>JAIRCK010000027.1:0-302901 GCA_020744315.1 Curvularia eragrostidis | reverse complement strand
GTCTAGATAGTAATTAATTTATTGCGTCAATATCTATCAAAACCAATATAATATGGTGGAGCTATACGCTTATAGAGGTGCGCAAAGTTGGTGGGGTGGCTCACTCGCTTGTATGGCTCACTCGCTTGTAAACTACGTTATGATCAAAACACGCGGCCATGATTTCGAGGACTATGCAATAAATCAGCGATTATGTGTGTCCTCCCCAGCACAACACATCATGCTAGCCGTAACAGTCTCAGTTTCTATCATGTTGTTCTCTGCTAATCTCACTCTACTGCAGTGACTGGAGTTGATCTGCGGACAGAAACATGAATAAAATGCATCATCGTTTTTCTAACAGTCATTGGTTGTGTTAGGATCATAGGCAAGTGCTATATAATCCCTCCGGTGGCACCTTCCTTGCCTCGAGTACACACATGACATCAAGCCCAGCACTCTTTCCCTTCCTGCCAACCTCCCCCTCACTCTCGCAAATCTTCTCTGCGACTCCCTCAACCAGACTTCCTACCGTTTCATTCGCTCAATTTTGACACAACTCTTTATACTTGCATCTCTTCATTCGCCTCGCATCGGTTAACATTGCGTCGCGGCCAATGGCGCCGTCATCAGTAGCCAGTGACGACTATAACAACGACGTATGTGACTGGCATACTCTTGACACGAGAGCAAATCTCTAACCTCGAGCGCTCAGGATGGTTTCATCGTCGACATTGATGCAATACAGGCGCACGGCATCGGCGCTGTCGATATTTCAAAGTTGAAATCCAACGGTTACTACACCATTGCTTCAGTGCATGCGGCTACTCGCCGCAACCTGCTCAAGATCAAGGGTTTCAGTGAGATCAAAGTCGATAAGGTCAAAGATGCTATTGCAAAATGCCAGGTACGCTGATGTATCGTGGCAGCGGTTAGGCATGTTTTACTGAAATCCTATGCAGCCTGCAGGTGGGGGCTTTCAGACTGCGCATGAACTTGGGCAACAGCGAAAACGCGTCATAAAGCTTTCAACTGGCAGTAAATCGCTTGATACGATTCTCGGGGGGTGAGTATGCAATCAGCTCGTCTTTTCATATTGTCTGAAGTTCTCCAGTGGATTCCAGACCATGAGCATTAGTGAGGTATTCGGCGAGTTTCGCTGTGGAAAGACACAACTATCACATACCATGTCTGTTGTCGCACAGTTACCAAAAGATATGGGCGGTGCCGAGGGAAAGGTGGCGTATATCGGTATGCTGCTCTCCTGCAAAGTGAGCTATTCTAACCATGATTCAGATACCGAAGGTACCTTTCGACCAGAGAGAATAGCTCAGATTGCAGAGAGATTTGGTGTAGATCCTGAGACTGGTACATCGCCCCATCTCCCTGCGGACATTCGAGTTGATATCCCAAAGCACAGGACAATATCACATATGCTCGTGCGGTCAATTCTGAGCACCAAATGGAGCTGTTGAACAAAGTCGCAGAGTTCTTTGTCGGCAATGAGTACCGACTCCTGGTCATCGACAGCATCATGGCGCTCTTTCGTGTCGACTATACTGGACGTGGTGAACTGAACGAGCGGCAACAGAAACTCAACCAATTCCTCTCGAAGCTCACCCATGTTGCCGAGGGTTGGTCACTATTACCCCGCCGAAAATGATTAAACTGACAATACGCAGAGTTTAATGTTGCTGTACTAATGACCAATCAAGTGCAAAGCGATCCTGGAGCAGGTGCTTTGTTTGCTAGTGCGGATGGCCGTAAGCCAGTCGGGGGTCATATTCTCGCCCACGCTTCTGCTACGAGGATTCTACTGCGAAAGGGAAGGGGCGAGGAACGCGTCGCGAAGATTCAAGACTCTCCTGGTATGCCAGATCCCCCATGTTTTGAACCTCTCTTACTAACACGTCTCTTTAGACATGCCTGAGAAGGAAGCTACCTATATCATTACCAATGGTGGAATCAACGACCCGGATAAGGTCTAATGGATACGTGTGATTCCGACGCTGTGTGTCTATGAGCACAAACAGAAAGATTTATGAATGAAGTTATATATGTGAGCGAATGGGATCAGGTGTTGTTTGTATTGCGATGAGGCTCGGCATCTACTCAAGATACTGTCCTGGACTCGAAATGTAGTACACTTAATACACAAATAAGCGATATTGAGTTCTTCATGAACTGTGTCAATTGCTGCGAATCAGATTTTGATAATAATCCTGTTTCTGGTGTCTGCTAGACATTGATTTGCTTTTTTTAAGAGTTACATAGCCAATTACAAGCTCGTCGCATATGCGTCGACGTTGAACATCCGCTCGTACCTCGGTCCCTTCTTATCCCCGCATCACCGCCCGCATTCTCCAGTCCCCAGACATAGATTGAATTGGAAGATCAACACAAGCACAAGAAATGGCGCTACTATACATATAAAACAATGCATCCACCCCATACAGCCCCACACCCTCCTCCACATTATCAAGTAGTACCAACTCTACATAGTTTATCTCACCTTTCTATGCACACACTTTACCGACTACTACAACACAACAATGCCACCCACTCGCAAGCAATCACCACGCCACAAGCCCGACATCCAACTCCCAACTTCGTACAATGACGTCCCTTTTACCCAAATCAAAACGCAGCACCACACCAAAGACGCGTCCATCATCATCCTAACCTTGTACCGGCCGCAGAACCACAATGCCTTCACCGCGACCATGCAGGCGGAGCTGGAAACCGCGTACGCCATGTTTGACGCGGATGCGCGCGTACGCTGCATCGTCGTGACGGGACATGGCCGAATTTTCTGTGCGGGCGCCGATTTGGATGATGGGTTTGGCGAAGGGGTGAATGCCGAGGGGGCTGAGGGCGTGGCTGAGCATAGGGATGGGTGAGTTTTTTGTGTATTTCTTGCTTTTCCCCTTCCTCCTTTTTTTTTCTTTCTATGTTTCTTTCCTTCTCTCCAAGGGACGATATGCCCCAATTGTGAAAAACGTGTGGATTCAAGAACAAAAGAAAGAGGAAGCACGAGGAGAGATGTCTTTGCAGTACTTAATCCCTTTGTGTCACACCCCATTCGGTCCCGAACCATTGTTATTCCTGCATACGTAATACCTATGATTGATCCCAACTAACAAACACGCCTGTTCCTCCATGCCCACAGAGGCGGCCGCGTAGCCCTCGCCATCCACCACTGCCGCAAGCCCAGCATCGCCGCGATTCAGGGTTCCGCCGTAGGCGTCGGCATCACCATGACGCTGCCCATGAACATCCGCATTGCCGCGTCGACGGCAAAGATAGGGTTTGTGTTTGCGCGCCGCGGCCTCGTCATGGAGGCCGTCTCGTCCTTTTACTTGCCTAGGCTGATCGGCCACTCGCGCGCTATGCAGGCGGTTACCACCGGCAGCACGTATCCTGCGACGCACAAGGTCTGGGATGGTCTTTTTGCAGACGTGTGCGAGAGGCCTGAGCAGGTGCTGCCGAGGGCGCTTGAGGTGGCTGAGGAGGTGGCGGCGAATACCAGTAGTGTGAGTACGTATTTGATGAAGGAGTTGATGTATCGGGATCGTGGAAGTCCGGAGGGCCAGCATCTGTTGGATAGTAGGATCATCTTTGAATTGTTTGGGTCGCCGTAAGTTTATACAAACATGGGAGAGCAAAGGTATGTCAGTACACTAACAGTCAGCATGTACAGAGACAACAAGGAAGGTGTCCAGTCCTTCATGGAGAAACGACCAGCAAACTTCAAGGGGACAATGGATAAGATCAAGTTGACGGGATACCCATGGTGGATACCCGTAGACACGTTGGGAAGGCCAAAAGTAGCGCCGACAGGTGGGGCTAAAATCTAGTTGCATGTTAGAACACAATGCAAGGGCTACATGTCGACTCGCGATTTCATGAGTTCATTGTCTATCGTCCACCTTGATACCATACCCTGGTTTGGTAGTCTGAGACTTTCTTTTCCCCGTTTGCGGAACCCTGGCCATCACCCTGTGTAGCATCACACGTCTCGACGACTCGAACGGAGGTATCAGGGATTTTCATTCGTTCCTAGTGTACTTCTTTTCGTGAAGCATGCATAACCGAGGGAAACCCATAACAATCCTTCCCATCCAGACCGCACTCCGTAATGAGAAACACGCTTAGAAGAAAGTGGATGGGCGGGTGGCAGAGAAGACCTTCTTGCCCGCCTTCTTGTTGATGCGGTGGGGCAGCGGGAACTTGAGGTTCTTGGTGAGGAGCTGCTTGATGTATGGTCGGCGAAGGTCGGCGTCCTTCTCGATCTCAACGACCTTCAGGATCTAGACACCGTGTGAGCGTGGAGTTGCATTTTGCGGGAAAATAGGACAATCATACCTGAACGGACCTGAAGCGCGTTCGGTGACGGGCAGCCATGTCCTGGTAGAGAGCCTCGACGGCGGCGACACGGGACATCTCACGGTACTCCTTGTACATGTTGTGAGTGCCGGAGCGCGAGTCGTACTTGAGCCAGATGCCAAAGTTCTTGACCTTCTGGGGCTTCTTCTCGTGGATCTGGACAAGGGTTAGCCTGAGCGCGCCAAGCGGTGTTTGTACGTGAATGCGGCGTACCTGGTTGACGGAGACGATCTCACCGTTGGCCTTCTTGATCTTGCGGAGCTTGCCAAGGAAGTACCAGAACCGTGACTTGGCGACGACCTCGTTGGGCGCAAAGATGCGCATACGGTAGATCTTTGGCGCAGGGTTGGCCTCGGAAGGCAGATGGCGCCCGATGATCTGGTATTCCTGGAAGCGAGCTGATGCATCGTCAGTATTGCTCCAAAAATGTTCGATAGTCTCTCATCCAGCAATTGCAGCAGATGTACATGGTGCGAATCGGTCGTGCTGAGGCGATTGGAACGCGGTCGGGGGGGTTCAGGTAGGCGCATGCAGATGCTCAATTTTCTTCCATCACCATCATCACGGCTGCTTGGTATCCTCAGCCCAGCGAGTGGACGAGAATAACTCCCATATCCTCCTCACTGCCTCCTCCAGTCATTCGTCCTTTCAAGTCTACTGTCATGGGCTTATGGGATTGTGTGCGCGGTCTTGTGCGAAAACTCCATCGGCTGCAATTGCTGGGTCGAGACGGTGATGCGGGTGAGAAAAAAAGAGACTGCTTACCCATCTGTGATGTGTTAGCAAGCAGCAAGCGTGTGAGAAGGCGATATGAACTGACCGTAATTGTGCTGTGGTTAGTACCTTGGGTTGAGAAGTTCAGGTCGTCTATCGCGAATTGTGGCCGGCCTGTCGAATTCGAGGTCGCTTGTGGGCGCTAGCCGAGAAGAGCAGCCACCACGACTTGGCGGCAAGCGCAAGGTGCCCATCGGCGAACCCGTCGCCCAAACACCGACACTACCAACATTCGCGATCGCCCCAACATCATACAGCTCAGCGGCCGGCACGAGCACAACACGACATGTCCAATGGTTGAATCCATTACCTGAGGCCTCCAACACTGCCGAGACTTTCTACCAAGCCGTCCCCAGCAGCAGTAGTCGCAACCATAGCCACTGCTCCAGCCCAAAGATGCAAGCCGCACTCCAGCCTTTCTGTGATGCGTATGCCACGGCATTAGCGCAGCCTGTCGCAGAATTTATCAGTCCAGTTGCGCCTGCGCACGATCCAGGGCGGCTGTATGCCTTCTACCGCGCATCTTCCGATGACAAGATCGAGGGCGATGTCCGCTATGCGCTCAAGTACATGAAGGGCGCGCGTATGACCAACAAGGAGAGCGGTGCTTGGGTTGACATCATTGCTGGCTATTGGCGTGCGGTCAGGGAGATTATAAAGGCAGAAGAGGCTGCAAACCAGGGCAAGGTCAATGAGCAGCAATACGTGGCAGTGTATGACGCTTGGAAGGACTTGACCAGCAGCTTTATCAAGCACATCTCAGCTGGGCTGCTACCGCCGTGGGCCATCTTTACGCTGTATTTCACTGCGAACCATCTTAGGAAGATAGCTATCAAGGCAGATGAGCAGTTGGCCAAATCGAAATCAGCAACTCCCAGCACAGGCTATTCAGACGATATCGTGAGCACTGTTCCTCAGAATCAGAAGCTTGAAGAGGCCGCACGCGTTTTCAACAGAATCTTCGCGCTATGCCTTGGTGACAGGTGTGCTACACCTCTGTTCTCATATTCGACAAGTCGTCTTACAGTGTCCCAGAAACCCAGACATGTCCGAGTCCCGTAAATGGGGTGTTTACTGCATAGCCAATCTCCAGTTCAAGACGTATTTCAAGGTGAGAACTAGCCAATCGCTGGTTCGCGACCAACTACTAATGACCAAATTCACAGCTGAAAGCCGTCAGCCTATCAAAGAACGTAGTACGATCGATCGAAGCACAGTCCGACCTACCCACATTTGAGCTGTATCCACGAGCCCATAGGGTGACGTACAAGTACTATCTTGGAGTGCTGTCGTTCTTGCAAGAGGACTATGCCAAGGTACGCACGCAGACTTGGATAACACAACACCGTCTGACATGGACTAGGCAGAGAGCAGCTTGCAGGAAGCGTGGGAGTCGTGCTACTCGCGATCACAGCGGAACAAGGCGTGAGTGTAATCATTACAGACACACCGCATGCCCAAAACTGACTGCTGTAGCCTAATTCTTACCTACCTCATCCCCTGCCGCCTCATCACGCAGCACAAAATCCCAACCCGCAGCCTTCTTGCAGAAGCGCCGCACCTAGAGGGCACCTTTGGACCACTCGTATCGTGCATTAAACGAGGCGATCTCACAGGCTTCGACAGGGCTCTTGCGCAAGGCGAGCCCGAGTTTGTCAAGCGGCGCATATTCCTCACCTTGGAACGAAGTCGTGATATCGCTCTGCGCAATCTGCTGAGAAAGGTATATCTTGCTGCTGGCTACGACGACCTCAAGGAGGGCCAGACGGAAAAGGACAGGATACGCAAATCGCGCATCCCACTAGCGCATTTTGCAGCTGCGCTCCGAATGGGCACTGCAGGCGAAGGCAGCGGCCAAGTTGTCGAGGACGACGAAGTTGAGTGCTTATTGGCGAACCAAATCTACAAGGTACCTATTAGAAGGCCGTTACTTTTCGCCGAGCAAGGGTGTGCTGACATTACTATCAGGGACTCATGAAAGGCTATATTTCGCGGGACCACGGAATCGTAGTCATGAACAAGAAGGGTGCCTTTCCCGGTACAGGGGTCTGATTTCTGTCTGATGCCTAACTCTGCGGCCTAACAGTCAACACCCCCTCTTCGCCCATATTTTTACGAAAGCATGTAGGTATAATGCAGCGTATATTGTTAGCCCTGTGCATCGATACAGACATGCGCATGTTCAAAATAGCTTTATAGATGAGTGACGCATTCGCGCGCAAGGCCTCTCAAGAATTCTGATTATCCATCATGGTTGCTATTGTCTTGCTAAACAGCATAGCCCTTCTTCCCCTTGCTCATCACATTCAATATGCAACTTCCTTCCTTTCTGCCTCTTGCCCGAAACAACGCGTCCCGTCCCATGTAGCACAGACCGCGTCCCTCCCCCCTTCGCCTTATCAGCTGACACCGCGTCCTGCACACCCTCCCATGTCTCTCTCTCCCTTCCCGCGATTGCCCTTTTCTTTTTCCTTTCTTATTCCGTGCCTTTCTTTCTTTTTCTTAGGCCCCTGCTTCCGTTGTTTCGGGTATGTTACGCTACGTTACCTGCTACCCTACTCGGCGCTATATAGTGTATGTAGTATCTTTCGCCAATGACAACGACGCTGATTACCCAGTGTGTCTGCCTGGATCCATGTACGCGAGTTATCGGTATATTTGTGAGCGAGTGAGTGTAGGTCAATCAAAAAAAAGCCCCTTTGGGAGAAGATCGCTGGTGATGGTAATGGTGAAGTTATATTTACGTCTACATGACATTATTTTTTGAGGCAAAGGCTGAGTCATTCTCGGGCTGTTGGTGAGTCAGAGGGGTTAGAAAGGGGGGTTTCGGTTAGTCTAGGCGTTTGGGAAGGTGCGGTAGTTGTGTGAGGGGAGGGGTGGGGAGAGCGGCGGCTTCTACTGTGTTTCTAAAGGGTTTAGTGTGCTTTGAGTGCTGTATTTCGTCGATTCCATGGAGTGTTTGTGGTACTTTTTTGCGATAAGGACTTGGGGTTGGTTCTGATCGCTTATGCCAGACGTGCTTTGAAGAAAAACGTCAAGGAAAAAAACAGGGTTAAGTGAGGCCTTTGAGCAAGGTGGAGCACAACGGTTGTCGCCATAGAAGGAGTGACAAGTCTGACGGCCTCAACACACAATATAGGCATTGAGACATAGCAGTTGCTGTCAACTTGGCAAAACATGTATTCTTCGTCATTCTGAATGGCTATCATCGAACATGGCGAAATGCAAAGAACAAAACACTAATAGCACGGGTTCCGTCTTGTTACAGTCTGGTGCTCTTGTCTTGCCACAACAAAGAAAAAGTGAGAAAAAAGTTGTTAAAAGGATATTACTTAGCCGTTGATAAGGAAGCCCACAGAAGACCCCAGCACATGTCACTGCGGTGCATTGGGTACCCATGACGCAATTTATTTTGTGTCTCCCAATTCTTTACCATTCTTGCAACACATATGAAAGAAACCTGGGGTGAAACAGACATAATAGTACAACAGAGAAAACTGATTGAGCAGTAGAAGAAGAAAATACCATCCAGGAACGCCTTGCGTGAGTGAAAGAAGACTTAAAGAGAACGTCAAAAAAACAAGCCCGATACTGAGGGGACGTAGCGGTGAGGCTGATCGGGGAAAGTGTATGTACAAGAAGGCTGAAATAAGGAGACAGCAACATTACCACGGGTTTCTAGATGGGAATATGGTCGTTGAAGAGGTATGACGATAGCAGAAAGGAAAAATCAACCGTCCAAAGCAGTTGAAAGAGGATGAAGATAGCCTAGTAAGGCGACTTAGCGGACAGGTCGTCCATGTGGTTGACCATAGCGACAAACAGATCGAAGAAGAGCTTTCCGCCGTGCTCCATCTCGTTCTGCATGGTTCCGCTACGCTTGAAGGTGTGTCTAGCGCGAATGATGAGGGCAAGGTAGTGTGCGCGCAGCTTGGAGTCGTTGTCAGGAGTGTTGGCGTAAGCGTAGCGAGCAGACGTCAAAATGGTTGAGCACTGGATACCAGACTGGAGGCCTTGCTTCTTGAGAGCAAGCTTCTTCAGCTCCTGGAGTCCGTACTTGTCTGCTTGGCAGTAGATGATGGTGTCCTTGAGAATGGGACCGACGGATGACTGAATGACGGCTTCGTGCGTGTTGTTGGAGTTGGCACCGCTATCCTCGAGGCTCCAGCTGTTGCGCTTCTTGTCGTACTCCATGCGTGGGTAGTAGTCACCCTTGTAGAGGTACTCGAGGATGGATGAAAAGACTTCGGGTTCTTCGTCGGGCAGGTCGATGCGTTTATTAGTTGTAGTTTGGAAGAATTGGCCGTTGCAGAGGGACTGGAACCAGGGTGAGTGCGACAAGACATCTTCATGCGCTGCAAAAAGTCGTTGCTCACGCCCAACGGATATGGTAACGATTGCACTGGTAAATGTCATCAGCAAGGTTGTTAAAAAGGAATTCGTAGGTGGCAAGCTTACCTGCCTAGAGACGGAGAGGCCGGATTAGATGGGGTTGATGATGATGCCTGGGCTTGCTGTGCTAGTTTCTCTACTCTCCTGGGTGAGTCCTTAAACGAAGGGTTCTTCTTGGATGATTTCGACTTGCTTGCTCGATGTTTCGAGAAGCTGGCCTCCTGCTGACGGGTGCGGTTTGACGAGAACATTTTTAGCTGGTGGTACACAAGACGGAATGATTACTAGGTGGATGTCGTAGATACTTGGAGGTACAGTGTGTGAACAGCTGATGTTGGAATCTCCACACGCAAGCCAATGAGGCAGGTCCTTGGGCAGCTGGATGTAGGACAGGCAATGGCAGGCAAAGTAGCAAGCGATTGCAGCTGTGTATATATACCTGACTCGTCGCAGGAGGCCGCTATCTGGCCCTCTGCAAGACAGAGGGTGAAGTGCGACGCGGATTGGACGCGTAAATTGGGCTGACACGCAAACGCGATATCACATGCTGAGCCATTCCCTTTCGGGACATATAATGAGTCCTCAGCACAAGGCTGCGCCCCGGACCAGGTTCAGGTAGCATTTGTGCAAGGTTGTGAAACAAAGGCGGGACAAAGAACTGACTGCGCTAGTGATGGACAGCCGGGAGGCCATGCTTCTGCAATTGTCGCTAAGAGCCGAATCGTCGACTTTGCTACGCATCGATTCATGCTTTTTCTCCCGCCGTCACCAATCACAAGAACAAGAAACCGTGCCATGACTGGCCGCGTGCCTTGTCTAAGGCATCCGTCTCCCTTTGGATGCAGCAGCCGACGCTTTGGCCACGCTATCCAAGAAACTTTACGAAAAGCAAACGCTGCCGATGCCGCGCAGTAGCCAGCGGCGGTTCATCGCTCCCACCTGCGCCCATCCCAGGCCGAGTCCACATGTGGCGGTTTGGCTTCCCCTGAGGGGCAAAAGTCGCGTCCATGGACCAGCCTGAGCCGTCTGATGCAGAAGCGCGATACGAGACAGCACTCCGCTTCCGCGCCGCAATGCAAATCGCGACCAGACAGAGCGGTACTGACAAGCGTCGGATGGTGCCTAATTCTGCGGCGATATGTGTCGCTCATCATCCAGCCTCGGAAACGAGGGGACCGACTTGGAGGAGGACGCGTCTGGCTTTTACGCGTCGACCGCCCCTCGACGCGACCGTGCCGAAAAATCACGTTACCACTTTAACTCCTTTCCGACTTGGCTCCGGCCGCCGTCCTGCAACCCAGCCGTTTCGCCCTCTGACTGCACCCGTTCTCATGTCCAGCGCCAGCAAGCCCGCCATGGCGCCTTGCCGGACCAGTCGTGGTGCGCTGGGTAATACCATGGGTATTCTCAACAATCCTGCCCGCAGCCGACACTAGACACGCTTTCCAAGTCTACACAACAGCCTAACCAACACACCCCCGCAAACTTTACTCACTGTGGATTTCGCCGAGCACCTTCGCTGCTGCTAGGCTTTCTTTGCTAACCCATGGGTTTCTTTTTCCATACATCCTAGCCTTCTGTGGGTGGTGCCTGTGGGTGGCATGCACTGTTCGATGCCATCTTTCTTCTATTGGTGGCGTTCCACCTGAGAAGCCTTGTTTGTCAGCATCGTATCAAGAATCTCTGTCGCTTATGTGTGAAGGATCCGAAACATCATGTCCTGTAGTTATCTGAGATCCAGATTACGCGATACATACGCATGCCCTGAAAAAGGCTTTGCTGCAAACAGGGTAAGAATCTCGCCAACGTTCTCTTGTCAGCGAATCGGATTATGCAAAGTTGGAGTACCTGGTTCCTATCTCCAATACTGCTACCTTCAACCGAGCGGAGACAGACACTCCTAATAAGTCTCATGTGTATTCGTGCACAAAAACCCTCGAAGATCTCACTGCTCGCAAACATATGAATTTAGAGATCCTCACCGCGAAATTCTAAGTACAACGTAATAGGACGGCTCGCAGGCTTGACTGTTTCGATTATACTGGATTGTGATGAATGTTGATGTTCTGAAAATGAGCTCCAAACTACCGCAGCCTTGGCCAATTCCATTTGTGCCCGGCACCATGTGTCCGACTGTCAGGGATGCAATAGCCGGAATTGAACGCCTGATATTGGGAATGCGGCACCTTTTCTCGGAACTGCTGGACAAGATCTGCCACGTCCACTTCTGGCACCTTGCATACAGGACAAATTTGAGACTCCCACAAGTCGACTCACCGAACATGCAAAATCGCAATTGAGCCTTCAGTGATGCAGATAGTCCCCTTTTCACCGCTACTGATCAACGCAGTTAACCGCAATGTCAAGTCGGTTTAGCTCCAACATGTGTATGCATCTCAGCAAGGTATACTCTTGGATTCCACTGTCAATCTCATTAAACAAACACTGCCTCTTTGCGTGGCCCGGTAAGCATAGTATGTCCAGCGACGATCCCTTGGTCCATACACCAACCGTCATACAGAATTTTATTGCGAAAAGATTGCATCAAAATTTTCCCCGCATATTTCAGTCATGTTGACAGATGGTATGGTAGGAGCAATAGTGTGGCACAGCGTTCTCCAATGCGCAGACAAGAGGAAGGAATGCTCTACGCATGGATATAAGAGCTGCAAAGTCTTCGCTTCAGTTTCATCACACTTCACTCAATGGCCGGCGCGCTGGTACTCAAAGCCCTTGCGGCATCATTATATCTGACCTGGGGTGCCTTTGCATCGCTGTTCGACGAGAGACAAGCTGCCGCGATCACCCTCACTGATATCCAGCACCAAGCTCTCGACAACACCTACAAAGTGCTCAATAGAACCCTGAGCGATGGTATGAGCCGACCTTCAACCTGCAACAGAGAAACAGTCGCCGTACGAAAAGAATTGTGAGTAGTACCTGTCATCACTCCGTCGTATGCACTAATACACAATAGTGGCGATCTTACTAAAGAAGAGCGAAAAGCCTATACCAATGCTGTTTCATGTCTTCTTAAAGCACCCTCCAAGCTTCCAGCGGGTCAGTACCCTGGTGCGAAGTCCCGTTATGATGACTTTGTCGTCGTTCACATGGCAAGTCTTCCCTTATCCTCAATACACGGAAACACGCTAACAGTGGCCTTCCACTCGTCTAGAACATGACGCCCACTATCCACTCAACGGCAAACTTCATGCACTGGCACCGCTACTTCGTCTGGGCTTACGAGACTGCCCTCCGTAACGAATGCCACTACGCCGGCTACCAGCCCTACTGGGACTGGTCCAAATACAGCGACCTAGTCCACAGCCCCATGTTCAACGGCGACGAATGGAGCATGGGCAGCAACGGCGACGCTATCGGTCCCCACGCAGGCATGACTCTCGGTCCCGATCAAACCCTCCCAGGCGGCCCAGGAGGCGGCTGCGTTACCAGCGGTCCCTTTTCCAATCTCACTATTCACCTAGGCCCCGTCATGCCTACCATGGATCCCAAACTGCACATTCCGTCCAATCCACGTGCTGACGGCTATGGCGACAACCCCCGCTGTCTTCGCCGCGACGTGAACAACTTCTTTACAGAACAATATCTCAGGCCACAGGATCTGCTGCGCCATATCGAGAGTAACAGTGCTATTGGCACGTTCCAGGATAGCCTGCAGGCGAATATGTCCAACAACCTTGCTGCCTTGCACGTAGGCGGCCATTACAGTGTCTGGGGCGACCCTGGTGGTGATGTCTTTGTCAGTCCCGGCGAGCCCTTCTTTTGGCTGCATCATACGCAGCTGGATCGGCACTGGTGGATGTGGACTATGTATCTGGAGGACCAGATTCAGAACCGGACGAGCATGTATGAAGGTATGTTTCCCTCCACCTCCGCTTTTTCTTTTTCCCCTTTCCTTCATTTCTTCCCTGTTGTTGTAGTCTCGTCTGGCAAATACTGATACTTCAGTTTAGGCGGTACCAATTGGATGATGCCCAATAGTCCTCGCGGTAAACCGGATGATAAGCAGGAAATGGGTGTTGTTGCACCAGCGGGTATGAACCATCTTGCCAGCCAAGATTTGTTTTCCACAACCGCCGGACCGCTTTGCTACGTTTATGCGTAGAAAGACGTGGATGTAGCAGCAAGCGATCTTGTCATGATTCAGTAGTAGTAATGGTAGGTTACGTATCAGATATCATCGCAGAGGGAGGAGGAAAAAAAGTGAACCGCATTCTACACGATACTTGAAACGCTGATTTCATTACATTTTTCTTCCTAATATTTCCCATCTCCATAACCGATGAACACATCGCTCTCCTATATTCAAAATCTTTATGCAAGTCCAGCAAAACAATATTGCCTTTGTTCTCAGACGTGCAGGTATACTACTTGTACAGTGTGTGGTATCAAATCGCTGGGCGGTTCCTTCCCCCTTCCTTCTCTTCATCCTCTGTATTCCTCATGCGAAATCTTATGCAGTGACCTCGCCCTCGGCAAACGCTCGTCCAATCTCGCGCGCCACGCCGACTCGCAACACGGCAATGATGTCGTCGCTCTTTGCGCCCTTGGGGAAGCCTTTACGCCAGTCCCAGCCACGCTTGCTGTCATCTACGTGGCCGCCCTTGACCAGAACAGTAGAGCCCTCTGCGCTCTGGCCGTCTGCCGAGCCAAAGTCCGCAGAACCGATAAGCGAGTACTGGCTGGAAGCCGTCGTCAGGTTCGAGGTAGACTTGGTCAGGAAGCCATGTGGATTGGGTATTTGTTGCGAGGAATTGGGGTCATGAGCTGAGAGCAAAGTCGAGTTGAGCACCTCCTCGCACTGGGCTCGGATCATGCTTGGGGCAGTGTCCAGGTCCTCGACGGCGGCGAGCAGATCGTAGAGATGGCGGAGAGTGAGGGTGCGCTTGGGCTGGTTGACAAAGACGAGCGCTTCGCCTAGGAGCGGTAGCAGCACGTCGACAGGAACGACGGTTTCAACTTCCGGGTCGTACAGGCCTCCTCGGATGCTGGATGCTGCACTGGCGATAATGACCATGAGTGCGTTGGCAGCAGCTCGTTTCCGAGCCATAGGTCGATGTGGTGGTTTCTCTCCACTCTTCCAGAGTACCTCTTCATCGCGTAGGTCGTAGTACTTGCGTATTGTTGCGTAACCGCTAAGATGATTAGAAAGCAACGACGCGGCCTCGGAGTCTGTGTTGGCAAGCTTGGTCAGAGCTTGCTTGGGCGAGGTGATGAGCGAGCTGAGAGATTCGTCTAGTTCGTCCAGGGGAGGGTATGCCATTGATTTGACAAGACAGTGGGCGACTAAAACGCGAAGCACTTCTTGAATTCTCGAGGCATCGTGAGCGCGGGCGTAGTAGAGAAGGGTGTCACCGTAGCTCTCGGTATTTGTGCGGAGGTGGTCGGCGTATTTCTGTCATGTTCAGTATCATCGTCAATAATGTATTCAGAGCGACAACATACCTGAGCAATGGTGACTGCATGTTGTGACAGACCCAGGTTATGACATAGCTGAGTGATCTTGTCAACGCGAGCTGATGACTCAAGAGGTAGGTCACTAAGTATCCGCTCGATGCGCTCATTCGCCGCTATAGTGTCATCGAGTCTTCCCAGGACTTGCACAGCCAATTCCCACCCTTCTTTGGACTCTTGGTCTTCTCTGCCCGTGATCTGTCCCTTTGATGCTAACAGCTCCGAATAGGAAACAAGCAAATCATCCTTTGTCACACCCTTTGGCTGGTGTTGCTCGGTGTAGCTTAGGACCATCAGATCGTCTTGATCGAACTGATCCAACAAGCCCTTGGCACCCTTAAACCATTCCCCAGCACTCGCAATCTCAGCCACTGCGGAGGCTATGGTAAGCGACCAGCCATGGAGAATCTCGAGTGCGCCTTCTGTATTGTCGTCTAGTACACAGGCTAGACCCACCTCGAAGCGATCTACAGAATTAATACCAAAATCCTCATCACTGTTTTGTATTACTGCTGCAAGCGCAGCAGATAGTCGTTGGAAGTACGCTTTGACAGGTGTCACATCGACGGGGCGAACCCGTTGTGACCGCATCATGGACCGACGACTGGCTGCGAGACTACCTTGTGCAAGGTCCTCTTCTTCTCCATTCCACCAGACAGTCAGGCCTACAGTCGCCTCGATCCAATCTGCCGACAAAGTAAGAATCTCCTCTTCATTGCCTAGCAGAAGTTGATACATCCTTTCCAGGTTCTCGTAGACAGACCAGGGTACCTTGCTTTCGGCTTTGCGGCTTGCTACGCTAAGTTGGAAGCTTGCCTGGGACTGCGAAATTCCAAAGTGTGCGGCCTGGAAAGGCTGCGATACAGAGTGACGGCTCACACTTTCGCCCTCGGCAAATTCTTCCAAGCTGGCAGAGACTTGCTGGACGCGCTGACGGAAGATGGTCCAATCATGTCCTTTGATATCCCAGTCTTCTGATGCGATGGCAGGACACTCGCGCAACAGATCAAGTGCTTGGCGGAGCGCGTGGTTGGCGTATTGAAGATGTGTTCCGGTGTATCCAGTACGTCCAAGCCCGTCATGCTCCGCCGTTTCGGCATTTTCAAGCTGGGCGCCCTGTAACAACTGTAGAGTTTGCGTGAATTTACCTCGAGCAACAGTGACGTGTACGACTTCCCAAAAGGAGGGATGCCTGGAGTATCCGCCAGTTTGTTTTAATACCTCTGTCACCTCGGAGCCTCCATCAAACGTACTATTCAGCCAGTCGAGCAAGGCTTTCGGGACCGGGGTGTATTGTTTTGATTCGGATCGCGCTGGTACCAAGGCGAGGGCAGAGGTTCGTTGGCTCAGACTGACTTGCGGAGGGTGGTGAAGGGTGAGCAGAAGGGCTGCCAGTTGGGTGGCCTGTGATAACTCCAATGCGCTCTCGGACCGGTTTGAAGATACACTAGCTCGAGGGTTCGACTTGGATGCGGCCCGCCATGTTGCTATCAAGTCGTGAGCGACGGAGCCCACCACCTCAGCCCTCTTCTCTGGCGAGTCTGATTGCAGAGAGTCGTGCACCTTCTCGACCAACAGCTCCGTGTCGAGAATGACATGGTCAGGTTCGCGAAGGCCCAAACGACCGGCGTCGGATGTGAGGCCCTTAGCAAGCGCCAGAAGGTCGAACTGTGTCTGCTTTGCGCCCGACCGTACTAAGAGGGGACCTGGCTCCACATCATTTGCGCTTGCCCTTGACACGATAGATTGAGAGAATCTGCTCTGTGTCTTGTTGCGCCGTTGGGCAGAGAGCTGGTCTTCTTCCTCTTCGGATCCCTCGTCCTCGTCCATATCCTCGTCATCTTCATCATACTCATCCTCATCGGTGTAGTCGCCGTCGTCTTCGTCGTCGTCGTCGGTTTTGCCCTTGGCACTTCTTTCTGGCGCGCGATTGGACGGGCGGAACTGGCCTGAGCTGGTAGGGCGTCCTCGCTGGGGTCGGCCAAATGTTGAGGTGCCTATCGAGCCGGAACCAACGCCCTCGAGCAAATCATGCTTGGGCGGTGAGCTCCCAAACAACGAAGTGGCGCCAAAGTCGTAGCGGTTGGGGTCGAAGGATGGCCGCGACGAGCCAAACAGGCTGTTGCTCATGCCTGGCGGCGGTCCAGCTGGAGTTGTCGAGGGGGGATGCTCACTGTGAGCGTAGTAGTCGCGTCCGGGGGTAGATGGTGGTGTCGGCGATGGGACACGAAACATTGCAGTCGGTGGTTTGCTGCTCTGCGGGCCCAGGTGTCGGACAGGCTAGGAAGGGTGGACCAGGCCAGCCTGCAGCAACAACAATGGGCCTGGTAATTTCGGCGCGCTAATTGCAAAGCCTCACAGTCGGCAACGTGTGCGCGCCAGCGGCCGGGACGAGCAAAGGCGAGGGATATGCTTGTTCTTTGTGCAGCCTTTGGGCGCGGTCGCAAAACGTAAACTTTGGGGAGCTCGGAGCGACGCGCCGGGTGCGGCAGATGCTTGGCGCGTAGGCTGGCCCGGAGCGCGGCGATAGTGTTTGTCCGCAAAGGATGGCGGTGGGCGGAGGGCGGTGGGCAGCGGGCGGTGCAATCCACCACGGGACGACGGGGATCAGCCCGGTCGCAGCATCGACTTTGCTCAACTTCACTCGGCCTGCGGCGTCCGGACGGTACGGCCACGTGCAACTGATTCACGGCGCACGCCCCAGCGTCACCCGGCCACGGCGCTGCTTCTTGGTGTTTTTTTTGGCTGCTTGTTCCTGGCGTGGCCGCGGTAGCCAATACGAGGCCTCCTCAACGAATCAGGCGGCATGCCTATTTGGACTAATGGTGCGCTGCAGTCGTCTTGGATCCCCTCACGCACACGCGCTGCTTCTGGTCAACCAATATCTCGTGACAGCGATCAAGAGTTCGTCCGAGTCGTGGAGCGCAGGGATTAGTCGCCTGCGAGTGCCTAGGGGCATTATTAAGATACCCGATGCTACACACAGGGCGCCGCCACCTGCATCCTGCATCGGCCAGCGCCCACCTTTAGCCTACAGCTGACGTACCGCGGGACTGAAAAACGGTCGTCGCCCGCTGGTGTACCATTCATTCCCGACACATCCGATTCCTGGCCTCGCTCGTTGCTTTTTCTCTAACCCGCCTGCAGCGCTTTTATGCTCTGCATCCCCAATGTGCACTCGTACTCGGATCCATACTTAGCTCTTGGCCAGCCTGTGACGTAGTCAGCCCGCCAACATGGCGCTCTGGTCCAAGACGAAAACCCAGTCCAAGGCCGGCTTCGACAAGGTCTACAGCTGGGTCGACAAACTCGGTGCGCCCGTCAACCGCCTGTCCAACAAAGTCGGCTCTGAAGCCTTCTGGCCTACGACCCTAGACATCGAGTCTGACAAGGCCGCGCGCATCCTCAAGAGTTTCTGCAGTAAGTCGTCACCGCATATGCATGGGCCCGCAACCACTGACCCCATTACAGAGGATGGCTTTTATGAGGAAGAAGACCAACCGGCCACCGCCAATGTACCCCAAGGAAAGCAGAGAGTCCTGAAAAAGATACCCGCCAAGGTCATACAAAACGCAAAGGGCCTCTGCATATTCACAACCATGCGGTCAGGCCTCTGGGTCTCTGGGTCCGGTGGGGCCGGTATACTCATCGCACGCAAAGAGGACGGCACATGGTCACCGCCCTCGGGCATCATGATGCACACAGTCGGCGTGGGCTTTCTTGTTGGTGTAGACATTTACGATTGCGTGATTGTCATCAACTCGGAAAAGGCATTGGAAGCTTTCCAGAAGATAAGATGCACCCTCGGTGGGGAGATCAGCGCAACCGCTGGCCCAACTGGTGTTGGAGGCATCTTGGACACTGAAGTCCACAAGCGCCAGTCACCGCTGTTTACTTACATCAAGTCACGGGGCTTTTACGCCGGCCTCCAACTAGACGGGACCATCATCATCGAACGCACAGACGAGAATGAGCGCTTTTACGGCGAACGCATAGGGGTGAAGGACATATTGGCTGGAAAAGTGCGATATACGCCCCCCGAGACACGCAGACTCATGGAAACACTCAAAGCCGCCCAAGGCGATACGAATATCGACGAGTCTCTGATTCCGGACGAAGCCCCGCCCGGCGACTTTGAAATTACGGGCCCTGAGGAAAAGACTTTTGGTATCCCAGATGCTGTTGACCCCGATCCTTTTGGCGTACTTGCACTACAAGAGGCCGGCCTGGAAATCAGAGAGGCAGGGACAAATAGCCGACCATCCAGCGAGCAATTTGAGTTTAAGCCCAGCCCGACGAGCCCCATCTACAATACCTTCAGGAATTCTACAATCCGCAGGAGCACAGATCGATCTAGCTTTGCCGGCAGCCGGCGGTCAAGTTGGCGAATGAGCAACATAAGCAGTGCGTTTGAGCCTCGAGCACCAACTTGTGATATGAGCACGCAGACAGATGATTTGCCCCCACCTCCCTCAACAGTCAAGAAGCCAGCTCCGCCACTGCCACCAAGAACAAGCGTTGCACGGACGCCTACTCCTCCCATGGCAGAGATACCTGAGACAAAGATCGAGCATGCTACCCCACCACGATCAAAGAGCCCTGGAAAGCAGGCCGAAGAAGTTACTCCTACAGCCCCTGAAGCGAAATCAGACGTAGTTGTAGATGACAAATCAAGCGGCTCGCCCCGGAATGTGGCACCGCGTCATCAAATGGACCCTGACGATGACGATGACGATGACGAGGATGACGAGGATGATCTCGAAGAGGAGCCGATTGTTCACGAGATTCACCAGGCCGCAGCTCCGCAGGCGATCCGCGCACGCGTCGTCCAGGTGGCGAAGCCCGTCGCACCAGCCCTGCCTGCCAGGAATCCTTTCCGCAACCGGATCTCTACCCACTCGGATGGATCGTTAAGCACGACGCAAGACACATCAGCTGTGCCCTCTCCGACTGTCCCCAAGCATAGCCCGGATTCGACGCCTTCGCTCATGCGCGGGGATTCCACTTCGTCTCTGTCTTCAGTAGAAGATAGCAGACTTGAACAAATTGGCAGCACACTCAAGCCAAAGTACTCCCATGAGACAACGCCAGAAAAGGAAAAGAAGGGCAAGGATGGAGCTTTCCATTCGCCTCCGGATTCTCCCATTCAGAGCATTCCAGGGGGCTTCAACTAAGGCGCCTATCTATGTGCGGCTATGATGCTTTCCCGTCATGTTCTTGCGTACCTATCTTGGATTCTTTTGTTCTTATCCACGACATGGCCGTATTCCCAATACCCCGAATCACTTCATTGTAAAAGCTTGATCCGGCAATGTCACTGCTGCTTGCTTATGCAGGCTAAGTAGAAGCTTGGCATCACTATATAATTTCTATTCACTCTCTGTGTTGAGAGGATCATTACTCACTGTCGTTACGAGTTATGACTACATTGATATCCACATTCTTGCTTCATGCTTCGCTTACACATGGCACTTCTTCATAAAATCTATATTTCTTAGTAAAGGAAAGGATCATAAAATGCATATTCGTTAATCCTTTCAAATACTCGTATATTCGTAGTGATATGATTTGCTATACTATACACGTCAAAGCGTACTACGCCGCCCAAGGCCAGCGGCCGGCGTTCCAGCGGGCGACGGAGCTAGAGGCGGCCGTGCCAACCCTGCCAAAATTTCGTGAGTGTCGACCGCCCACCAGCACGACCTGTACCACTTGCGCGCATACATGTGAAGACTCCCACAACGTCTTCACGACGCTTATACGTATAGCCAAATCAGCACTTGTTTAGGGCTGACTGTACTCGAGCTACCACAGTCAATTTGTACCGGACTCAAACTCCCATCGCCAAAATATAACCGGGCAGCAGCGTCCCTCGCTATCTGCGCAAACCGCAACACCGGTCACAATGGCGCCCACCGCGCCCCAAACCGCCAAAAAGGCCAAAGCCGTCCCAAAAACAGTCGCAGACTTTACGATCCTGCCCCTCACACTGCCCACACTGCCGGGCCTTCCAGACCAGTGCAACCATGCAAAACACTACATTTACGTAAAACCGCATTCGCCCAGCATACCCAGCGACTCGGACGAGCGCAGCCTGTTCATCGTAAATGTGCCCATGGACGCCTCAGAATCCAGCCTGCGCGCCCTATTCGTTGAGCAACTAGGCGGATCGATGGTCGAGCGCGTAGACTTTGATAGCTCTGTTCCCGCGCAGCCACTACACAAGCGGTGGAAGAGCGATAGCAGGGCGGGCAAGGAGGACACGGCATCAGGAGACAATGCGATGCGGGGCAAGAAGAGGAAGAGGACAGACGACGCGGCGATGGTGGCCGAGGGCGTGGTTGAAGACGCAGAGAGCGCGCTGCCTAAGCTATGGAGCAGCTCACTACGACGGAGCGGCAGCGGCGCCGTCGTCGTCTTTGTAGACAAGAAGAGTGCGCGGGGTGCGATGAAGGCGGTGCAGAAGGCTGTCAAGGAAGGGCAAGAGGTTACGTGGAAAGGTGGTGAGAACCTGGGCGTTGAGCGTAAGTTATCTTCTCCCCCTTTCCCTCTCTTTACATACATATGTATACTTGTGTGCATGAATCGCTACAAAAGCAGAAAAGCTGACCCCAACGACAAACCAGGCTACAAATCCCACACCACACTCGTCTACCCGTCGCCGCCCCTCCTCCAAGCCTCGCTAAACGCCTATCTGTCGCAATTCAACGCCCTCGAAACGCTGCGCAATCGCCTGCGCAAAACCGCGCGCTCCGTCCCCGACGAAGACGGCTTCGTGGCCGTTGTGCGCGGCGGCCGTGTTGGGCCTGCGCGCCTCGAGGAGGCCGAGAAGAAGAAGGCGGAGCTGGATGAGCGCAAGAGAAATCATAGGGCTACCGATGACTTTTACCGGTTTCAGAATCGTGAGCGTAGGAAGAAGGCCGAGGGTGAGCTTAAGAGGAAGTTTGAGGAGGATAGGCGGAGGGTTGAGGGCATGAGGGAGAGGAGGGGGAAGGTGAGGCCGGAGGCGTGAGGAGAGAGTAGGGGATATACGGGAGGAGTTATGGTCTTGGGGAATGAGAAACAGTGCGGGTAAAATGTCGGGCGTCAGGTTTGCTTGTTTCTGGCGTCTTTTGAATGAATGTTGGCTTCTGATGAATGCGGATGCTCGCAGAAGCAATTGAAAAATGAGAAGTCTGTTGGTGAAAAAAAAAGCCACAAAGTGGCATCACATACGGATCTTCATCACTGTGCAGATAGACGATGAGTACACATTTCCACTTCCGGCACGCAAAGGAGACAGAATCATGGAAAACCACATCTTGGATTGGAAACTTGAAAACCCTCGACATCGACTGCTACTGCTACTACAAATGAAAATGTAAGAAACACAAGTCGGCTTCCGACCGACCCAAACCATTACTCTCCAAACAAACTTGTACGTAAATCTCCGCCATGCCGTCATGTACTCCTTGGACTAGGCTAGTCCATTGGCCTTGACAGCGTCATCATCAGTCCTTCCTCCGCTTCCTTTGTATCCCAAGTCAGCGACTTCTGCCTCCGTCGCAAGACTACTAGCAACAATCCCATTCCCATTTCCTTTTCCATTTCCATTTCCATTTCCATTTCCATTTCCATTTCCATTTCCATTTCCATTTCCATTTCCATTTCCATTTCCATTTCCATTTCCATTTCCATTTCCATTTGCAGTTCCAGTTCCACTTGCATTCCCATTTCCAAATGTGCCTTGTCCGTGGACATCTTCCTGCCTACTCGTACTACCATTGCTATTACCACAACACATGAAGAAGTTTGGATCGAAATATGACTTGGATCCTTGAGGGTTGTGAATATTTATCGTAGCTTGTACAGCTTCGGTGCCTTGTCCGGCATCGTCGCCTTGTTTCTTGATCCATTGGCAGTTGCGTAGGCGACTCGCGGATGGGAGAGGCGGGTGCGGCTCCGAGAGCCCCGGTTTCGCAATCGTGTTGGCATTGGGGACAGATGCCACCATTGGGAGCGCTGGAGATGCGCCGTCCAACCTGGCGGAACGTGTCTTGCCGAGCGTGAAGGTCTTGCCTTGACGAACATGATTCGAAGGATTCAGGGCAGGAAAAGGGCTCTGTGTCTGCAACTCATCTTGGCTACATTGAGTATGAGTCTTCTCCCAGAGAAGTGCAGGTAGACCTTGAGGGAAAGTCTCGGATGCCTTGAGCGTGTTGCATTCCCAGTATGACTGTTCGCCCAAGTGTAGGAAGCGTCGACTGAGCAGACGATCCTGGAGTGCCCATGCCCGTGTATCCCAATCTAGGTTGGGTGCAGCGAGAACATCCGCTGGTAGCAAGGCGGACGGCGGTAGTCGGGTCGCAATCGTGTTCTTGTTTATCATGCGACTAATCGATGAGACGAGCGTGCCTGAAAGTCCAATTCCATGCTCAATGTCCTTGCCTATGTTGGCACTTGCTAGCTGATCTAGGACGACGGTGAGCACTGCATTACGGAAGACTGAAGACATGCTTGTGCACTCTTGTTCTTTTTCTTGTTCCGAGTCTTGGAGTACGCAAAGTGAGTCCAGCCAACAGTATCGGAGGCCCAGCTGTTGGACTTCCGAAATTGCATTCCTCACTGCGACAGGTAGGTCTTCCAAGCCTAGTTCGGTTTGCATCCTCGATTGTGATTCACTGGAGAGGATAGGTTCGGCATGGCTCCAGAAATGACTGAGTGCAACATATTGTACGTCCTGCGTCGCTGTCTCGAGAGAGTCGCTATTGACGATTCGAACGTAATTTCCGGGCTGGCCTTCAGGCAGGATGTCGATCAGGCGTTTGGGGAGGTCGCTGGAGTAGACCATCGACGAGTGGTGACAATTGGTATGCGTACACAAACAATCGTCTAACCATGTCTTCGCAATTGAAGTACTGGCAGCATGGTTGTTTGCATTCTCGTCATGCAGATGAGTCTGAGTATGACTATCAATGCAATGTTGCTTGCCGAATCTTTCGACCTCGTGAAGCTCCTCATGAGGGCCAGGGAAAATCATCTTGTCGTTCGGCCAGTTGAGGCAGCATGGTGCAGGAGTGAAGGTCATTGTGAGTGAGGATGCGTCCGGTCGCTCATCAGGCTGGGCGCTGAGCATAGCTTGGATCGTGCGTACGACGACTTGTTCAGTCGGGGTCTTGGCTTGCTCAAGGAAGCCAGAGAGCGTCTTCTGTAGACCTGGTACATCTTGCCAATAATACGTGCCTGATCTGCCACTAAATGCTTTGCTAAAAGATGACCACGCCGCATTATCTTGACTGAGCGGGATGGATGCCATCTCTGCGAAGACACATCCCAGACTCCAAATATCGGCAGCCTGCTTACGAGTGAAGCCTTCGAACACCTCCGGTGCAATGTATTGGCGAGTCCATGGTCTCAACTGGTTGTCGGACTGCTCTTCCGCAGAGCTGACTCCAAAGTCGCAGAGAATGACGTGCGGGAAATCACGATCGCCTTCGACGACCAAGATGTTCTGGGGCTTGATATCCATATGCCTCACAACGGGCCGTTGCTCGTGGAGATAGCGGACAGAGGAGGCGAGACAACCAAACATCTTCACGATGGTCTCAAACAAGTTAGCAGGCTTTTGTGCTGCTGACCGGTCGAGCCAAATTGCGAGTGTTGTCTCTGCAACGGGTGACATCAGAATCGACATCTTATCGCCCTTCGAGTAGGCTCCAAGGAGGCGAATTATGTGTGGATGACGCAGCTTCTGAAGGACATTGACTTCCTTCTTCAGTTCATCAAGTGCGGTCTGGTTACGATTCTTGAGTGTCTTTCTCACAATACGCAAGCCCGTTTGCTGATGCTTGACTTCATCGACTGTACTAAAGCCTCCAGCACCGAGGAGCTTGATACTGTGGAAGGCACGTGAAAGCGGAATCAGCGGAATAGACGATACTTGGTCTGCCGCGTCGTTGCGTTGAGAGCGTGCTGTCGTTGCCATCTCGGACAATAGTCCTGGGGTCCCAATGTCTTGTTCACCCGTGGACAGTCCATCGAGCATTGTCTCTGGCTGGCTCAGAGAGGATGTAGAAGTCGAACGTAGCACTTCAGTCTCGCATTTGCCTGACGCGTCGGTTGCATATGTATGTTCGAGGCCACGACTATCAAGAAGCTCTTCCATGGACGCCTCGTTGCTCACCGTCATGGACTGGGCGAGAGCATTTGCGGCCAGAGCAGTCTCGTGCTCTCCCTTTGCCTGGCTGTGCCTGTCGTGGGGGCATTGTGGTTTGATAGACTCATCGCCTGGGAAAGTACCTCTGCAATCAGGTGAAATCGATGACTGAGAGATGTTCGGCGAAAGTGTAGTGGGTTTGGTAGGTTGGACCGCACAATACCGCTGGCTCTCACTAAGCTGTGAGAGCTGGAAGTGGAAGAACCCGCTCTGTGGTGGTTGTCCTGCAGGACCGCCACTGCCGCCATGGTTGCCGAAAGAGTTGGAGTCGCTGCCACCCTGTGGATGGAAAGGTGGTGGTTGAGAGGAAGGGCTACCGTCAAAGCCGTCTCCACTTGGACGGTCATCGTTGTCATCATCCGTTGAGTCGTCTGCGTCGTTGTTTTCGTCGTCATCGCGCCAATCGAGCATGCACTTGCCCTGCTTGAAATGATCTGCAATGTGATCAATCCGCTCCTGTCTAGACGCGAAGCGGTGGCGACAGAATCCACATTTCCTTGGGAACTCTGTCTCCGAGTATACAACGCTCGCCTCCTCGTGGTCTTCAGGGTCTACGTCGGTGTGGATATTTCGAAAGTGCTGCACGAAATGATATTTCCTGTAGCAAGGCTTGACATTCTCGGCACCCTGGCTGATGCACAAGCTACATACCCATGACTTACATGGGTACCCCTCCTCTTCTTTCCTCTTCCAGTCATTCTTGCGCCCGTAGCGCTTGCCGCACTTCCTAGTACACTGATAGATCTTTCTGGGGTCTCTACCAAGCAACTCTAAGTCATCGGTAGGTGTGCAGCGCTTCTTGCAGCTTCGGGTGATGGCTACTGGCTGAGCGGTAGCCGAGACAGTGGTCTCCTGGTTGAATGACACTTCTGGAGTAGTGTCTTCGGCCAGTATCTGTAATGGCTGAGGTGGCGAGGCCCTCAGGAGCTCTGTCTGATATGTGTGGTCATCCCAAAACGAGCCTTGTTGCTGGATGTGTGCGGTTTGAGACTTGTAAGCGGAGTCACTTGGGCCTCCCTTGCCCATGCCTTGCTTCAAAAGCTGGCCAAACCAGCTGCGGATCGCATCAGCCGACTCGCCAGTAAGCTGGCTTAGTGATTCGATGTGCCTGTCGCTTCAAGGCTATTAGCCGACCATGATGAGACGATTAGGAGTCGGTAATACTTCACTTACCCTGGAAGCACATTGAACTTGGTGAACCATGTTGCACATACATCGGCCGCCTCGTCCGACAGGCCTTCGACGGTGGTAGTGGAAGGAGTCGGTTCTAGGCCCCAGCTAGAAGCTGTTGTTGTGGGTGGTGTTGGAAACAGAGGGAAGTCATATGTTGCTTGACGCTTCGAGTGGGGGAAATCGTCAACCTCGAGCTGCAATGAACGCTTGCCGAAAGCATTGAACTGCGTGGGCATAGCATCGAGGAACTGTGTTGATGGAGTTTGTGGAAAGTAACTCGCGGTGGGTTGGATGTTCATATCGAATGCGCCCTGTTGGGGCGTGCCTAATGTGGTGGGATCGATAAAGGATGAAGTCGCTGTATCGATGCCCTCGTCGGCAAAAAAGAAGCCAGAGGTGTTATCCGCTGGCTTGAACAAGTTTTCGGGCGTGGCCGCGAACATGTTGGTGAAATCCATGTTGGAGTCAAAGGCGAATCCTGCGCCCTGATGATCCATGACTTTGATGCTACTTCCTGGGATGGTATTTGTCAGAGGGCGGCGTCGGTGGAAAGGCGCCTTGATTCCGTCGTGGTTGACGTCTAGCAATCACAGGCTCAAGGGTGTGAGCAAAGATGACGGGGAATTAGGGTTCAGTAGCCTAAGGCGTGGTGTTTGGTATTTTAGATCAAAGGGCGCTGCGCCTCGAGGGTGCTGCGTTTCGCGGTCGGAGTCATCATGCAGCCCTTCCCGGCGCTGAAGGGCTGAGCGTTGATCAAGCGTCCGAGGTTCAGGCCACCGGTGAGAGCAATAGCGGGGAATCGCTGCGAATCACTTGTAAATTACGATTTTGCCAAGAGCGGCGTTTGGGACGCCCTAGTGCATGGTACATGTGCGCGCGCTCGCTATGGAGAGCAAGCTAGTTGGTAAAGGCGAGTCTCGCGTCTCCCCGAAGGCGACTGCATGTGTGCGCGTTGGACTGCGCAGTGGATGTGGCCTTGTTATCCTGTGGTGAACGAAAAGAAACCCACGGGTCCGAGTCAGCGCTAAATGGCCGTACCGCCCTTTCTCCATCATAAGGGCGCAGCTGCCCCAGAAGAGACTAGCGTCGGCAGTGCAGCGAATCGGCCGTGGGGCGTGTGGCTGAGCAGCGGTGCTGCGCTGCCGCCTCTGCCTCCACCACATATGCAGCGCTGACAAGTACATCAGGCAGTTCAGTCTGTATTGCTCTGGTTCGCACTCGGCCCTACCCCGCACTCATTCTGTTTGATATCTTTGCATGTGACATGGGCATGGCACCATGGCGTGTATTGAGACCCGCCGCTTTTTTCTGTCGTATCGTCAGAATGCTGTGTGCAGCATGTGCCGTTTCAAGGCGAGACAACTACCTGGATATACGAAGATCGGTTGAGAGAAATGGGTGTCTGGAATCCACGAGCAATAAGAGCAGAGAGAAGCAGAATTGTCATCATGGCAAGTGGTATCATTACGTTAATTAGCTAAATCCTATAGTAGGCTGTTCCAGGTCATGTTCATGCGTCGTTTGTTTTTTGCCTAGAAGGCAACCATCTGGTTCAATCCCGCCCTCTCACGCTCAAAGTTCTTGTGTTGCGAAATTGAGTACATGTACGCGCTAGCAAAGTCCTTGGCCTCTTTCACCATGTTGATAGCCTCCTTGAAGCTCTCAGGCTGCACTGCCGTGGCAGTAACAACACCATAGCTGTTGACAACGTTGCCCGAGGTTGAGAACTCCATGCCAGGTAGGTCGACAGCCTGCTTGACAAAGGAAACTGCCTCACCAGTGGCACCAATGGCCTTGAGATGACCAAATGCCTCGCGGATCCAGTGGACGGCACGACCGTTCTTGCTTAGCGTTTCAACCGACTTGGCGCCGCCGGGAACGAAGATACTGTCGTACAAGGTGGACCGCTGGCCCTCAAGGTGGTGGTCTGCAACCACTCCAGAGCCGCTCCTGTCCTCTCCCTCGGCGAAGATCTTGTTTCTTCTTGGGGAGATGGTAAAGGGAAGAGCACCAGCAGCAGTCAGAGCAGCCTTCATGCCGGTATAGGCAGCCTTGTCGTAGCCGTCGGCAATGAGAATGGCGACCATACGAGTGGCAATGGTAGGCTTCTCAGGCATAAAGTCCATCTGCGAAAGACCCTTGGCCGTCTTGTTGTGCTTGGGACGAGTCTGTTTAGTTGGCTGCTCGCCACCGACCATTTCGGCAACGCTCTGAGCCAGTCCGAGATCGATTTCGCACAGACGCTCACAGAGGCGCTCGTAGACAACGGGGTCGTCGCAGTGGTCAAGTTCAAAGGCGAAGGCATCCCTCATATGCATCTTCTCATTCTCCGACATGGAGTTGTAGAAAAGTTCTGCCTGGTTCTTGTGCTCTCTGAACTTCTTGCTCTTCATGCGGGCCTTGATGCCGGCAACCTTCTCATGGTAGTCCATGTATGCGCCCTCTTTCTCGGACGCAGGGGGCACCTTGTGGAAGCGGTTAGGCCAGTAGTTAACCTTGCCCTTGGTAATGGTATGCCGCATAGCACCGTCACGGTTGAAGTTCATGACAGGGCAGACGGGCTTGTTGATTGGCAGCTCCTCCCAGTTGATACCAAGACGAGAGAGCTGAGTGTCTTGGTAAGAGAAGTTGCGGCCCTGTAAAAGAGGGTCATTGCTGAAGCCGATACCGGGGATGATATGGCTGGTGCAAAATGCGACTTGCTCAGTCTGGGTGAAGAACTCATCAGGGTTCTTGTTGAGCTCAAGCTCACCGATGTATCGGATGGGCACAAGCTCCTCGGGCCACACCTTGGTAGCATCGAGAATGTCAAACTCGAAGTCGTGCTCTTTGGCTTCGGGAATGACCTGAATACCAAATTTCCACTTAGGGTACGCGCCGCTGTCAATAGCCATCCACAAGTCTTTGCGGTGGAAATCCGGGTCTTGACCAGCAATCTTCAGGGCCTCGTCCCAGACGAAGCTGTGAACACCGAGCTCGGGTGTGAAGTGGAACTTGACGAAATGTCTCTCGCCCTTGGCATTGATCAGAGTGTATGTGTTGACACCAAACCCCTGCATCATGCGGTACGAGCGTGGAATTGTGCGGTCTGACATTGCCCACATAAACATGTGCGTGGCTTCGGGGTGCATGTACTGGAAGTCCCAGAAGTTGTTGTGGGCAGATTGCGCTTGGGGTACCTCGCAGTCTGGCTCGGGCTTGCCAGCGTGGATCACATCGGGGAACTTCATCGAGTCTTGAATGAAAAACACGGGGATGTTGTTGCCGACAATGTCCCAATTGCCTTCTTCCGTGTAGAACTTGACGGCAAAACCGCGCACATCGCGAACTGTGTCTGCGGAGCCGCGGCTACCAAGCACAGTCGAGAATCGTAGGAAAACTGGAGTCTCGCGCGAAGTATCAGTGAGAACTCCAGCTGACGTAACATCAGAGGCCGACTCGAAAAGAGTGAATTTTCCAAAGGCGCCGGACCCACGTGCGTGGACAACACGCTCGGGAATTCTTTCGTGGTCAAATCGATGAATCTATTGCTGTTAGCTATAGGGTTCGATGTGGCGGCTTATAGACGATCAAGCATACCTTCTCACGAGCGAAGTGGTCCTCGAGCAGCAAAGGACCGGTCTGGTCGTCATTGGCAACAGCCAACCAATCATCGGTGTTGTTCTGCTTGACACCATAGTCGCTGGTGATTCTCCATTTGTCGTCGTGGACGTCCTTGGTGACTTCAGCAAGCTGAGCCATCTTGGCCGTCTTCTCCCCAACGAGGCCCTTGGCCTTCTCCGTAACTTGGCCGAGTATTTCAGACGCCATTTTTCTTTTTCAATTTGCCAAAGTTGAGTCGGCCGGCGATGTCAATCGTCGAAGTAACAAGCCTGTGGCCCCGCGGTATGGCTTTCCTTTTGTACGGCAGCGTCGCGTCGTAGCTACCTGTTTACCTCTTGACGTCATGGCGACGTGAATGTGTTACCGTGCGGCTGTCAGTTGCCTAACGCTTCTGCCACGCACCTCGACAGGTCATTGACTACACCTTGACGACGCTCTGGGAAGTGGAGCAGGTATAGCCAGCCAATGACAAGATAGATGATGTTCGATCATCTCGATTTGCGCGATTCCATCGACTGCCGAACGACGCCGACATGCCACGCGAGACTCAACTTTGCCATATGCCCCGCGTCTGAGCGCAATTGTGGTCAATTCCAGATTCGCATGCTGAGGAATCGCCTATCTCTGACGCCTATCGGGCCTTTCTCCTGTTATAGACCTTGCGAAAGACGAAGTTTTGCACGTCAATCATCGGAGAAACGTGGCTCGGAATGGGTTTGCTGTGACGTCAAATGACGATATCAAAGGATTCCACGTGCGTGCGCCCCGCACCAGATACTGTGACAATGACGGGCGATAGGTAGAGTAAAGAAAAAATATGGGGTGAGATTACACACCAGTCGTTTCATAAAAGCGTCTTCAAGTGGTAAACGTGATGAAAGAAAGACGACGTATTATAATAGATGCTCTGTGAATGGCTCCGGCCCGACCGGAACGCAGGACGTTGCCGCGGTCATCTGGATTGCGCCTGGCAAGCTTCAACCAAAAGAGCAACACAGACATCCCATGCCACGATAGCCGTTTTGCTGGTCAACTGTCAGATGAACGCCAACCAGATTAGAACCCATGCCTCGACGGGACCAGACAAGCCGCAAGAGATGTAGCGTATGGCATCTCGGAACCCACCTAGTTACTCCGGAGGCGACTCCACATGGCAAAGCCTCGGCACGAAGGTTTTGTGCGATTGGCAAGCTAGCGCACAGACGTGATCCTTTTCTCATTAGACCAAACGGTTTCCGAAATATTGATGGTCGGCTTTGGAATACGAATGCGACCGGGTTGCCGCGAAGTCGTGAGGAGTTCACAGTATATACTGCGCACTGGAACATCTGCCGGTACACCAGGATGTGCAATAACGGACGGTATCAGCGCATCCTGCAACAGTTCGAAAGCCGCGGGCATACGGCTAATCTGCCACCAATGGCGGAGCTACTGCAGATCTTATGTACATATGCCGCAGCAGTGCCCAACTGTGCATTGATGGATCGACCGGTGTGGTACATGGGCTGTGTACCTTGCATTTCTATCTCAAACCTCCGCATGTTCCGCAAGAGGCAGGCTGCTACTAGTATCAAAAAGGCGTCCTGGACAAGCGATGGTAGAAAAAGGCATCATTATCCCCACAGGCGAGGAACCGCAACACTGATTGGGTCGGCATTCCTTTTTTTTTACCTTTGCGCGGGCCACCCTGAATTAGAATTTCATGCAAATACGCCGGTTAGTGTTGATTGTCGTAGGTACGTTGGCGTCGGGATTGTCGGCTGTTGATAAAGTATAACTGAATGCTTGGCTCGGCTACGGCCATGCACAAATGACAGCGGGTAATCACGAGCTGTGTGGTTCGAGGTCGCTGTGGGGTTCCTTTTATATACTTTGGTAGCCATGGCAAAGAGTGGTACATGCACAGCGAGTTTACATCGAGTACTCGGCCAGGTGAGGGCCGGAAAGCCCGCGGACCGGTTTTTGTGGGCGGGACGGATTGTGTACGGTAAGTGCCGCCTGGCTAGTCGCCGTCGCAAATGTACCGCACTGCACTCAAGCCATGCCTGCCCATGTCCCAGCCTATGTGCTAAGTATGTAGACGCGCCTGGCCTGGCTAGCACCACGCATGTCGGACGCTGATCCTCTTGCAGTAAACGGGCCAGAAACAATACTCAACAACATGCACGGCATGCGTACCATGCCCAGCAGGCGATTACATAACGTCCATACAAGAGTCGCGTCTGGTGCTGGACGTACTGCGAATGGCCGTGGTAGCGAGGAGGGGGGGCGTCGAAGGGGATGAACCGCTGTCACAAGCGCACTGCCGTGGTGTAGCGCACCGCGTGTGGTAAGCGCAGCCGAGACATAGCATGCTGGGAGATCGTCACCAGGCTCAGCTGTGCAGTCCTCAGTGCACATCGTGTCTAGCTAGTCTCTGGTTGAGGCCACTGTGTAGAGTGGTATCGGGAGCGGAGGACGCAGCAATCGTCGACGGTGTAGCCTTATTTAGCATCCCATACTGCAGCGATCTGCCCATGTACGTAGTAAAGTACATACAATATGTACGTACAGGGTGTAGTGTGTGTGGTAAGAAATGTCAGATTACCGAAAAAACGCCGGACCACGTCGTTGGTCAGATGAGGCTGCGGTGATGCGCGTCGGGGCCATGGGGACAAGCCACATGCAGTGCCGAGGGCTGGATGGATGGGTGGCTCGAAACGGGGCCTGGTTGAAGTCGACGACTGTGGTTGCCCGGACGCGAGACGCACTGTTCTTTTCTTCGTTTCTTTTTACGTGCAGGAGCTGCAATGGCCCAAGCAGCTCGGCACGGAGCCTGCGTCTCGCAAAGCAAATCAGGCGAGGCCGCGTTGCGGTTGGATGAGCAGATGGCGCGTCTGCGCTGTGGAGTTCCTGGTCGCACAGGTCGATCAGGTAAGAGCGGGCCGAAAGGCTAGAGCGCTTCGGGCAACGTGTCCCTGCTGCTACCCCTGCGGCCGTTGAAAAGACATGGGACAAAGAAAAACTGACAGGCTACACAGCATCCGCCGACGAGGTGCCCGTATGTATCTCGATCCTGATGTGCAGCGCCATGCACCCAATCTTGGAGAGCAGCGCATATGACCACCACGTCGCGCTCACAGGTCACAACGGGGCTTTTTTCTTTGCTGCTGTCGTGATGTGGAGGCATGCAGTCGGATGAGGAAAGGGCCCATTAAACCCCCCTTCGCCTTGGGCGTTTCAAGTGAGGCTGACCTTCTCGTGGCAACTTGCCAGTTGTTTGTATGGAATTGCGCGGCTTCATTTGCGTGTAAAACTTTAGATATGGACGGATGCGGGCAGCATGAAATGTGCCATTGCGACTCATGCGTGGCCGTGTGTGCGCTAACCTTTGTGAATTTCAAACCAGAGCCTGCCAGTTCCCAGACAACGTCGCAGCGACATTTTCACATGCTGCCATGGCACTTTGCTTTGACGGCGCAGGCAATACAGCGTTGCTGGGCCCGCGGTAGGTAGGATGATATGCAAGGGGCTATCCGTATGATTGCGTTTTCAATGTAGCACCCGTCCGACCGCCATGGTGGAGTCGAAGCACAGAGGGCCAGTGTGCCGTGGACGGAAGGCAGTTCTTGTGCGTCTTCGCAACGCCGATCAGGAGCGTGTGCAGTTGACCAGGGTGCCATGTGCCCATGGACTGCATCCGCGACTCGGGCCAGGGTGACGCTGACTGCCCAGGAGTGATATGGCCAAGGCGCGTGTGGTGGTGAAGCTACATACGTACGTAGAGCGGCGGCCTGAGTCAGGCGAGCTTGGGCGAGGGCGAGGGCAAGGGCGAGGGCAAGGCTGCAGGCGTCCAGCAGGCATGGTGTTGCAGATGGTGGTGTACTGTACGTACACGGCGAGGCCGGGCCAGCCCTGTGGCTTGTCACGCAACGACGGTGCGTGACGCTGGAGAGGGTTGCGAGGGTGCGGAGACCCTGGCCGGGCTTGGGCTTGGGCTTGGGAGGGCGGACGGCGTGATAGCGGGGCGGATGTGAAGGATGTGGTGAGGAGAAAGCATGTGGGGCGTGATTGGATGTTCGCGCCGCAGCCGTGCGTCGGCGGTGCAGGCGCGTGTGATTGGGCTGGTGCGAGGCGGGATCACCCTGGCTGATGCGATGCTGGCTTGCTGGCTGCAGCTAGGCGTCAAGGCTAGTCGCTCCGCGTATGTATTGTCCTGGGCTTTCCGCACGGAGCCAACGGCTGTACAAGACTGTCGCGCCTCGTTGCAAACGGGAGCGAGAGCAATCTAACAATCTCTCGAGCGTTACCGTCGGGCTGGCTCGCTGCAATGCCTGTGTTATAAAACTCTCTGCGCTGCCCGCCGCCTGCCCTCACGACGCTCCGACCAATTCCTCTCCCACCCCCAAGCTTGTCTACTGCTGCTGCTGCTGCTACGCTACTGCTGCTACTGCTGCTACTGCTGCTACCACTCCTGTCTCTCTGCCAATCGTCCATCCCCATCGCCCGTCGTCCAGCAATCAGCACCCACCCGTCTCTCTTCTCAGCCAGCCGCGCCCACAGCACCCCCTCTGAGCCTCGCCGCCGCGCCCGTGGTCGTGCTGCTCCTCTTGTTTCCTGCTGCTTCCCTGACTAGCCGCGAGAAGCAGCCCACGCCTGTCGAGCTGCGCTCTGCATTGCTGTCTCCGTCTCAAGCTGCCACATCCAGCTCGCCGCCGCGCCCGCCAATCAGCACCTCGCAGCACCCACCCCACCTTCCTGCCGTCGCCGGCAGTCTCGCCTTCTCCCTCGACGCCGTTGCAGAAGGCGCCCTTCCCCCGCCGAGCGGCCGCGCCTTCCCCGCTCCCATAGCCACGCCAGCTACCATGTGCACCAAGGTTGTACACAAGTACGGCTGCGGCCACGAGATTGCAGAAAAAGCCCCCTGTGCAACCTCGAGGACATCGCCCTGCGGCGTCTGCAACACCAAGACGGTCAAGCACGACGAGAAGTGCGATAGATGTGACCATTGACCGGTACTGCCGCCTTGTCCGTCCCAAACCCTGGCCGTCACACCCTGTCTGACAAAGTGTGTATCTAGTCTGCTACCTGCCGTATCATGATTCCCACCACAACCCTCCTCTCATGCCATGCCAGTGGCACGCTGCGGGCCTTTGCCATTGCCGCACCATCTCGCTCAAGGGCACTTTGCTGCTCATCCTCCACCACTCGAGGCACGGCCCGCTTCTGCCCGTACGCTTGACCGCCTTCCCCCCTTACAACGACTGCACTTCACGGCGTCACGGAATCGAAAAAAAAGTTTTGGCGTTTCGGGGGGCATTGGGACTTACTTGGACTTTGGGCCTACCAAGTCGGGCGTTTGGAATACAGGCTGGTGTTGCGAAACACTTTCCCACTTGTTTTATTTTCGCAACTTCCTTTTTCTCCTCTTTTGCTTCATGGATACCACGCATTTTTCTTTTCTAATATGTTCGTGCCATGTGCCGACGCTGAGCCATACGGCTTCATTTTCGTCTTCTTTTGTCATTGTTATCACAGCATTGCTGTCTGCAGCCTCTGATGCTCCGCAACGTTCACATGAGGGAGCAAATGCAGTATGCGAGCAAAGTCAATCAACGCGTAGGCTCCCGGAATAGAGGACCCCTCCCCCACTTCATGAGTTGGGTAGCCATAATACACCTGTTGAGCTCATGCTTGTATTGCGCGCCAGGCGCGCATCCCGAGACCATATCGGCGACCAATGAATCCACACTGATCTACAACACAGTATCACGCCGAAGCAGCCACATGCACTGCCGTTTTTCGCCAATCTGCCAGTCTGCAATCCTCTGGCGGCTGTCTGAAGCATCATCCACACCGGCCTCAACCCCACTACTGCGAGTCAAGTCTACGACACGCCAGGTGCCTTGTCGCTCAGTACATAGTATATTGGTTTTTAGCACCTTGTCAAACTGCCCTGCGCAAACACCCTGGTAGGCGAGCGTATGCGGCCAAGGCACGGTCTATTCTTGAGTTGTGATAGGATATGATAAATCAAGCACAGGTTTTTTGTCATGCCGCACATGCTAGGGACTTAGCTAGCACCGGGCGTAGCACCCGACTTGGAGATGAAGGCAATATGGCATGATTCTGGAGAAACAGTAATCATCCTGCTAAGGGACGGGCCGCGGCATGTTCAACACTGCTGTCAGCTTAGGTACTCTGGTCAACAGCCCGCAGCATGACATGATGCACACACCCATCGAGCCAGAGCTGCAGCAAGAACCGGCGCCGAACTACTAGGCAAGTCTAGTGCCATGCCCGGTTGTGTGATGAAACTGCAAAGATGCGGCAACGTATGCCACACTGTGCATCCCCGGCCATCAAATAATAGCCGAGTACAACAGGTATATGTGCACCTGATATACCCCAAGCGCCGCACTGGCTTATCTGCGACCGACCAGGTAACGGTTCTTCTAGAAGCCATTCAGGCTGGCTACTGCCACTGTGGTTCGTCCAAAAACCCGAACCACAAGAGTGTCGGCAGCCTTGCCATCACACGCATCTAGGGCATGAGTGTGACGCATTCTGGAAGCGGCTGTTAAGATTGCGTGCTTGGTTCCTTGGTGGCTTGCCTGCTTGGTTCGCGTCGTCATTCTTAATTAAAACATCCTGTCGCAGATGCTCAACGTTAATTTTGCTCTCGACCATGCCTGCTTGCTCTCTTGCCTCATCTGTTGCTCTTAATTCTTCTGGCACCATCACATGGACGATCTGCGCCATTGGCGTGGTTCGTAGCGGCACATGCGAGAACGCAAGGGCGCCTGTTTCTGGTTGATTGTTCCGCATCTTGCGGTTCTTCGTGTACGCGTTGAAGCCACTTTTGCCAGATCCCGGTAAAGAATTGAGCACATGCAGGAGTCGCTGCCGAGCATTAAGCCAAGCGGGGCACCGAGCGGTACGGAAGGACAGGGTGTTGATGCAGAAGTGACTGCTTCATCACATCCGAGGGTTTCGTGAAGAGATGAAATGCGCAAGCGATGACCTAGTGGGCAGAGAGCTGAGTGGTCCAGTGCCCGGCATCGTCGTTTTGTGTGCCCGGCCCGGCTGGGCTGCTTCCTTATTCGGCAGCTGTAGCCGCGTCCCTCTTGTCATCAACCCAACCCAACGTCCAATCTCCAGCTATGTCGATTGATATCAATTGGGGCACCATCATGGGCGGCGCAGAAGGCTCCGCTCGCGCAGAAAAGATACGTGCCTTTATCCACGACCGGTTCCAGCAGGTGACGCTCCCGCGCTTCATCCGCTCCGTCCACGTGCACTCATTCGACTTTGGCAGCGTGGCTCCGGAAATTGAAATCAAAGACATATGCGATCCACTGCCTGACTTCTACGAGGATGACGAAGATTACCCGGACGAGGAAGGCGGCGAGCCCGAGCCCGAACACGAGGACGAAGTTTTAGAAACCGACAACAAGCTACGCGAGTCGAGCGGCCCATCCGGCCGCCCACCAAGGGATGGCCATTGGAAAGAAAGAGGCAGTCGTGAGACCGCAAATCTGCAAGAACTCCACCCCGACCATGCCCGAGTACGCCCTTCTCAACCTCGTACTAGGCCGTCTACCCAGCGTAATTCGCTGGCTCCCAACGAGATAGGCAGCCCGTTCTTTCCCGGGTCACTGACACCAGGAATTCCCGGTGGCACTTCCAATATGAATTACTTTCATCTCCCCTTGAGTGCGGGTCTGTCTGGTGCTGCAACGCCTCTCGCCGCAGTAGCTGGCGCACAGTTACACACCTGGCTCGACAACCCTCATGGCCGGCCGACAACCCCGTCCAATATGCGTCTTCGCCACGCCGCATCTGTCAATTCGCTAACACTCACGCCACAATCCCATCCAGACCCTAGTTCACGGCCCTCCTCACGACATCAACAGGACGAGGGCAAGAGGCCGTCTTTTGCGGGCTCGGACGATGGCGCTTCTCCGCATAGCTTTGCCCGAACCCCGTCTGTGTCTCCAAACCGCATGCATGAGAAAAGCCCGGATGACATTCAGGTCGTGACACACGTGCAGTACTCTGGAGATATCAAGATGTCCTTGACCGCAGAAATTCTTCTAGATTACCCCATGCCCAGCTTCGTCGGTATCCCTCTCAAACTCAATATTACTGGCCTCACCTTTGATGGTGTTGCTATCCTCGCCTACATAAAAAAGCGGGCCCATTTCTGCTTCTTGTCGCCTGAGGATGCAGACGCCCTAGTCGGCAGCGATACTGGGTTCAACGGCCTCCAGACAGATGCAAAAGGCCAAAACCCGCGCCCCGTGCAGCGCCCTAAGATTGGGGGTTTACTGGAGAACATCAAGGTCGAAAGCGAGATTGGTGGCCAGGGCAGTGGCAAACAAGTCCTCAAGAATGTGGGAAAAGTAGAGTCATTCGTCTTGGAGCAAGTCAGGCGCATTTTCGAGGATGAGTTTGTATATCCAAGCTTTTGGACCTTTCTTATTTAGGTTTACCGAAGAGTTTCTCGACAAAAGCAGATGCATCGGACTTCCACTACTGTGCGAGATGTGTTGCAGATCGCGCACTATTTCAACACTTGGTGACGACGGATACGTCTCTCAGAGAGCACAGTGAATCGCTCAAGCACCACAGATGTCACTCTTACCTTGTCCAGTTTTCCATACAGTCGCCAGCGTGCAAACACGAGTTGCAAATGTTACACAACGCGCTCATCCCCATTTCGAGTGACGAATACTGTGCAGGGCCAGTATGTCACAGCAGGAAGGCACCTTTACAATGAGCTCTTCTTACCTCAATTAAGCACAATTAATGCAGGAGGTACCTATTCCGGTGCCATGGGTTAGCGCCGTGTTTATCGATGGGTGTCTGCAGAAGCGATGAGGGACAGCATTTTGGCAGCTGCGTTACTGACAGCGGGAGTGACAGTGTCAGGCCATCTTGGTCATACCCAGAAAAGGCTGTGGACAAATCTGATGCTCTTTTGCGTCACATGGTGTACGTGTCACGTACCTGTCAGAATCAAGTACCCGTCTCGGCACAAGATCCAACAGGGGAGGCGAGACAGCTCCGTACTCTCAGTTGGCGCACATATCACCGCCCAACCGCTTTGTCATGTGCTCTGTCAATCGTCGATTCTTCACTTTTCCTGTGGGCTCCCGCCATCCCCGGCCCCATCTCTATCGCTGGATGATCGCAATCCTGCTGGGGCTCAGGAGTTTATTCGATGAAAGCGCAATGGACTATACGGTTCGAGACCGCTTACCGATGAGCAAGTCTTGGCTATTGGCGTTTTCACAATGCTGGTACACGGCCCATCACATCTACGTAAATCTATTCAATGATTCATCTCTTGACATACAGCAGCCTACAGAACGCTAGAGTGCCTCGATGACCAATCAGCCTTTGCCAGCAATATTCTGCATGATTGCGCGATTCTAACTGTCTTTGGGCTGAATTACACATTTCCATCAACACAATGGCAAACATGGCAGCATGTCACCTCTTGGTATCCTCGATACATATTGATCTATCCCTGAATGAACTCAAAATAGAGTTTCAGGGCCCTTAGATGCCACCCATGGTCCAACGGTGTTGGGCAATATCGCTGTTACTACTGTGGTTATTGCCACGTATAGATGCCTAGGGGTATAGTACCAGTTCTGGACCGGCACCATTGCGCAGCCTTCGATGTCGTGCATGGTTATCGGCGCACCTCGACGCTTTCGTCTTCTGGCGAATCATTCATCTGTCTACTTGCTTACGAAGGCGTGCTGCGTGTCTGCGGCGTCGTTGCATGGATCGGCGAATGCTGATGTGCTGCGAGTACGTCAAACTAGACGTTGGTACGAAACATGCCTGATTGATCTTGACTCGAGTAACCAGATTATGGCCACAACCCTGCACATACATACATATGTAGTAGTGGTTGTGACAGGGTTGCCAAAAACCCGTCATCAGAACTAATGGGCCTTTTGGTTAATGATGCGTATGTCTACCGCAGCGGCCCGATCCAGCGAATGATTAAAGTGTTGAGGCAGTAATCCGGCGAAATATTATTCATCTTCTTTTCTGTAGAAGAACAAGGCTGAATGTAGCCACCACCAACAGCGCACTCTCAGACACCTAGAGGATGAGAAGATTCTTTACACAACCAAGCTCTTATTTCTCCGAATTCAGGTAAAAACCCCGGCCCTCCCCATTTCCAAGCATCATCAACACACGAGAGGCAGAGAGAAATAAAAACAATCAAACATATACGAGAGCAAATTAAACAAGGACCCGATAACAAGATAACACGTCATTCGTTCACCCCCAGCTCTCTCATACACACTCTTTCTAGCCATCCCCTGCATCGTTTTCAGCCCAACAATGCCCAGCAAAAACAAGTAAAGTAATATCAAAACCCAGCCTCAACATCATGGCTTATTTTCTCGCTTCTCTATTTCCTATCTCACATATCCAGCACGAACGGAAAAGTGGACTGCCCATCTATATATACTCCAAACTTCCCCCGGTTCTTCCGGTATCCCCCAGGAGCGTGGTTAGTCAAAAACGGGGGTAATACGGAGGTCAAGGGGGGTCATAAGTACTTTTTTTTCCACATCGCTTAGGCTTGCGAGCTTTTCTTATTTTCTTTTTACATGGATCGCAGGAGGCCTAAGGCAGCAACGGAAAAAGCCAAGGTCCTCTGGCTTGCGGGGGATGAGATAATCTCTTTTATTTTTCTCTCCTGTGCGCTAATTAAATAGAGTATTTCTAGATGGTGGGGCTTGTTTGTGTGAAACTTGAGCTGTGGAGTAGCTGGGCGCGAAGAATGATGTAAGGGACACGGGGTTGTGGGGATTTGAGTGGATTACACATTGGAGCTTAATTTTCTAGGGAGGAAAGAGTGCGCCGGTAAAGGGTTTTGAAAAGGAGTTGGGGTGGCGCATTCTGGGATGTATCTTTCTTTGTGTGTCACAGGCACCAGATACGAAACCTGTGGATGATGAACGATAATTGGTGTGCTTTTGATAATAGAATGACCTGCTACTAGGCCATTTCGGTGGATTCGTCAGTGTACCTTGTTACAACGTGACTAAGGGGTAGGCAAACCCTAGTAGTTGTACTGTGCTGCGGACCTCATGATATCTCTCTACCCATTGGATCAGAGCTTCATCCACACATACCATAATTTTCCTTAGCAAGCATCTCCAGAACATGATCTATCATGGAGATATCAGTTCTTGTTACCATCTTCCTTATTGAGCCAGTTGACTTACGTATCCGAACCCTGGGTGAACTAGGCCCTAATGGCTGCGTGAAGGTACTGGTTTTTTGACTAACCGTTATTGCCAGAGTAATGTAGCTAGCGATCTTTTTGGACTAATTACTAGATACTAGCATATGAACTAAATCAAGATGTATAGTGACTGTTCGGGGAGATAGTTAAACTAGCAAGCACCTCCAATAGCTACTAGGAAGAACAATATAGATGGGAGGCTCTTCTACCAAAATAATCCTTTCACATTCTTAACAAATCTTGAATGCGACTAAACAATTACACGAGCTAAGTAACGCGATCACTGCACAGCACTTGACAAACGAAAGTCAAGCCCGTATCATAGCTGCGACTGAGAAAGACCATCTGGCTTTTCGATACGATGCAACTGTAGCGTCGTGAGTCCTATTAAGCATTTCTTTCATCATTTCGCTGACTTTGCAACTATGCTGGCTATGATACCCACTACATGCTCATACAATAGGTAACGACAAAGACCCTACTTTCTTTCCCCGTTGACACGCTCTGAATTTCTGGAGTTTGTACACCTCGTCCCTGATAAACCACGCAGAAAGACGCGATTAGTGATTCGTGATTACATTCCTTTACCGCTCTGTGGGGCGATGCTAGTGGAGCCTTTCTGAATACGACCCGCTTGAGAAAAATTTGCCTAGCACTAGCTCGTCGCACATAGCATCTCGTCATTGTTGTTCGATCATGATGCTTATGCAATATGTTTATGCGGTTATATATTTTCAAAATTGACGCTTACTCATCAACCGACACAAGCCTATTCAAGATTGAATAGACCACTCCGCTTGGTGTAGTTGGTTTATCACGTTCGACTGTAATAGCAATTGTAATCGAAAGGTCCCTAGTTCGATTCTGGGAGCGGAGAACAACATCTTCTTTTTTGCCGACTTGTACGGCATCTTGTGGATCTCTCATGCCTCGTCTTTTTGCCGAAGTGGGGCCGATTAGGAGTGAAATGTATAGTGTGAACGTCCGTTCTCGTATACCTTGGCTTAGTCTGCTTCTCTATTTCTTTCAAAAAGTTATTGCCGTCGATCAAGTCACTAAAGCTTATGAGGTAGTAATTTAGTGGGCGTTTCTTATGAGAACTAGTGAAAGCAGAGTTTCTTAAGTCAACAGTTGATTTAGAGAAAATACTCCATCAAATTAGCAAGCCAAAGGGACATATCCTCTTCCAAATCCTCTTCCTGTACTATCCTACCATATGAACCCAGTTCGAAGCTGTTAGCAAGTCTCAACTATAGTCATGCCCAATACCCGATCACCGCCATGCTAGCTGCACCAACAAATACATATGCCACCATTAAACCTAGTCTGCCTAGATCCTTCGTCCTCTCCTTATCGAATAGGAAATCCTTAGCAAGCAACTCCACCAAGCCACTATAGATAAGAATGCCCGCGCTCACCGCATTAAGCAAACCCTGGACAATCATACTCGCTCTGCTATCAGGCACATACGTTGTCCGAACGCCCAACCCAATCGCGATAGCCACCGGCGCTGTACGCCCGTAGAGTGCACACAGCGCCCACGGCACCCAGGCCTTGCTGCGCGGAAAATCGATATTCGACAATCGGGCGCCAATGCCGAGGCCTTCAAAGTACTGATGAAACACCAAGACAGGATACAGCGTGGTGAACGAAGAAGAAGCCACGACACCCAAATTCATCCCGACAATGACGGAGTGAAAAATAATGCCGAATTCTAGGACGAGAAAAGCGCTGATTTGTTGGGCAAATGCAAGACGCGCGTGCGTACTAGGCGCTGCAAGGAAGGAAGTCCTCGACGAAACACTAAGTGTATCTTTTCCACCTGCTGCAGCCTCATCTCGATCCCTCGGCTCAGGCAGCTCAGGACCCCGCACAGCAGTAAAAGCACCAATGGCAGGACTATCGGGCTGTGCCGGGCGTAAAAGAGAGTCGGCTACCGCGCCATCCTCGTCTTGATGCAGTATGACACCAAAGCGCCGCTCGACATACACTTCTGCGCCGAGATCGACGCTGAAAACGACCATGATAGATGCAAGGACGACGTCGGCGCACCAGGGATACTCGGCCCAGACGCCGCTTGCGGCGACGCAGCTCCCTGGGCCAATGGCTTCGAACGCCGGGTCGAGCAAGTGGATAAAGGCTGTTGCGAGAATGACTCCTGAGCCGAAGAAGCGCGCAAACGTGTACAGGCCCTTGGGGATCTTGCACCTGGGGTTTCGTCGCGCCAGCACGGGGAAGTACGTTGCCAGCGTGGAAACGAAGCCAATGACGAAGATGGAGGAAATGCGGGCTCCGAGCAACCCGTTGTATTCGTTTTCTCCAAGGGAAAAGTAGCAGATTATGTAGGCTTGGTTTGCAGCTGTGAGGTCGATATGTCTTGGATCGAAGAGAGCTGTTGAAGCCATGTTTGGATCCAGCACGCATTGAAACTGGGGAGGTGATCGCAGCTGGACTAAGAAATGGCCGGCTTTCAGCGCCCAAGATTGCATCTCTAGTATTTGGGTAAGTCGTATGAGAATGTGGTAGACAGCGGCTTTTTACGTTCATGTTGGCTTGCCAGGTACCATGTTGGACGACTCGCGAGTACCTAGTAGAGAAGACATAAAGGTACTGAGATCCCACTGTTTTGGGCGGTTACATCATGCAATATTACTGTGTGTAGTATTTACTGTCCGTATCGTACTGTATGCGTCAGTCAAATCACGAACTGCTAACAAAGAAGAAAGTTATTGGGTTACTAAACGTGACTTGGTATTATTTCGCATGATCTTGTTAGGTACTAGACGCGATGCTGTTACTTGTCTAGCATGATATTATCGAGCGTCGAGTGTCAGACACAGTTATTAGGTGTCGGGCGTGATGTTTCTGGTTCATTGAGAATGCGAAGTACTGACGTTACCCGATCTTCTGCCGCATCATCGCACAGTAGGTATTTGCTTCTAGTTATTGTTCCGGAACTGTTTTTGCTATGTAATATGTTAGGGTACATATTCCTAATTATTATATGATTAATAAACCAAGATCAGCCTACTAGCCTCAAAAAACAATTCGCTGGTCATCACTTCATTTGTACCATATACACATACGTGTATCCCTCCATTGTGTGTTGGGTTTCTAGCCACCAGCAATCCAACCTCATCCCTCCCATCAGATTATCCACCTGGGGTCAGTCGGAATAAACTCATATCTGGACGCTGTGATTCCCTCGGTGGTGGTGGCCTAGGCGGTGGTTTGGTGTGTCGTTTCAGCATAGGCTTGTCAGGTAAAAGGATATCAGTTTTTGACAGATTCATTGACTCTTCGGGTATTTTAGGAGTTGACATGCTAGCTTGTATGCTTGTAAGAGGTTCTTGAATGATGGGTATATTTCCTGCAAACGAATCGTAGGATTCGTAAGGGGTGCCGCCGATGGTGGTATCGGACCAGTGTTTTGAGTTTCTTGACCTGGGCTTGAATGCGTGCGAATGTGACGCTTGGAGGCGGGAGTAGGGCTCCAAACAGAGACTGCAGACTATGAGAACAGCAAATGTGATATAACCCTGTGTGGCAATGACATAAGGTATAGACCCGAAGGTTGGGTCTGCATTACGATCGTAGGCTGGCATGAGGTAGATGAGGCGAACGACAGATGCTGCGATTAACCTTCATGCTACCGTTAGATCTAGAGACAAAATAGCGGATGCAGATGATATCTACTTACGTCAGCCTCAGTGAAAGAATTAAGGTTGCCAAGGTCTTCTGGCGATAGGACTCGCGCAGTTTCCATATGCTGTATGCTGAGAATGCGACAATAGTTGCCTCCAGGGCGGCATCAGCTATATTCATAGTCATCCAGAACGGTATCTGTGCAACCGTTAGTATTTCAGGGTTGCTCATACATTGCTCTGACCTACCAATGGTATGCATTTGCCAGTCCAAATTCTCCAGGGCGCCGGCGACTCGCACTGGAAAGCCATGCCGGCCAAAACAACAATTGTCCACAGCACGACCAGCACGCTGATTATTATGATACTGGCCCTCTGTAGAGCAGTCTCAGCTAGGCGATAGAGAAAAAGTAGTACAGAGCTCTTGGATATGCTAGCAACCAGGATAAAGAATATTGTGGTAACGAACAGCCGGAGCTGGATCTGTTCCATGTCGCCGTCATTCAGAAGACAAGGCACCTTGCCCAGACCCGAAGCGACAGCCGCGGAGATGACAGCGATGCTGCCCAGAGCACACAAGGTTGTGGCAAAGATGATAATGTCGTTGATCCATGGTAGACGGCGGAAACGTTTCGACCTATACCGGACGATTATTCTTGCGACAGCAGCGATGATCTGTATTGATATGTGAGCCTATATAGGAGCCGAGTGGAAGTGTTCCTACCAGCAGGCAAGCAAGAGACCAGACTACCATCAGAAGAATGGTGCCATGATCCTGAGCAGAAATGAGCGCATTGTCTGGCTGTGTTTGCTCGTCACACATTGTGAATTATGGGCGTCCGGAGATTGCATCGAACTGAGCTCAATTGATGCTTATCAAAATATCATGTCTGTGGCGACCTGGGCACGAAGGAGTTACGATGTGTCCGGTTTTCGGACAACGGGGTGTAAACTTTGTAATACTCTTGTAGAGTCCGAATCACCGGGGTCCACGCGGCTTTGCATTTGTGCGAATGATTGCCTTTTTGTCGCGACGACAAGGGCATGTGGTCCATATGGCTTTGCCAAGAGGATCGGAAATAGGTGCGGGAAGGCAACATGCGGCAGAGATGAGCGAATGAGGTGCAAGAGGAGGCAGTGAAGTAGGAGATTGGCGTGGAGCTGAGCTCAAATTCCGCAGTACTGGTATCTCAGGTAGCGCCACGGTGGTACAGGGATGATGTTGATGTCGCGTCGCTAATGTCTAGCTTACACCAGGGTGTTCAGGCCAAAGCGATCGACTCGGTTTCAGGTCTGAAGAAGAAATTAACTCATCCGGAACACTGATACTGCGGAGGCTGAAGAGAACAAATGGGATCCTTGTATTGCTTGGTGCAGAGCAGGAGAGCTCATCGTGAACTATCACCCAGCGCAACGGCGACGATGACAATTGTACGTGGTAGTCGTTCGTCAAGCCAACAACATGGTGGTCAGAACAAGGCTGCAACCGACCAAGGTTGTCGTTCACGAAGTCCGGTGGTGGAAGTGGAGTTGGTCTGGCCAACGGATCCAACCGGCATGGCTGCGTGAACATGGAGCTTGGCAAGACGAGATGAAGATGAAAGGCAAGTTTGTCACGCCATACGGACTTTTCGTTGTTGTGCGCTCCCTACCCATGGCGCATATTCCGGACTTCAGACCAAAGTCCAGCAGCCACGAAAGGAATCATCTGATGGGATTGAATACAGTCAGGCACTTAACGAGTCTGTGGTTCGCACCGAAGGTCCATCGACCGCCAGTCAGTAAGGCAATAAGGGGAGTAGCGAGAGAGTATCGTCATGTTGCGCAGGAGGGAAGCCGACGTCAGCTCGCGCTGGGGCTCGCATTGACACCTGGGATGGCAAAGGCACACATGCGGCCTGAGTCGATGCCTGGCGTGCAGTGTGCGTTGGTGTGAGGTAGGGCAAGGAGCTGTAAGATGAGTGACATTGTACGCCAAACAAGAGGCGCGCGACTGTCGCAGACGGCCGGGTGGGGCGTTTCCGTGACGGGGAATCCTTATCGACAAGGATTTTCTGGCACCGAGCGCGCCTTCAGCTTTGCCATACACTGCACAGCATCGCATAGCGCACCACAGCCCAACCATGGTATGTCTCTTGCAGCCCCTGATGTACGCATATGTCTTACTCACCATGTGCTCCAGGCACCTGTCAAGAAGCGTACAACGGCGCGCGCAAAGTCGGCGCGCGCTGCCCGTCCCACGACGGCCGTCCTTCCCAAGCCTGACGATATGATGTCTTTTCCCTCGACGAAGCGGGATAAGCAGAGGATTAAGCACTCGTCTTTTGTGTCCAAGATTGAAAAGTCCTCGACCAAGACGCAAAAGCGAAGGCGCCCCAACAACAAGCTCATTGCTAACCTCGAGTCACTCGCCGATGCGCTTCCGGGTGCAGACACGCACGGCGATGTTGACCTGGGCCAGGCGCGCATTGTACAACCCAAGCAGAAGATGGAGAGTGTTAAGCGGACAAAGGGCGCCAGGAAGAGGATGGAGAAGCTCGAGAAGCTGGAAAAGGCTCGCTTCAATGCCAACTTAGTCCAGCTGACGACGGCAAGCGGAACACAGGGCGCTGATGCTGTCAAAGACCGATGGGCGGCGCTCAAGAGCCATGTCCAGACCAACATGGAGGTTAGGCCCGAGTTTACGCAGCAATCAGGCCAACCAGCCTGAACCAAGCACAATTCCAGATGCATATACTTGCTTTTAGAGGACTCGTCGCAGAAGAGGTTGGCCATTCGCTGACTTCAGATGCGTTGGTCCAGCGCGAGGTCCATTGCCGCCACCTGTAGCATCTATACCGACGACTCTGCACCGTTCGTGCCATACAGACGACACACAGTCCAAGCCACAGGCCTAGAACGAATGTTGTAGATCACTGCAGTAGGCGCAGAATCGCATGATAGATATGGCAAAGAAGCCTCAAAGCATAACATGATTGCTTACCCATGCCTAACAGCTATGTATGTCTAGGTCGTATATAGCCATGTGGCCAAAATGTCCAGAATATTCAATTTCAACACCTTCACTGTGTTTCAGCATCTTCTCTTTTCGCTAAAACATCTGATTTGTCACTGTTTGAGATCCCTGTTGCGATTTGGACATCTACATTGATTGTTCAAGATTGAGAGGTGATACTAAATACATATATAGTCACAATCCAGTTACAAACCCGTCTGCCCCAGAAGCCTGAAAGCACACTAGGGGAAAGAAAAGAACCCCAGAATAGAAAAAAAGGACACTGTCATGTGGAAAATCCTCAAATAGCCAGAAGAGAAGGGGTCGGGTATCGAACTAGGAAACAGGTTTCCAACATCACTCCGAAACTCCCTTCACATGAACAAAACAAACAAACATACAACCAGACTATAAGAATGACTAATACAGACGGATTCAAACAACCGTAAAGGTCCGTTGAGGATAATTGTCCAGCTGCGTCATATCCTGGATCTCGGGGAACCAGTGCTCAAACAGGGCCTCAGCATCCTCACTCATCTCCTCATCGATGCCTTCAGGCGTGCATTCGTAGCACTCAAACCGGCCCACACGCCGATGCGTATTATTACCCGAGGCTGCGGGCTTGAGCACAATACCCACAATCGATGACCGGAATGTCATGCTCACGAGGATGCACACGAGCGTCTCGCCATCATCTAGCGCATCTTCATCGCACGGCGGTACAACGTCTGGTGTGAATTCGACAGTCATACCGTTCCTGGCTAGCCTGTACGAGTGCTGTTGCTGTGGAGAAGGCTTCGAAGTCGCGTGAAACACCACTTCTGTTGCCATGGCGCCCGATAGCTCGAGGGGCTCGCCCATGATAGGCGACCACGCGCTGGCACGTTTCCCCTTTGGTCCAAATGACGCCCTGCATGCGAGATCCATGGCGCTGGTGTTATCGAAGAAGATTGGGGCGCCTTCGACCGATGCCCAAGACCAGCTGGGTACATTCTGCCCTTGTCCCAGTTTTGGACGCCGGCACTTCGTGCTGTCGTTGGGGTACCAGAGAAGTCCTAGTGTGCTAAATGTCCACTGTCCAGCAATGTACCCCGATTGCAGCGTAGGTGAGAGTGCTTTCGCGACACTTGCCACTGCGATGAGCCGGTCGCTGTCGTAGGTCAAATGCCTTGCCGTATATTCTGTTATGATGTAAGACCAGAGCTGGAGCGTTTCCTCGCGTTTCCGTAACAGTTCCTGGTGCGCGCCATTTGTGAGGTTGGTAGAGGCAAGTTGGTGGGTTACACTATCCATGCGGTTGTGGCCCAGGTTAGTATTACCATTGCCGTTGGTTTGTTGTGGTCGGTTGAGTGTTTCTGCAATGACCTTGCCTAACTCACGCTTGATCTGGTCAGTTGGTCGTGAGTCAAATGCGCTGTCACCAATGCGCCCGCATTCACACTGGTAGCCTTCGCGGCATTCGAGTATCATCTCACTCTTTGTGAAATGGAGCACACGCGTGGATAGCAGGCGTTCGGTGTAAGGCCAGGCGCGGACTAGCAGAGGGGTGTCTAAATTTGCTTCTTCCGTCATGTTGAAAGGTCGTTCCCATTCATTCATGTGTGCGTTGCCATTGAAAGATGCTTTGAAGCTATAGTGGCTTGGTTGTTCTCTCACGTTGATGTTATGAACTGAACCCTTGACATCGGTTGCTTGTATCTTGAACGGTTGTGTCTTGACAGGGAAAAGTGGCTGGCTACTACTGTCAGATGCGGACGTTGCCGCGATGGTCAAGAAAGCGTTCCCAAAAACCTCGTCCATTCCGAGTGAATCCTCGAGCTTCTCTTGGACGTCATCCTGTATCAGGCAAAGGCTGTCGATGAACAACCACCGGAAACCGAGCGCCCGGGTGAGGAATATGGCTTCTTGATATGCCCTTGGTAGAATTGACCACGGAATGCTCTTTTTGTGAGACTCGAGTGTCTCCAGAGTCGTCTTGGGTATGCTCTCAGCTGTTCCCCAAACATGGCTCAGGGCAACATATTCACCGTATTCATATCTTCTTTCGTCTTGAATATACTCACTTTCATGGAGTCGCAGACTCTTGGGGTCTCCGACTGTGGATACGTCTAATATGCGCTTCGGCAGTGTAGAAGCCCTATCTCTGCGACTGCATGTAGCGTGGCTCTCTAGGCAGTTCTTTATCAAACTTCGTGCTGTCATCAAGCCAATGTTTTCCAATGGAGTTTCTGCTAGGTGCCGGCCCCTTCCAATGGCAGAGAAAGGGGATTGCCCCTCTGTACTGACGTCAGTACAAACCGTTTTGCGGGATAGACGTGCTAGTCGCGGGTGGCCATTAGGCAACCCTTCACGTGATGCATACCTTGGTCCGTAAAGAACTCCAGTTTGAGGTCTGCAAGGCCGGCAGCGTGCTCATGGTTCTCGTTTTGGCATTCATCCTGGTCGTCGTTGTCCTTCCATCGAAGCTCGACCGAGAGATGGCCCTGAAGATCCCTCTCTGGTTTGGGGTTGAAGGATGCAGCCATCACCCGGATCCTGTCCTCGTCCACACCTGCGAATCGGTCGCTATGCATCAAGATGCCATTTAGGAGAAGTGCGCATGCGTTGCAGGCATTTGAACTTGACCTCAGCGTCGACAACCTGGTGTTGACCCAGGCCAAGGTTCCCATGTTGCCATCTTGGGCACCGTTGAGTCCGTGGAAGTGGTTCTGCAGGCCTTTGCATGTCGCGCAAACGGAAACCATTGCGGCGTAGATGGGGAGGAGTAGATGGTCGAGACTACGAGAGGTGCGTGGGTCGCCAGAGAGGGGTAGTTCGTCTCGCGGGGCAGGGCGGCAAGACTAGGTAGGGGTTCTCTGACTGCAGCAGATCTGTGGCAGGTAACACAACTTCTACCATATGCCAACTAAGCATCCTTTTATCGAACATCGCTAGCAGCTTCGCTAATAGACCGCCCGCTGTTGCGATCACTGCCACGCGTGTGCCTCTTCCGTGTCATTTGACAATCCCTGACCGAAAGTCAGCTCTTTCTGCAAGCCTGAACAGCGGAGGCGCCACCCAAGCATTTGTCGAATACTTACTGAGCTCGTGACAATCTTTGCACAGACACACGCTTCCGGTGACATTAACAGCCCCTTACTTAAACTCTAGGGGATATAAAAGGAGGGCTGGCACAGGATCTACCCTGTCGAATTGATGCGCGCTGACATGGAGAGCGTGCTGCTGAACCGTGTCAAAGCACATATTGCAATAGGTTGCCCGCGAAGTCTGGGCGCTTCTTTTGTTAACATCACTGCCGTGCCCGAACTGCAGATCACCATTTGGCGTGCCGTAGCCAAGTCACTCGCTCACTGGCTTGCACATAATTTTCGTTTCCAAGTTTCTGGCCCTACACCGATGCTATGAGCATCCAACAGGATACCACACACACTCTCTCTCTTCTGGCTATGGCATTTAGCGCTGTATCAGCTAGCTTAGTGTCCAAGCCCTCCCAAATTATCAACCATCAGAACTCACTCCCCGCGGATTCGAAGGTCAGCGGTAAACCAAGTTGCTACCTACGTACCAGCAGCCTCAGCTTCCTTACATACAGCGCGATGTGTAGTCGCGATCACCTTGGCTGCTCATGCCTAGCTTTTAGTGCATCTACCCCACTATCTAGGCATCCAAGCGCATGCACGGCGATTTCTTTACATGCAGCAGCGTGACTGAATCCAGATTCTGCGATGCTGCCATGTGTTCAGGGTTCGTATCGGTCTGCCACCAGCATGTCAGACCCCTAAATTGGCTTAGACAATCCGAACAGACTGTACAAGCCTACAAAAACATGCAAGAGGAAGGCCTAGTGCTTACGTTGGCTGGAGACATTAGGAAAGAGAATGCAAGTTCCCGCTTTGGTTCATTGTTCTAGCCAAGTGTTCCATCGAGTGGCCTCTACTGATGCAACAGGGGTGGTTTTGCTTCCATGCTCAATGGATGGGGCCCTAAGACGTGTAGAGGATAGCCCTAGGCCCCTACAAGCAGTGCCCCAGCCGTACTAGATCTGTCGATCATAGAGCTGTGATTGCAACACTCGACCGAGTCTCGATCGACAAGGTTCATCAGGTTGGTGTAATTTGATGATTTGTCACACAAAGGCTGATACTCTCGTAAGGGGCTACATACTCAGCTACGCCCAAGGCAGAAACAAAGTGGCAAGCCAGTCCGGTTCAATACCGAGAAACTGTTAGATCTCGCTGCACCTAGCCACATTAATTTATAGTATTCCGGTGGCTTAGTTGTGCAAGTGTCATTGTTGTTGGTGCTTCCATCCCTTACATACTCCAATATGTGGACAGGGTTTCGTGCACGTGTTTCGTTTTCAAATTCGGTCTAGCGCTGCCCTGACCCCACACGGGCCGCTGCTGCACGCGTCCTAGAAGCACGGCGTTCGCATATCCCTCGACCACGCCAAAATGGCATCGGTTGTTAGCTCTTTACGCAAGCAAATCGCAACATGCGAGGCCACATTGCAGGACTTGCGTCAACAGCTCGCGGAAGCTGAGCAGAACCAAAATCAGCCGCCCAAGCTTGTTCCTCAAAAGAGACCATCAGCCACCGACCCAACAGACCCGTTGGATCATGACATGAACTTCGGTGTGCCTGATGATTTCCGCACTGAGGTATTCGCTATTTTGGACCAAGGAGGAAAGAAATTAAAGCAAGCTGAGGCAGAAGAAACCCAAAGATGGCCGCTGGAGAAGGACGAATACAAGAGATATGGAAGACAGCTGATCATGCCAGAGATTGGACTCCAGGGTAAGCGTGGATCCAGATGAATGACGTAGGAAGGCTGACATGTTTCAGGCCAGCTTCGTCTCAAAAATGCCCGCGTACTAATTGTAGGAGTGGGCGGTCTTGGATGTCCAGCTGCTGCATACTTGGTCGGAGCTGGCGTTGGCACGGTGGGTTTGGTCGACGGTGATGTGGTTGAAGAGTCAAACTTGCACCGCCAGATCCTGCACTCCACTGCAAGAGTCGGTATGACCAAGGTCGAGAGCGCAATGGTCACATTGAAATCGTGCGTCTGATACAACCCCAAACACATTTGTAAGGTCCACGATACACAGCTAACATCTTGCCAGGCTCAACCCTAACGTCATATTGGTCCCGCATATCTCTCGATTAACCCTCGAGACTGCCATATCGACGTTCAGTGATTATGATTTGGTGCTTGATTGCACCGACACTCCAGCATCGCGCTACCTAATATCAGACACTTGCGTCGTCTTAGGCAAGCCGCTTGTCTCAGCTTCAGCTCTTCGTATTGACGGCCAAATGATGGTTCTCAACAACCCACCATTACCACCGGGTGATCCAAATGGAGGTCCTTGTTACCGCTGTGTATTCCCAAAGCCTCCACCTCCTGAATCTGTAGTATCATGTGGTGACGGTGGTATCCTAGGACCAGTCGTGGGTGTTATGGGTGTCTTACAAGCTTTGGAAGCCATCAAAGTTTTAACCCAGCAGGCACCTGTTGGAGCATCGGTAGACCCGCCTAGCCTTCTCATCTTTTCTGCTTACTCAAATCCCATGTTTCGCTTGATTCGGCTCAGGAGTCGAAAGGCAAAGTGCGCTTCCTGTTCGGCGAACGCGACCGTTACCAAACAAGCGATAGAGTCTGGAAGCTTAGACTATGTCCAGTTCTGTGGAAGTGTGCTTCCGAACATGAATCCTCTTTCACCAGAGGAGCGCATATCCGCCCAAAATTACGCCAGATTACGCTCCGGAGTCAATCCTCATACAGGCACAGTGTCCAACAGAGATAGCCACATTCTTGTCGACGTACGAGAGAAGGTGCAGTTCGACTTGTGTCACATTGATGGCAGTATGAACGTGCCGTTTTCGGCCGTGTCTGCTAAGCGAAGCCCGGGTGCTAACAATGGGCATACCGGGGGAGAATGCGAAGAAGATGATTGGGTCGCACAATTGAAGAAGTCCGAAAGACCGATATTTGTTATATGCAGATTGGGTAATGACTCTCAAGTCACTGTCAAAAAGATGAAAGAACTCGGTCTCGATCTGGGAGGGAAGCGGTACATTGGCGACATCAAGGGAGGCCTCAAAGCCTGGAGAAACGACGTGGAGAAAGAGTTTCCAGATTACTGAGCAGTTTTATGCTTCCAGTACCATCCATCTCCTTTACACAATAAGAAATCAATTCACCTTATCCAGCTTCACCCTCCAACCAAGCAACTCAGCGCTGATGACTTTACCACCCTCCATATGAAACACAATAGTGTCAAGCGGTTCCCTAACGTATCTTGCTGGGTCTCCCAGGTTCCAACTCATACACTCCAGTCCGCCCCACAGCTTCTTCGCTGGCGTTTTCTGGTCCAACAACATCCTCCAATTCTCAGCTTCTGAACCCAGAGAGTCAGGATCAGTAGGATAAAGCCTTGGACTGAAATTCTGGACTGGTATTTTTTGACTTGCGGCAAGAGCCTGTAGTACAGGGACATTGTTAATTGTCAGAGCATCGATTGAAAGCCCTGGACCAGAAGTAGAAGATAGGACCATTGTGTCGTTAGCCGTAGCCGAAGACAACCTGTAGGTTCCAGCATATCTGTTCGCAGCTTGCGAGCGTGCCAATCTATCTGCATAAGGCACCACAGCCGTAACCAGAGTACCGAGGAGCTCTATCGAAGTATACGACGTCTCACCCCCTGCGGCATTTACCGTGATGGCAATGTTGTACTCTGGTATTAAAGCCACATACGAGCCATAACCTGGCACGCCACCTGCTTTTGTGTACACATCGATTGCGCGAGGAAAATCCAGAGGTAAATCTGTGATGCGGAATATCTCCCACGCCACGCCAACGTATTGCTGCATTGAACGCAAGAACGTCGTGGGTTGCATCCAGGCACGGAGGTCGCTTTTGCTCAACAAAACATTCTTCTGTAGCGCGTGAAGCAGCTTGAGCATCTCGTTTGGCGTCGACCACAGCCCGCCTGTAGGATTCAGATTCCCAAAGTCGGCAACGAACCATGTCGTGTCTTCGGGGCGGCGAGGTAACATGGCCTCGCCATCGTCTTTTGGCACAGCAAACGTCGACTTGGGCATCCCAACAGGGTCGAGAATCAATGCCTGTATGACGGCTTCGTAGCTCATGTTGTGTGCTGTTTCGAGCGCTTGACCGAGTAGCATGTAGCCGATGTTACTATACATTGCACGCGCATTGGGCGCGTGAGGTGCGTATGCGGGATTGTTGAACATATCGAGGACTTCCTGTTTCGTGCATACGCGGCCGCCGGGAATAGGGTCGCAGCCTGGGAGAGTATTTGTGATGTTGGGGAGGCCAAGGAGTGCGGCATTTTGACCGAAAGCCAGGTCGCCTACATAGCCCTGGAAAGAATGTTTAGCGATGTGCTGTGTTGCTAAAGGGTGAGTTGAGTGAGACTTACAAATCGACCAAGGCCAGAGGTATGGTCTGTTAGAGATTTTATCGTCACATCACCATATAGCTCCTCTTTTAGCCCAGGAATGAACTTGGTAATAGGGTCTTCGAGGCTGATAACGTCTTTGCTGAGCTCTAGCGCAAGAGCAGTAATAAATTTCGTCGCACTGGCAATGCGAAATTGGGTATCAAACAGCGACTGATTCACTTGACGCCCAGGTGCTGAGTGCTCATATTGGAAAATGGTGGTGTCGCCAATGGATACTTGTACCGCAAACGAGGTGTTCTGCAGAAATGTGAAGTTTTGGAATATAGCCTCTGGGATGCGAAACTCTGAGGCATTGGGAGCCAGTGACGGTGGTGGAAGAACGGGGCCTGGCGGTGGGCATATGGCAACGGTTGGTAGAATGAGCAATGGGATAGTAGTGATGATATGAGACAGCATATTGCACCGTGTTGTCGAGGTGTAAAACATATGAGAAATGAGGTGGAAAGTGAAAACCTCTGCAGCTTTGGTGGTAGAAAGGAAAGTAGCGAAACCAAGAGGGCGATATTAGAGCGAATCTTATACTGTTCATCTCAACCTATTTGGTGGCTTAGCTATTCAATGGCTGCCTCAGGGAGTTAATCCTCGTATGTAACAAGGATCTGCACAGTGTCTTCGCCCCCAACGCTACGTATGCTTTGTGGAGATGAATACAGGCTTTACTGGGGGCCTTGATCATACTTTCGGTATTCTACTGTCCGATCACCATATGTCAAATACCCGAACGGTAGGATTAAGCTTGGGTTTTCACTAGACAACCAGTACCTCATCATCGTATACTCTCTATCATACTTTTTTCACGCCGCAGCTCTTATATTCGGAATTGTTTACTATTAAGACATTTGGTTCCAGCGCGGCTGCACAATGGCTATGTACGCGCCAATCCAACTTCTCTGGGTCGTAGTTGGGGCTAGATTGTGATTGGCTCACTCGTACATTCTCATTGAGACAGCTCTATACGAGCCAATCACAGCACGTTCTTTTTTAAGTCATAAGAGGTGATATGATACTCGATAAAAATGCCTATGCACAGTATGATTAGGCATACCGTGCATCATGAGTTCAGAAATCGTACATAGTTTCACAACCAACAGTACTAGGACAGCAGTTTGTTCTCGTACACACGAGCCTCGCTACGGAAGTAGAGAAATGTATCTTCTTTACCTCTACAAAACTACAATAATACGACAACTCTTTTTGCTGTAAATTCATTACAGTTGAGACAAGCAAGGCGTGATTGTCTTGTGGTCTTAAAGGTCTGCTTCAATTAGGTTATCATGCTGTTGTGTAGGTTCAGGTATGGCGATAGCTGGGTGTGGTTAAAAGAAGGACCAGGCGAATAGATCGCTATACCCTGCTGCATCTCACCGAGTGCTTCTCACAAATACGCTGCAACTCTGTAGCTTGTCATATCATTGTTCCAAGGCACAAGTGGCAATCAGATGTAAACCATCGTCAGCGAATGGTGCTAGGACCCCTTGAGCAGGAAGGAAAGAACCGCATTCTTCATGCTGACGCGTCCAGATCCACTTCATAGAGCTGAATGGATATTTAACGGCTCTTGGTATAACTTAGCAAAGTTTTCACAACATTCGTTCTTGACATGGTGGCAACCCAATGGCTGGACGGGATATTGGAGGCGTAGCTATACACAGGAGTAGTACTTTGAACAATAGGCGGTTGTGCCTTCACCAAGCACATATCCAAGACAAAATCTCTCCGAAGTAAAGGGCCATCAATCCTGAAGCTGAAAGTCGATGCGGGGTAAAGGGTGTGGATTAATTAGGTGAATGGTCATGATTTGAGGAAATTCGGGACCTACTACGGTGGCGTTCATGATTGTGAGGCACCATGAACCAGTAAGGTACGCAAAGGCTACAATAGTGCTATGTTCTAGGCACTGGAATGGTTCGAGGGAGCTATAAGAGGTGGCGAGGATAAAGGAGTTGGCGCGATCCGCACGTTCCACAAACACTCAGTCTTGGCAAATGCCACTACCCTGGCCCTCACTATTCATGGCATCCCTTCGGATGGCGGGTGGCACTGGAATATCTCCGAACTTGTGCATGAAATTGCCGACTTCAAATAAGCCATCGAACGCTGACAACGATTCACAGTACTCAGCGGTATCATGACGTCAGCAGAAGATCAAGTGAAATAGCATCCGATTGTCACAAAAAAAGAATATAATCTAGTAGCAACTAGAGGTGGGAGTTGCACTCTGTGTCTATCATCAGACCCCGAGGAGCTAAGAAATCCCAGGTGACACGGAGATATGCGAGATCGATCATGCGTTTGCCGGGAAGGTCTCCCTTGAGCAAACTTTAAATTAACGAACGACAACGTTGTCACTAGGGAGTAAAAGGCAATCATATGTCTAAGGAACATCAGCTGCGGAAGCGTCTTGACATATGTATGGTTAAGACCTGTCGGCCCTATACAGATATACTAGCTTCGGAACCGCCATCGAGAGTATTGACCTGGGTCAAAGCCCCTCACTTGGAGCTTGACATCTGCTTAACTTAGCTGGACATTTCAGGTATCCGGTGGCTAATATGCTCGGAACCTTGAAGAAGATATAGTGTCGGGGCGACCGGTACGATAGCCGCTACCAAGGTGTAGATCCCATGCCAGTGTGATATCGACAACGATCTCACATCTAAGGCATGAACCAGAACTCCTGTCATCCGCGGACCCTCAAGTTCCTCAAATCCCCTTCCAAATGTCAGCCGTTTTTTACGTATCAAGAGCCGAAGATGGCGGTGGCTGGCCAAGTCCGAACTGTCATCCCTTGCGGAACACCTCGCCCTTGTTTCCTAACAGCGCCCAGACCAATCGCGCACTCCGAAGATGTATCCAAGAACATGGCACCTCTGTGTACGATGACCTTTGTCCCATCTTTATTTCTACTCTTTATGATGCAGTCTCAATGTCAGCATGAGATGCGGCACAAACCACATGCATGGACCTCAGCACTATTCCAGCGGCCGCGCCACCCCCAGGCGTTACACCCAACCCCGAAAATCCACCAAGTCTGTTGCCTACCATGGTCATAGCACTGGCATGCATACAAACTGTTACATTACCCTTCATCGTCTTACGCCTGTGTGTCAACATCCGGATGCGCCGTTGCCATCTTGAGGATGCATTCCTCTATGTCGCCTGGTGCGCCTTCGTTGCTCAGACCGGCCTCACAATATATACTGGCACTACAGGCATCGCTCGCCATATGTGGGATATGAATCTCGCGACTCTATCAAGAGGAAGCTACAACTACAGCAACGTCGTTATTTGCTACACCATCTCCGGAGGTTTCGCAAAAGCCGCCGTGTTTCTCCAGCTGAAAAAGATCTTCACTACGCCACTTCGAGGCACTGTGTACTGGGTCATAGTCGTCTCTTTGGTCGTCAACGCAATCGCATACACTATCCTGCTATTCATCTACATCTTCGACTGCTGGCCACGCAAGAAAGTGCTAGATCCTACTATCCCAGGCCATTGTTTGGACTGGAAAAAGTCCATTATAGCCATCGGAACCTTTAACCTTGTGTCGGACATCGAGGCCTTGTGTGTGCCTGCGTTCGCTATCTGGAGGCTGCGGCTAGACATAAAGAAGAAGTTGGAAGTTTTCGCCGTCTTTGCTGCAGGCGTTCTTGCTGTTGGCATTGCATGCTTCGGGTTGTACAGCAGAGTGATCCTGACACAAAAATATGATACCACATGGTATCTTGCGCAGAGCGCGATAGTATAGTGAGTCTTGTGATTCCTATCTATTCTCATCTGGACAGAAAGCTAAGACACCATGTACAGTGTAGCAGAACTCGCGAGTGTCATCATCGTCGGGTGTTGTCCAGCGATACCACGACTGTTTCGTCGAAATCGGAACAAATATTATGCGCACACGCACCAGAGATGCAGCAATGCCTGCTGCCATTCAGGATCGTCTAGGGGGAAATCAAGGAAGCAGAAACTTGAAGACAGTAATGCCAGTGCGGGACAAGAATCGAATTCAGTGGTGACGCTCCAGATGTATGGTTATACAAACAGCATCGATCATGGGAGCGAAGACATTTCATTCTCCGGTCAAGATATCCACACCATATCGAGGCCAGGCACTTCCATCCAGATGACGGTTTAGGAAGTGGTATTTTCATCTACAGAATGGATATACTCGGAAGCAAATAGAGAGCAAAACGCATCAGATCCAGCATTCACAGCCATCCAGAATGTAGTGTAATTTGCTCGCAGTGCTTTGGCGCTACTCAACACCACGTGCGGTCCTGTAAATAAGTTTCAAAACAATAAAATACATGAAAGAACTCACCTATGTCCACCGGGAACGCTTATACAAACCCGGCATATTCAAGCGATCGGGTTCTTCGCCCTATCGCACGCACCGAGCTGAGCTGAGCTGAGCTGGGCGCGAGGGGAGCAGTACAAATCAGCTAGTACAAATGCACCACGCACAAAGGGATAGGCTAAAATCGCGCCCATCTCCTTCTCTTTCTTTATCACTGGACCGTTATATCGTCCACTAAAAAGAGAGACCCTTAGCTAGCCAACGCCGTGATATCAGCGGCGGTCGGCACCACCAGTACTAGACTGCCTGCACAAGGGGCTAGATGCGGTTTAGTGCTAGACGGTCAGGTGCGCATGAACACAGCTGAAAAGAAAAGCACACTCGTGACTGCTCAGAGCCTCGATCTAGTAGGAAATTGCGATTTGTACAGTGTGTCGGTGTAGCGAGAAAAACAAAACAGAAGCAAAAATAAGCAAGCAAACAAAGATACGCGAGTGATTATTTTTCCCGTACTACATACATAGTTCTGAACATTGGTATGGCTTCTGTACAATATACAGAGGTACATACTCCATCTAGATAAAGCATGCTTCTCCATCAAGACGATGGTCGTCGTGACAAAGCAGATCAGCAAATTCATGCCAAGCTTTGCGAATGGACTCGAATGATGTTCGCCCACGAAAAATCGTCAAAACTAACTCCTGCACCACATTCCAATTGGCCGACCACTCATTTACTTGAGACTGATGTTATGAAAAAGATAGATATGGATTGTGCTAAGTGGTCGCTATCTGTAATCAACAAAATGTAGTGGTATCACATGCCCGGCCCGCGTCTATCCGTGGTCTTCAAATTATCTGCCAATCAGCAATGATGCAACAAAGCCAAATATATGATAAAGAGTACAGACTCAACGCCGTTGATATGCCAGTCCCATGTAGCCCAATATAGAAAAAAAAGGAAAGCCCATTTGCCCAAGACGCCGCGTTAAATCCTCGTGAAATCGCTGATTCCTAACCGAACCGAAAGAGAGAAAGCGGTGTCTGCTGAACACGAAATCTTTTGAAAAGTCTCAACTGCTGCCCGTGCTACTGTGCATGGGCATTGCCGGTGTGTGCATCACGCCACTGCCGCTTTGCATACTCGCATTTGGTGCTTGCTGCTTCTTTTTTTCCTTTTTCGCCCAGCGCACTGTATTCGATTAGCAAGTCAAATTCAAATTTGGACACGGTGTACTCACATCCACAAGCATTACAGAGCGTCTTGGGTCCGTTTGGACCTTTCCGCCACTCCGGTGAGTCTAGCGTTCCGCAGTCGGTACATACATACTCATCGGCGATCTTTAGTTTCTTCTTCTTGTCTGACGAGCTTCTGCCATCGCGATCTAGAGATATCTGTATGCCAGCATCACCACGTATGAGATTAGGACTAGCGTCGCCTGTACTGATACCCTGTGAGCGCTCGCCATCTCTGTAGCGGAGGCCGGTCAACATTTCGATTGTCTCGAGGTGGTTCGCGCCCTCGTACCGCGCCATCTTGTCATTGATACTGTCGGGCTTACTTGCGGCGAGGGCTTCGTCGAGGTTTTGTCGTGTAAGGGCAGTGTTTGAGACGACTGGTTTGGCGGGCGGTGGCATTTGTGCGTACGATGCAGCATCTGCTTGGCTCATGGTTTGGGTGGCATGTGACTCAGAAGCTGTCACGGACGCTGTGGCGCCTGCCGCCTTCCTGGCCCAGTCGTCTTGCTCATCCTGCTCTTCGCGCTTAAGCTCAGCTATGCGCTTCATGAGACGCTCGTTCTCAATTTTGTGTTCGAGGAAGGAGTCGAGGAGCGCGGCGTTCTTGGTCGGGTAGGGCCGGGCCATCATGAAGAAGCCGCGGCAGTTGATAGAGTTGGGCGGCGCAAATGAGTTGGGGTCGCTGCTGAGGTGCGGATGGCCATGGGACTCGAAGATGACCCAGGAGTCGTCGGTCTTGCGGAAGCGGTAGAAGAAGCGCAATGGGTTGCCGGATGCGATGGATTCGTTGAACTCTTTAACGAAGATGCCAATGTCGTCGGGGTGGATGAACTCGTTGATGAAGCGGCCCATGATGTGCGAGGGCTCCCATCCGGTCAGCGCCTTGCATGAGGCGGAGACGTAGAGGATCCTGCCGTCGGGGGTGAGGATGTGCAGCAGGTCGCGCAGCTCTTCGAGGACGCGCTGCGACCAGTTCCTGCGCTTGGTGAACTCGGTCAGTGTGCTGCCAGAGGGATTCATGTTGGGCGCGCCGAAGCCAGTGGGCAGCGGGCCTGCGCCTGCGCCCGTCATTTGCATGTCGTTGGCCATGTTGTTGTTTTGTGGTACAGACGACTGCTGCATCTGTGGGTCGGCGAAGGCGAAGGCGCCGTTTTGGCCCTCGGCCCCATCAAGCGAAGACATGTCCAAGTCTATGTGTTGCATCACATCGTCCATTGGCAGCCCGCCCAGATCTGGACGGTGGGGGTGCATAGGGATCCCGGCCATGGAGTTGAGGCCCATCTACAAGAACACGATCTCTCAGAATTACCCGGCTAGTCAGCAAGAGTGGGGTTCGCTCGTACCTCAGCACCACCGTTGGAGTATTGCGCCATGGCGTCGCAGGTATGCGGCAGCCCAACGCAGCATGCGACGTCGTACGGGTAGGTGGTGGAACGAAGGGTACGGGGCGTCTGCGCGTGCCGTGGAGGGATGGGATGGAGTTTGTGAGCCTCCGGCGCCTGTTTTCATAACGGCGACCGTCCTCACCGGCAAGGCTGCGCTTGGGGAAGCAATCACCGATGCTTCCAGCCACCTGCCTGCTCCACCTGCACGGACACTACGTCACTATTCACGTGACACCGCGTCGCCCTGCCCACCTGCCCTTAGGCTGCCGTCACGTCGCTGGCCGCACGACGCGACCCTGACCCCTCCACCGCACCACAGCACAGAGACACGCACGAGAGCGCAGTGCACGCCGCGTGCACTCGCCGCTACCGCCGCCGCCATGTCCAAGATCGACCGCATGATGATACAGGGCATCCGCTCCTTCGGCCCCGAAAAAGGAGAGACCATCGTCTTCACCGCACCGCTGACGCTCATCGTCGGCTGGAACGGCTCCGGCAAGACGACCATTATCGAATCGCTCAGGTATGCCACGACCGGCGACCTGCCGTCCAACAGCAAGACCGGTGGCGCTTTCATCCACGACCCCAAGCTGCGCAATGAGAAGGAGCTGCTCGCCCAGGTCAAGCTGTCCTTCCGCTCCACCTCGGGCGTACGCATGGTCGCGACCCGCAATCTCCAGGTGACCGTCAAGAAGAATGCGCGGAGCCAAAAGACGCTCGAAGGCTCCCTGCTCATGATCAAGGATGGCGAAAAGCACTCCATCTCGACCCGCGTCGCCGAGCTCGATCAAATCATCCCCCAGTATCTTGGTGTGTCCAAAGCCATACTCGACAACGTTATTTTCTGCCATCAAGAAGACAGCTTGTGGCCCCTGGCAGATCCCACGACCCTCAAGAAGAAGTTTGATGAGATTTTCGAGGCCATGAAGTACACAAAGGCCATCGACAACATCAAAATGATCCGCAAGGACCGAAACATTGAGCTGGGTCAGCTCAAAATCATCGAAGCCAACGCCAAAGAAGACAAGACGCGGGCACAGAAGAGCGAGGATAGACAGGCCAAGCTGTTTGATGAGATTGAGAAGCTCCGCGACACGTACACCAAAGTCGACGCCAGGTGCACCGAGGCCCAGCAGAAGGCCAGCGACGCTTACACCCATGCTGCGCGTTTCGAACAGATTGTTGCTCAACTACATGCCAAGCGTATGACACTCAACATCAACCAGCAGAATGTTGCAGAGCTACAGGACAACTTGAAAGAGCTGGCCGAGTCAGATGAGGAGCTTCAAGACATGCTCAGCCAGTATGAGGAGCGAGTTGCTACATACTCCACACAGGTTACTGAGTTTAAAGAGCACTACCTTGAACTCAAGAGTGACCTTGAAGGAAAACGTGAGGAGCTGGGAGCTAAGCAAAGCGAGATTGGAAAATATGAGGCACAGAAAGAACAGCACGAGCAGCAGGTTCGACACCGCGAAAACGCGATAAAGGAAGCTGCAAAGAGACACGCTATCCGAGGCTTCGACTACGATATTACAGAGAAACAAGTCGAGGACTTCCTGCAAATCCTGACCAAGCTGTCCCGCGACCAAAACAAGGCTCTAGACCGAGCAAGAGAGGAATCTCAACGCGATTTACGAGAGGCTCAGGACATCCTCAATCGACTAAACACACGAAAATCAGGGCTTGGCCAGAGCAAAGAGTCTGCACGCAGCCAGATCAACAACAACGACAAGCGCATATTAGAGCTCCAAAAGGCTATGAATCAGATCAATGCTGACGAAGGCAGCGAGTCCATTCTTCAAGCCAAGAAACGAGACGTTGAGAAGCAGTTGCAAGATGCAACGGCTGCATCCGCTTCAGAGCGTTACGACGAACGTATATCGGAACTTTCAAGCAACTTACGAACGCTGGAAGACCGCAAAGAACGCTTGACGACTGAATTCGGTGATGCATCAAAGCAGGCTCGGGAATCCGCCTCCATCGATGTCAAGCGTGAAGAGCTGAAGAACCAGCAACACAGCTTGGCCACTATGAGAAAAGTTCATGACCAACGCATTTCCCAGCTTGTTGATTCGGACTGGGATCCAGCCACCCTGGGAACGACCTTTCAGCAGGTGCTTTCCGAAAAGGCAGAGAAAGCGAAGGAGGCTGCGTCTCGCCGTGACATCGCGCAGAACAAATTGGATCAGATCACTTTCCAACTGTCCAGTCTAGAGTCTCAAGTGAAACAGAAGCGGACGGAGCTTCAGAAGTACGAGTCCAAAGTCAAGGAATCCATTCAGAAGGACGACATTTCCGATTTCGACGAGACTTTGCAACAACTTGAAGAGGAATACGAGGCAATCTCCACAGACAAGGCCAAGTTTGACGCACAGATTGATTACATGGGCAAATGTTTAGAGTACGCCGAGCAGCACAACATCTGCCGGCTTTGCAAGAGAACTCTCCATGACGACGACGAGGAAGATTTCACAACGGCTGGATTCATACAAGGACTAAAAGATATCATCGTGAAGGCAAAAAGGAACATGGAGGCAGACAACGCGGACGAGATCTTCGCTGAACTAGAGGCAGCTCGCAGTGCCAAACCTAGCTACCAATTGGCGACTAGACTTCGTCACACTGAACTTCCCGCTATGGAAGCGAACCTTAGTAAGCTAACGTCTGAGCGCGATACTCTCAACAAGCAGCTTGAAGACCAAGACGCCGTTGTTTACGAGCTGGAGGCTGCGAAGCGAGAAGTTGAGTCCTTGACAAAGGAGGTACAGACTATTGTTGGGTACTACAACAGGGCACGAGAACTCGAAGCTGAGATCAAGGAGCTGGCACAAAAGCAAAAGTCTGCCGGACTGTCGCGAGGGATTGATGCTATCCAAACCGATCTGACACAGGTTTCTAATGATAGCCGTGACGCTAGAAACACTCTTGATCAGCTCACTGCGGCTAGAGACAAGTCACGCAGCAATATCAATACACTTGAATTAAGCGTACGTGACATCAGCGCTGAACTGAACAATGCCCAGTCCAAGCTGAAGGAGAAGCTGACTCTTTCCGACCGCATCGATGAGTTGAAGAAGGAAAACAACAAGCAAAGAGAGGCCATGCGTAGCTTTGATCGGGACATTGAAAACATCGACCCGGAAATTGAGCAAGCACAATACAAATACGATGACATCAGTCGCCGTGGTAACGAACGCATTCAAAGGGCTCATGATGAGGCCTCGAGATTATCGGACAGCCTTCGCCAGCTCAACCAGACAAGTGAGGCGATTACTGCCTACATTCAACGTGGCGGGCCGCAGCAGCTTGCTCAGACCCACCGAGACATTGAGAATCTCCAAGGTGAGATCGTTGAAATAGAGGCTAGCATGACCGATACGACTCGAAAGATCAAGAAGATTGAAGACACGATGCGCGATACAGAGACAAGCAAACGTTCCATTAGCGACAACCTGCGCTATCGAAAAGCGAAGCGGTCCCTCGAGGGCTTGGAGGTGGAAATTCGAAAGCTCGAGGAGCAGGGCGCTGAGCGCGACAAAGAGCATTACGAACGTGAAGCCGAGCACTGGGACCTACAATATCGCCAGCTGAATATCGAAAAGACCGGGGTCGAACGTGATATGAAGAACAAAGACGACCAGCTGACGGAGCTCATGGACGAGTACAAAGACCTCTACAGGGATTCCGCTCAGCAGTACCGCGAGGCACACATCAAAGTTGAAACTACCAAAGCCGCCATTGAAGACTTGGGCCGTTACGCCGGCGCTTTAGACAAGGCCATCATGAAGTACCACACCCTCAAGATGGAGGAAATCAATCGCATCCTTGCTGAACTCTGGCGGAATGCATACCAGGGAACTGATGTAGACACGATCCGCATCGCTTCTGACGGCGACGGTAAAGGTAACCGGACATACAACTACCGTGTTGTGATGGTTAAGCAAGACACGGAGATGGACATGCGGGGTCGTTGTTCAGCCGGCCAGAAGGTCCTCGCTTCTATTGTTATTCGTCTTGCACTGGCCGAATGTTTTGGTACCAACTGTGGTCTCATTGCGCTCGACGAGCCCACTACGAACCTCGATCAGCAGAACATCAAGGGTCTCGCAGAGTCTCTGTCTCAGATTATCCAGAGTCGCCGGAAACAAGCCAATTTCCAGCTGCTTGTCATCACGCATGACGAACAATTTTTGCGTGAGATGAATTGCGCTGACTATACGGACGTTTATTGGCGGGTAGGAAGAGACGCGAAACAAGAAAGCTATATCGAGCGTCAGAACATTGCTGAGGTAAACTCGCCCTCCCCTTTTTGCATAGTCGTGCACAGCAAGCCTAGTTTACGCTTTCAATACACCAGACATGTGCTGACATAATGACAGGTTACTTGATGTAGGAATCGGCTTTGGGGGTTTTGAAATCGATGCAGCGTTATGTATTTGCGGCCTAAGCTGGCCGTTCTCTGGCTAGGACTTGTGATCACTGGCGTTATCATGGATATCATAGCGACGGAGTTCGCACTATACCCGTCACGAACATGGGGATTCACTGCGTTATGAGGGTACCTGTCCCTTTTTGGGGCACATGCATGACATTTATACCGTTCGTACCAATGCCTCAGAGCTTGAGAGGACTGTCTCGACTAGTTTTCAATCAAGTAAACGATGTTGTTCATCTTATCTTCTGTTTTCTCCCATATGACTTTATTCCCCGGTGCATGGAGACAATGGCAGCAATCTTATGTTAGGCTTTCTCAATATACCGTATAAGAGACAGTGGCAATGGTTAGTGGTAATGGTATGGAGCGAGGCTCATCATCGGTGTGGTATGCTCGCTAACATATCCAGCCTGATAAGAAGACATCTCAAATAACTGACCTATTGATCCTCTCGGATGGTATTCTATATCTATTGAAGATTCACAAACAGTCCTCCATCAACTAACAGCTGAGCTCCATTGACGTAAGAGCTCAGGTCACTACCCAAGAAAATGGCTGGGCCTGCTAGATCACTCGGGACGCCCGTACGACCCAACGGTATCCTGCCTTCCATGTACTTTCTCTTCTCTTCGTTCTCAAGATCCTTTTCATTGAGCTGTGTCTTGATTGTGCCGGGCAGCAGCGCGTTGCACCGGATGTTGTGTTTTCCCAGCGCGCACGCCGACGATTGGATGAGCGAGAGGACACCGGCTTTGGTAGGGGTGTAGTGGCCCTGGTATGCGCCACCAACAAGTGCGCTAATGGACGAAATGCCAATTATGGAGCCGCCTGGAGGCGATTGCGTAGAGAGTTGCTTTGCGCCGGCTTGGATGGTGTAGAATGCACCTGTGAGGTTGGTGGTCAGGGTGGAGGTCCAGAGATCTTCTGAGATACTATGAGTTGATGCGTTAGTCTTTTGTCTTCTCTTCTTCTCTGATGCTTTGTGACGCATATGAGAGAGAACTGGGAACGTACTCTAGAAACTCCTTGAATTCGCAGATGCCTGCATTGCTTACTACGACGTCCAAACGTCCCCACCGCTCCACTACAGCGGCTACCATTTTCTTGCCTGTCTCGGGGTTCCCGACATCGCCGGGCACTTCTACCAGTCTCTTTTCTATGTCTTCTTTGCTCACTTCTAGGCTGCTCGCGGCTTCTTCGACCAGAGTGCGGTACTGCGAGGAAGACTTGTCATCGCCCAAGTGGTTCACTGCGACGTTTGCGCCATGCTGCAAGTATCCGAGGACAATGGCGCGACCAATGCCTGTTACACCGCCAGTAATCATCATAGATTTCCCGGTCAGCAGCTTCGGCGTTTCCGCCACTGGGGGCGTCCACAGGCTGTTCTTGCGTGCGTGCGACATGGCCAAACTGCGAAATGTGGGGTAGAGGGTGGATAGTGCGGTATGATATTCAAGTGTCAGGATTTGCAAAAAGCACTCGATCTGTAGTTTCTATATCGCAGACAGGCAGAAGAATTGAAGCCATGACGGCCCATAAAGAGGCCACGAGATACGTAGTACATGCCGCTATGCGCAAAATGGCCACGATAGGTCCGAGGAAGTGAAGTCTGGGCCGTCGGTATATTCATATGCCGAGGCGGTCTTGGCAAACTGCGCAAAGGACGCGAAAGGCCTACCATAGTTTGCCGTCATAGTTGATCGCCCGCGTCACAAACTGCTCCGATGGTATACTCCTGGGATGACAAAGAGGCCGTGTGCTATCGGCTCTATGTCGAGGAGCGGAAGAGCTTAGAAGAAGTCATATCGTATTGGGAGACGCGGGGCTTTACACCAAGGTATGTGGGATTGTTGCGCTATTGCATCTACAGGTCGCCGTATACTTTGCAGGCGTCGTCTGGTCTTCTTGTCTATCTCCGTACGTCACAATACTGACTAAATTTATCCAGTAAGCGGGCGTTCCAGACACAGTTCAAGGTGCGTCGCTTGTCAACGCCCCCTCTCCATCACGATTGACACAACGCCAGCGATGGGACTTCCCAAGCAAGCAGAACCCAGCGCACAAGAACCCCGCCCTCGTCGCACGCCTCCAGCAACTATGGGAGCAGAACTACACTCAGAAGGAGATGATGGACACTCTGCAGGCTGAGGGGTTCGAGATCAGCGACCGGGAGCTGCTTCGCCTGCGGCTCAGGCTCAAACTTCTACTCAGAGAACGTGTCTCGAAGCCGAAGAAGGCGCCAACAGTCGATGGGCGGATACAGAAGCAGGCAAAGAAGAAGAAATCTAGAATCATACCTGGCAAAGGTCTTATAAATCAGCTGGGGAACGTGATACTGGCAGACGAGTCTTCAAGTGGGGGCGAGAGCGAGGGAGAGCAGGAGGTTGATGACCAGTCGGCAGAGACTTCGGAAGAAGCGCGACCTATAATCCCTGAGCCTGATACTACAGGCTTGAACGCAGAGGAAGCGCTTCGGAAACAATTGCGCCAACAGCAACTCCAAGCTGAGAGCGATGAGAAATGGCGCACACGGAAACGACGACGACGAACTCGCGGCTGGGCAGGGCTGCCAGCAGACGCACCTGGGGAGCCTCCTCGGTTTCCATCTGAAACGACGATCGACGAAGCGAAGGCATACCTCTGTCTGGATAATGATATGTACCGCGAGTTACGAGAGCGATTCCTCGAGATTTGTAAAGCCGAAGATGTGGTCAAGAAGACGATCGCCGGCCCTGAGAAGTGGGCGCAGATTGTACAGCAGCTCATCAAGGAAAATACCCACTTGACACAAGTCTTTCAGCAGGAACCTGAAGTGCTGCAGAGCAACGATGCCTTATTTCGACCAAAAGGTCAACGGGCCTTGTCGCTGGATGTCATTTGCATGGACGTCACAAAGCGCCTGCGAACCTTGAATACGCGCATGAGTCTCGCTGATGCGAAGAACCTCCTTGGTCTCAATCCCGAGCAAACTAGACGCGTACGAAGTGCTTTCGCCGAGAAGCTGAAAGTAGCGCACTTTACAAATAAACTCGAGGCAGGTGAAGCACAGTGGACAGAACTGAAACAGGCTTGGGTCAATGAGTCTGAGCTTTTAGTGAAGGCGCTGGCACAAGGCGAAAACCATCCAGACTATGCGCAGAAACTAAGAGCTCTCGAAGTCCTGGCTCGAGATGTGACGAAGAGACAACAGCAAGAGAACGCGGCTAAAGATCCCAACAAGAAGCGGCAGGTTCATCAGGGACCAGGTCCCGGACCTGCGCCGCCTGTTATCCCCTCGCATCCGATAACAGTAAGCAAAAAGGGGAGACCACACGAAAATGCCAGCCGTGAAGAGTCAGAGCAAACAACGTATGCAGCCGCACCTTCACTGTCCGCTACTTCGGATTTGCAGATTGATCCTTCGCTTTTATTGGCCGCGAGTGATGCTGCCATTCTACCCGTCTCGGAGTATCAAGCCCAGCAACACTATCAGTCCAGTCAATATCAGCCCGCCTCCCAGCAGCCACCGCATCGTCCGCTTGATCAGTACCAGCAACCGTACTACTCCACCTCTAGCGTCCCCATGCCGCTACCAATCTACTTTCGGCTACACCCGCACTCTTCGACGCCCTTGCCTACAAAATCCGTTTGGCTCTCCATCTTACAGACACCATCTTTGACCGAGTTACAAAGCCTGGCGATGCGTGAACATCCTGGCACAATGGTACATAAGCTAGAGGGCTTGATCTCGTACAAAGGGGACCAAGAGGGGAGAGAGGTTGTTGTTGAGATTACAGACGATGAGGAGTTGGGTGCGTACTTGGGCCATGTTAAAAAGGGTGGGCAGAGTGCATTACAGGATAAAGCAACGTTTGTTGTGTTGCTTGGAGCTGGGGATGAAGGCGCCAACTTTGTTTAGTTTTGAGAGATGGTGTAGCTTTTGGCTTTGGGGTTTGCGGCCCCTTTTTACAAGGACTCGATCATGGTACGGAGGTGATGAAATTGGTACGATGGTCCAATATTCCGCTTTCTCGATTCTATATTTTTTTTTCGCCCCTCGGATCTGATTTGAGCCATAAGGCCGGGCTAAGGGGGGTCTTGAATAAGACTTTACTAAATGACTTGTTTCATGGCCTTTTTTTTCCGCGATATCTCGAAATGTGTATCCCTTCGCTGCTGGAGCCCCCTCTCCTAGCCCAAATCAGTGCTCTGATGCGCTCATATGCATGCACACAAACGCGTTATCTCCTGTCTAACTCATCTCTTCAGTATTCCAAGATCAATAGACTCTTCGTCACTACATATACATGTGTCGAAGTTCTCTCTTTCTCACCCTCTTTGCATTCTTGTTACGCACATTTCGACCAAGGGTGTGCTTATCCTGGGGAGTGGAAGGGAAGTGCATGTCTAACTGACCAACCGAGTGGTTTGCCTGATCAATTCAATAAGAGAGGTATAATGAAGAGATAATATTTGTTGTTTTTTTGCATATCGATATAAGAAGCAGAACGGTTTTGTAAGGAGTATAATATGGGCGTCAGTGAGATACTAAGCCACGTGAAGAAAGTTTCAAAAGAGGGTTATGTTCACGCTTTTTTGTGGAGTCGTAAAAGCTATTACATGATGGAGTAAAACTAGAAATATTTTACCGAAAAAAAAGAAAATCTTTCTTTCTTTTGGTAAAGCTGCTGCAGCCTATTTAGCAAACTAATAAACTCACAATAAGCTCTTACACCAAGCATCCACGAAAGCTATTTCTTTACTCAAAAGAAAAAACAACCCTACAATGTGAAAAATGGCAAAGTCAAAAAAAAAAAGAAAATGAGTAGTTGTAGATAACTAAATCACACCATATCACCATTCCGCCTAAATCACTCATCCAAACCATACGCCTCACACCCCGTCCTCCACCAAATAGCATCCTTCTCCTCCTCACTCAGCCCCTTCTCCAGCATCCACGCCTCGACCATCTCCCTCCACAACTTCCAGTTCCCCTCTTCGCCCTTGGGGCCCCCAACGTTGCACACGGGCCAGTCGCTGCCGAACATGATTCTGCGAGGGCCAAAGGACTCCAAAACGTGGTTGAAGAAAGGAGACAGCGTTTTGAGCAGAGTAGGCACATCCTCGGGCGTAGAAGGCGTATCTACGAATTCGTTGAAGGCGCCCGAGAACTTCATGTAGATGGCTGGGTCGGACGCGAATGCAGTGATGCTATCACGCCACTGAGGACTAGGCTGCGGAGAGGTAGGTGAGAGGGGATGTTTGGCCAGATGATCTGTTTTGGAGATTTAGTTTTTTTTCTTTTGGTCCCCCCATATTTTGATACTGCAGCCAAAACATAGCAAAACGTAAAGAAAAAAGAAAACGATACTTGAATAGAAAAAGATGCCAGAAAACGTAAAACTTACTCAGCACAAATCTCACTCCCTTCCCCTTCCCCAGCCCCTCTCTCGCCTCATCCTCTCTCACCTTCTCAATCAACCTCTGTACCGCTAGCATCGGCTCATACCCATCTCGATTGAGATCAACACCAATATCAAAAGCCCGTCCTTTCCCCCCTCTACCCCGTCTCAACATTCCCAAATTCTTCACCCACGCTTCCTCATTCGCGCCCCCCAGCAGCTTCTGCACCGCGCCCTCGCCTTTGCCCTGCAACAAGTATCGGAAACCGACGACTTTGCTCCAGAGGCACGGCCCCGCCGTTTCTTCTGCTATCTCGAGGTAGCGCGAGAAGAGGGCTGGCGAGAGGTGGCAAGGCGCGAAGATTACACAGCCCTTCATTTTCTCGGCTTCTTCGGTAGAGGCAAAGCCGTCGCCTGGCTCTGGCTTGTCTTCGGCCATTCGGCGGAGGAACCTGATTTCTTCGAGGGGTTGCGCAGCCCACTGGGAGAGCGATGCTGCCTGCTGTGCTGGGTCTGTTGATGTCTCTGGCGGAGAATGGATTGGGAGGTACCGGTCGGTTTCCACGTATATGAAGCCGGTTGGCGATGGCGAGGAGGCCACGGCAAGATAATCTGAGATTCCATGGCGCTTGGCTAGGAAGTGGTTGGGTGTCATCCAGCCATGGCTTGACGAAGATGTTGCATTTGATGGCCAGAGATGAATGTGCGAGTCCAGAATGCGTTGGTGTGACTGTGTCATATTTGGTCTTTTGTTCCGGTATAGTAGCTGCTGCTGTTGTGAGTTTATCGTGTTTTTTTATTCTTTGTTAACTGTATGATGAATGATCGTGGCGTTGCGGACGGAGAGACACGAATGTTGATGACAGTGTTGCTTCGCACTATAATATCGAAAGAAGCAGAGTTTCATAAAAGTTGAAAAAGAACATATCAAAGGATTGCTTTGATATTGCTGCTGCTATGCCACTGAGTCGCTACGCGATTGAGTTACCCTTTTGCGGGGTAATGAAGCTCCGAGGAGGGCCAGCGCTACTCCCACCAATACTACAGCCTCGTTTGAGAAAATAAGAGACAGAAGACGTGAACACCAAGATAGAGTGTTTGGTTGAGTCGTATACTGCTCGATGTGAAGAGAACGCTGGCGAGAGCATTTTCTGGCTACACTTACCAAGACTTCATACCACACATTTTGCTGGCTCAGGCTGGCTCAAGTGGACAAATCTCCTCACGATTATTTACCTTCAGCTAACCTTTAAAGCATATGCCACCAGTGTTTTGAATATCTACTACTCGAAGTAGCCAAATTCAGGCCAACTACCCTAACCAGGGTTGCCTGTCTTTCGTTGACAGGGGAGCGATAAGACATCGCCGATGCAAATACACAGACAGACACACTATCTGCATGTCATGCATACGGATTAATCGGGGTCCACGAGTGGCTTCCTAGAGTGCGTGCGAGACCTGCGTCTAGGCCTCGCGGTTCCGAAGGGTGCAGCCCATACAAATGTGTTAGACCAACGAGCGTACGACGGAAGTACTTCTTGCATGTATTTACACGCAAGATGCCGACAAAGTATTGACATGGTCCTAGAAGGCAGTCCGTTTCGACAAGGGCAAGCGGCAGGCGCTTACTTGTGCCGTGTCTGCCAGCCACGACTGGAGGACAGGTGTTTAAGTGCAGGATTGTGGAAGCATACAGTAAAAAATGTGGGGTAGCTGGTAATGGCAACAATCCGTCCAAGAACGAGATCAATACTAACCGCATGTTTACGCTTGCGAAAACGAAACCGGAATACTTCGAAGCTTAGCGCTTTTCGTTTGACCCTGCGTGGCTTGTGCCTTGGACGCGAAAAAAAAACGCATCGCTATCAAGTAAATCCCGAGCTGAATGCGGAAAACATGGAAGCGAAGGAGGGGTAAGCGGAGGAAAGGGAGCCGGAGAAGGGCCGAAGGTGGCTCGCGCAGCTCAACAAACAAACGTGTCTTTTACGCGTAGGACGTGGGTGAGGCTCTGCTCTATCTCATGCAAATTACATGTAGCGTGGCATGTGATGGGCGCGGCGTGTCTACGGCCTCTGCCGAGGGGGTTGGCATCGGCATGTCGCAGTATGTATGTGGGAGGCAGAAAAAAAAACGCCGTCGGCCATGCAGCTATCAAACTGTGACACTGTGGTGGCTCAACGTGTTCAACATTCTCGATCCGCACCCTTATTAACTCCACCAGTGGGCGAAAGATATTGTCGGTATTCCCAAAAGAGAGGGTCTAGAAGTGGGCCGCCCTTGTTGGGTTGTCAGCATCACCTTGGAGTTGTGTGTGAAAAGTCGGCAGACGCAGAATTTTGCTGCGCACTAGGTGATTTTGTGTACCCACACCTGTTTGCCCGTAATCCGCCAATGGCCATTAGCGGACGGGTCGAAGAACACAACATCTCATCGAAGAGAGGAAGTGTGTGCATGTTGTGTCTCACGGGCGGGATGATGCGATGAATCACACGAAGCATTGCATGCTGACTCGTACGACATCGAATGCCTAAAATGAACAGAGCCGGAGAGGCTATCCGGCAGTTTAAGCACGATGAACAAAAGGGTGGGGTTGAAAAGTCTGGATGCAATGAGTGCAGCCGTGATTGTGGAGAAGACAAGCAAGACCCTTGGTCCAGATGACGGCCGAGTCAGCGACAGGCTCAGTCACCCTGCACGACATTTTAGCGCGTTTGTTGATGTGGAGTAGTAAGACGTCGTGTGGCTCGCTCGGACCATATTGCCGCCTGTCAGGAATACTCAAGACGGTAGGTTGCCTGGTCGATAATATACACAGATGCGGCTGAGGACTGAGTGTGGCTTCGATTGCGCGCAGCATTGACGTGCAGCTGCAGGGTGTGGCTGGCTTGGGTGGTGGTTGTGTGGGGACCGCAAGTAAAGGTTAACTGTAGGAGCGTTACCCGACGTCGTCATCTTGCAAAGATCGACGAACCATAGAAAAGGCAATTCTTAGGAATGTTTTAGCGCACCCTGGATCGGCCAGGATCGGACCCATTGTAATTGTACCGAGTCCATAGATGCTAGCAGGGGCGCCCTAGAGAAGCGCATAATCCTACGGCGTTATTCGACACGCAAGCAGTGGACTTGACCCTGCGAAAGAGGGTAATGACGATATCACTCAGAGCACGGCAGTGATGGATGCAGCAGCGTTCCTGGAATGACTAGAAACAGGCGACTGCACGTGACGAGGGTAGAGATTGCAAATGCCATGTTGCACCTTTTGAGCAAGCTTGCCGTGTCAATTTCGCCGCAACACCTCCCGCAGTGACGGCATGGCCACTTGACACTCACCCTGACTTGAGGCGATGAGCAGTTCGCGCTTGCCGCTCGATTTCGGGTCGCAACCGGCTCGGCGCGAGCACTATGTCTGGCGTATCCGAGTGGTGACGTCGATAGGGTTCTGGAATAGATGATGATGCTGATGGTGCCGGAGAAATTTTCTTGCATGTGAGCATATTAGCCAGGCACAGCTTTGGAATTGGTAGCAACAGGTTTCAGGACCGAGGCTGTGGCTATTTGCGAAGAGTCGGGAAATGTTTTGGCTGCGCAGCTGTCGAGTTCCAGGTTTGCTGCGTGAGCAGCCCCCCAGATTGTTCCAAGTGCAGCTCTTGGTAAGCTGGATGCGGCCTAGCGTCCATGGTGTCAGACAGATGTGACATGATCATGAGCAGATAGGAAAGGCCGATATGACAACCTTGCTGAGTGTGGAACTGGTCCAGGCCTGGTACCGGGTTTCATGTCCGATGTCGTCAGTTGGCAGTTGGCAGTTGGCAGTTAGCAGTTGGCAGTATCCTCGCTATCGTCATACTGGTGTGCCGAGTCCAGCCCACTTTCGCCAGATTACGGTAGAGGGCGCGTGGTGGGGGGTGTGCCATGTCCCCTTGCGTTGTACCAGTATACGATGCTTAGGACTCATGCTTCCGAACCCTGATGGGTAAGTGCACGCTGCTAGACGAAAGGGCAATGTATGCGACGAATCCAGAGTGCTTACATGCAACAACCCGACAGCGTGTGTCGCGCGTGCAGCAAAGGGTGCAGAGTTTTTCGCCTTGACCCGGCTGTACGGACGCGGAGGAATGCTGACAAGCAAGCCCAGCCCAGCAGCGACAGCGACAGCGACAGCGACAGCGACAACGACAATAAGAACAACGACGACGGCAATAAGAACAACAAGAGGGCAAGCCACAATTCACATGGGACGAGCTTTGCTTGTCGAGGCACATGCAAGCAAGTGGCAAAGCGCAGAGTAGGTTTACATAGTCAAGCACCAACGGGTGTTGTCAAGCAGGTGGCACATTAGCTGATTGCGCCATGCCGCAACCGCGTCCATGTCGACCAGAGTTGAAATCATCTCGATGAGGGTTCTCGCGACGGGCTTCTGCTAGGTATGTGTGGCGCCCGGCCGGCCTGCAGCTGAGCTCTTTTGGAGAATTTTGGATCGGCAGCGGCACCAATGAAAATGTTCCGTGCGGTGCTAGTATGGGGGTTGCTGGACACGGCTCGCGAGTATCGAACTGCGAGTCCGTGCCTAGGCCGTCGACTGCATCGGGGCCCCGGGAAGGCAGAGACATGCAGGTGCTTGGCGACGAAGCGTTGCTCGCCATGTGTACAGCGTGTTGGTTGTCGTCGTGGGTGCTGGGGAAAAAAAGTCGGGGGGGTCCTCATGGCGAACAGGCAGCTGTGACGAGTGGTGGAGAGGTGGAGAGAGAGGCATGGACCCGGCGTCGCGCCACGGTCGGCGCCAGGCTAGCGTGGGAGCTTGTTGCGCTTTGGACAGACACACAGGCCTGCGGGAGCGGGACGACAAGCATAAGGTTTGCTACAAAAAGGGTCTCTGCCGCACGTCGCACCGACTTGCTCGCGGTAGATACATGGCGGGCGTGCTGCTCGGTCGCGCGCTGGGTTGGAGACGGCGGGCGATGCCGGCGTTGGGTTGCGTGGCGGGCGGCGGGCGGCAGGGTGGACGACGAAATTGCCGCAACATAACGCATAATGATGATTGCTGAGGGCAAGCGAAGTCAAGTGTGCATGTCCGGCACCGGCAAGGTTTCCCTCGAGATCCAACTACGAGTAGGCCGTGCAGCATGCAGGCCCGCTTGAGTGGGCGGACAGGTAGGCGTTGGTGGGGAGGGCCTCGTCGAAAGACCTTGGCGAGGTGAGGGCGCCATAGGCCGTGTCCGGTGCGGGAGCGTCGCGGTGGCGGCAAGCCCACAACGCAGTGGGTGTGGGTGTGTGGGTGTGTGTGTGATGTTGTGTGTGATGTATGCATTTGTGTTTGTGTGTGTGTGCATATGTACGTGTGTATGAATATATGTACATACATACACATGTGTAGTCGTCTTCGTCGTCGTAGCGGGCGCGCTGGTCGAGCGAGCTGCGACGCAGACGGCAGGCGGCAGGCGGCAGGCGACCGGCGGACTCGCAATGTGGCTCCGAGTGTGGAGAGTGGAGAGGGCACTGTGCAGAGTGCAGAGTGCAGTGCAGACAGAGTGCAGGCAGAATGCAGGTAGAGTGGGCTCATGGCGAAAAGGCCCCCCCTCGCCTCGCCTCGCCTCCCCTCCATCCATCCATCCCCTCTTCCCATCCTCCCCGTTGCAGCTCGTCGCGCAGGCCGAGTAGCGATACCTAGGTACATACATGGGGCCCCTTTTCCCACCTGCCGTCTTGGAACGGCCCTTCGGTTGCATTGCATCGTCCTGCCCATTCTCCTCGTAGCGTGTCCCTCTTGAGATAACGTGCCGCCCATTTGTTCTCATGTTCGGCTCACACTCCACATCCAGCTCGAATCCATCGGGCAGGCGAGCGGGTGATGGTTCGCGCTACCTGGCGCCCGTGCAGCGCGGGTAGCACGCCTAAGCCAGACTGCTGACCAGGGGGCCTGTGTTGCTTGGGAAACAGCTTGTCTTTGTTGGCATCGATCGACCCCTCGGTCCCTGTAGCAAAGCGAGAGCGCGAGAGCGCGAGAGCGAGCGCGGAGCCCAAGCGAGACGACCAGCGTGTCCAATATGATCCATATCATTGCAACTTTTTTTGTGCATAAACTACAACGGTGGGCTATTGACCAACACCACACTCAGTATAAACAGAAGGGCGACGCTGCAAATTCGGCCAGGCGCCATCAAACTCCAAAACACCATGCAATCATCCAACCGGGCCCGTTTTGGTGGTATCCGGGAGCTGCCATGCTCCAAAAATAAAATACTGCGAAACAAGACGATGCTGTTCTACCCTTGCATGCCCCTGGCACATGTCGGGCCATGCTCCAGAATGAAATATAGTAAAATAACAAGATGCGTCTAACATGGTAGTAACTGCGGCATCCAGGAAAAGTGCGGCCGAGGCAAGGCTAGAATGCGAAACCAAAAAGTGGAAACGGTCGTCTACTTCATCATCGGGAAGCCGGCGCATCGCTCTCGGAGGACACGTCCACCTGGCGGAGGTGTCAGGGGAGGCGTAATCGCTGCCATCGGCGGGATCGGCAACATTCGGATATTGTCGTCTGCATCGGCGCCCTCACGGGTGCCCCAAGTTGTCTGATGACCACAAGTCAGCCATGTCCAACCGCCTGCAACTAAGAACGCCCATGCGGGCACGCCCTCGCTGCAACAGAACAAGGGAAAGGAAGAAAGTGAAAAAAAAAGAGTAGATTTAAAACATACCTCCGTAACTGTGATGCAGCCATAGAGCTTGATGAGGTTGTGGAAATAACCAAAAAGAATCGAGACTGGTACGAAGCGGACGTCGCCGGGGTTCCTTAACAAATGCGGCACTAGCTTGATCGTCTTTGCAAAAACCCAATGCGCGATAAACAGTGTCCACAGTAGCGAGCGCTGCCACTTGTCGGCACGCGACAGCTGACCCTCGTTGGCTGGATAGTAGCCAGCCTCGCAGAGGGCAAAGTAGGCTGACGCAAGCAAGGCGCAGTCGAGGAGGAAGGCCCACTGGGTAATTGTTGTCTGGAAGACGGCGTAAAGAGACCATGGATACCTCTGTGACACACAAGCGTTAGCAAAGGGCCCTGGATGCAAAAACGGCCTAGTGAAAAGAGGGGCTTGGCTTGGCGCCTTGACGACGCGAAATTTGTGCAAGTATTGGAACTAGGAGCAACTCACCACCCACATGTAACCCTCGGTCAAGCTAGTAAGGTTGCTCCTCCAGTTGGAACGGACCCAACGCAGGCACTGGCGCAGGTACTTGGCATCGTCTTCGAGTGTCGTCTCGACTTCGCACTCGCGGTGGTTCTGCATCTGGATCTTCCAGTTGTGGGAAAAGAGCCATCGGGTGATGAAGTTGTCGTCGTCGGCATTGAGGAAGTGGTCGCTGCCCCATGTCTCGTGGGTGAAGCCATAGGTGAAGTTGGGGTCTTGCAGGATCTCGGATCGATAGGCCACGGCGCGGCCGGACAGGCAGGGCAGGCCGCCGTCTATCCAATTGCAAGCGGTGCAGTCAAAGTTCCTCCTGACCAGGTAGATGGCGCCTAGGAACTCCCAGATATTGGAGCGGTTGAAGCGGCGAATCTGCTGGTTGGTGCCAACGCCGCCCACACGTGGGTCCTCAAAGGGAGCCAGAATCCATTTGGTGAACTTTTCAGGCAGCCAGACATCGTCGTCAAGGAGCAGGGTGATCTTGGTCTCGACCTCGGGAATGGCGCGGCACAGCTGTCGACGCTTGTTGGCCTGGCTCACAGACAGGACCTGAATGGTTTTGGGGCTGCCCAGCTCTTCAACCATCTGATAGACACGCTTGACGCGCGAGTCAGGCGTGACGAGCAACAACTCAAAGGGCTCGAGGCGGTACGCGCTCATGACCGTCTCTTTTAATTGCTGGAGGTCCTCGGCAACGGTAGGGATGATGACCGTCATGTCCTTGGACGTGATTGTTGGGTCGTCGACGGGCTGCATGGGCGTATACGTCCAGTTGCTGGCGAGGTTAACCCATAGGCGGACATATCGAAACAAACTGTGGTAGCGAGTCAGTGCAGTCCGGCAGCGGGAGGGAGGGAGGGGGCGGCAGGAAGGGGGGCATTGTAGCATACAAAAGCACAGAGAAGATACACAGCCAGCTCCAATTGGGGAACAGGGACAGAGAAAAGGGAAACATGGCGGCGGGCGGCCAACGAGTGTGGTAGTGCGGAACGTGAGCTTCGACGGTGTTTGGGTAGACGAAGATCACATCGAATGGTGGGAGTGAAAAGCCGCTTGCATCGGGGAAGAAGCGGAAGTGACAGGTATTTAAACACAGATGCTTGCGAGCGGGCTAGGGCGGCGAGGACATGTTTCGCTTCCCGGCACTGTTTAAGCTGCATGAGATTCCCTTAGCAGACTTTGGGGTAGTGTGAACATGGCTGGAGCATGAGGTAGTCGCGAATTTCCCAGAGGCGACCAGGGTGGGGGGCCACACCAGTCGGGAATAGCACATGCGCCTCTCTGCCAAAGCGTCATCCCATGGTTGCTTGGATCCCGCCAGCCGTTGAATCGCTCGCATACGCCTAGGCACCCTGGACGCAGCGCTGCCAGGGATCGACTGCACGCACTGCACTGTGGTGTGCGTTGCGTTGCTGACAAGGGCCGCGCGACTGCAGAGCTCGCTGTAACCGCCCCGCGGCTGCTCCGGTGTTTTTTGCACACACACCCACAGCCCACTCACCCACTCACCCACCCACCAGCAGCTGGGGGGCACGAGACAGCAGCCAGCAGCCCAGCAGCCAGCAGCCCGTTGCCTCCCCTCACGCCCTCCCCCCTCCCTGGTCTGCCGGTCGCCTGCCCCCGCTCACTACACTACGTTATTACACACTACCGCCATGTACGCTACACTGCTTCGTACACGACACGACACGACGCGACTGGCCTCAACTCGACTCGACACGCTCACCTCAGGGCATGGCGCCATATGCACCGCCGCCCATCCATGCACCACCACTCGTCCTCCTGACGCACAAGACGCGCGGGCTGTGTGGGCTGTGGGCTATGGGCTGTCGACTGTCGACTGTCTGTGTGGCCTGTCCTGTGGGCGACCGATGCGGCTGATGATCGATGGGTCCCGGCCAATATGTCGTGACCCCCGCTTGGCGCCAGACCATCTGAGATCAATGGCTCTAGGCCTGTATTGCATTTGCCCACTTCTTCCTCGTCCTCCACGGCCCATGCGCTAGCCGCTGCAAGCGGAGTCGCCCACACCCGGCACAAGAGCGCCCATAGGCGCTTGGTATGCCTTTTGGCGGCAGGGCTGGCGTCTCCAGCTTCCGTCCGGACATGCTCCCGCCACTGCCAATTAATTGCCTGCGCCGCCTGCACATCCGCCGCGACACGAGCGCGCGCCCTCGCCGTGGGCTACGCTCCATCTATGTACGCACTGCAGCCGCTGGGCCCATGGCCACGACCCCCAGGGTCCTCTTTGCTAATTTAACCCGTCTGTCAATTCGCTCCCGGCTGTCGTGCGCCCTGCAGCTGCGCCGCGACTGTGCGCCCTCAGGGTCGTCGTGTCATGTGATTCGCCGGCCGCCGCTGCTGGCCTCCTGTGTCGGATGCCTTGCTCGCCCTCATCCACCCATCCATCCCACCGCTAGTGCCATGTAGCCCTCCTGCGTGGGCTGATGGCTCTCGTCCTCGTCGGACACATTACCACATGCAGAAGCGAGCTGGACTGATTTGCTGCAATCAATTTCCCTGCTGCCGCTGCCACTGCCGCTTTGGAAAGGTACCTGCTCCGGATGAAGAGGTACATAACCCGCGTCCGCTTGCGTCGACACCTACATATGTACACCCCCCAGGCTTATGTACGCTGCTGCAGAGACGGGGTTGTTGTCATGCTCTTGCAGATCCAACCCTCGGCCCGCGGACTCACTTACGCGCACCCAATTACCGTCCCGGGGCGCCATGTATGTACATAGGCTGCCTATGCATCATGCATGTAATATACCAAAGGTGGGTGGTCGCTCATCCTGCGAGCGATCCAGCTACAGAGGGCCTGCTCGTCGGCGCTTCCCTGCATGGAATCCTACCTGACACTTCCATCAACACCTGCATTCGGATATTAGAACACGCAGTTGGGACATGCTCTCAACTCAACCTTCATCGTACGACCAAGCACCCTTCGGTCCAGCTGCCCCAGATACCCGCAATGATGTGAGACTGGCTCCACGGGGAAAGCCGAAAGCGAAAAGTGGCTATGTGAGGTTGCCATATACAGTAAAAATACTGGCCTTCAGCGCACACTTATCAGGGTACATCCGGATATTGCGTCATTCACCATAAGGCATGGGGGCAAGCTGATCCTCCGCGCTTTCCGGATCGCGTGCCGCTTCCTCGCGAAAGCCAGACCTTGTAACTGTTGACTTGCAGCTCCGCGCTTCTGCACGGCATAATGAGAGGCATGGCAGGGTCCGAGGAAGGGTACGCATGTAGAGCCTCAAACACCACAGTGACAGACGGCAATTGCGGCGCATTGAGTTGTGCTTTTGGTAACCATCGAGGCCTCTTTGTTGGAGTTGCGTTTCTTCAGTGACTCTGGTTCTCCTCTCTCCCCCTCTTTTTCTCTCATAGCAAGAGCAACATCGCTCCCTGGCCAGACACTTTACCATGTGAGAAGGGGTAGTTGGCCTGACGGGATATCTCCACCACCCGCCGCGCGGCGTTTCCACAATCTGAATAGCATTTGTCCAACTTGGCTAGTCGATTCCAAAATTTCCCGTTCTGGAAATTGTCTTGAATCCATACCAAGCCTCGACTGACGAGTCGAACCAGAAGTCTCTAGTGTGGACAGGGGGGTTTGAACGTTAGCACCCACGCTGTACAAGATGAACTTTAAGCGCAAGCTGGGCAGTTTCCTAGATTCTCAGTGTCATTTTCGATTGACAGAGAGTGAAATCGCAAGATCATCTTGACCAGCTGGTCACGGACGAAAACGGCAAACTGTAGTAGCACAGGATACGCCTCTTGCCTTGACTCGCGCAACTTTCCCAGATTGCGCTTCGAACATGATTTCGGAGGGACTGATATCGCCTGGTCTCACTGCTGGCAAGTGAAAGGATACCAGTGCAGTAGTGACGTAACAAGGATGCAAGCGTTGACCGGAACAGACTGGAGAGGTTGATTCTTGTGAGACATTCGAGGCCATCGGAGATCGCGGGTTCTCCATACAGCCACGATAGTCACGGAGGTAAAAGCACCCCTGCAGTTCTCTAAGCATGGCACAGGGCCTTTTCGGTACTGCTGCCGAATCAGAGAACACGGGGCCAGCTGTTCTGCGGAGAGTCGCGTCGCTTTCTTCCCAACACCTGACATTGCCCTTGTCCAAACTATTGTCTCTATAGCCATGTTGGCGAATGCTTAGGCTTTGCGATCGGCGGGTGACAATGAACTAATCGAACTTGTTCGTATACAGACGGCAAACTTACCGACTGAGTGTTACTGGCTGCAGGGTATGGCGCAAGGCCTCCATCTCATAGCACTTGCCGAGTTGGTAACCGTACGAGCCACAGGGCCGCAGCCTGATGTCCTCAAGATGCTGCCATCAGGTCAGCGGCCGCTCAGTTTGATGCTAGTCCATGCGATCGTGGAGTGAGAAGTTACACAGCCCTGTAACTCGTAGCGTGCACAGATACACCGAGTGTCAGCAGGTACGAGGCTGCGTCCACGGTGTAGAATCTGGGTTGTGCCAGTAGTCGCGATGCAAGGCGCGTATGATGGGATTAGTAGATGGGCAAACAAGCGGGCTGGAGGCGGGTGGTGGAGGTTGCTGGCTTGCGAGCCACAATCAACTAAGCCGCTAGCGTCGTTCAGTCACATGGGTCCTCGATTTCACACATGCACACCATCCACTTTTAGCATGTCTTTAGCGACGGGTTCAGCCAAGTGCACAGATACACGGTAAGCACCAGCGCCTTCAAGGGTCAGATTTTGGCAGAAGCGCCGCACGCCTCTCAGCGCTGGGGCCAGGGTTATGAGCGCCATCCCTGGCCGCCAGCATACGCCTGCGCTATTTGTTCGGATCGCCCGTCTCGAAATGCTCTAGACAGCCTTGAGGTGGCACCCTGCTCATTCCCCACACACTCACACCATCGTACTGCCGAGCTATCGAGCGATGCAGACGTCATTTGTCGTGTGTCGACAGTAATAGGCCCGGCTGACCACTGCATTCCAGGGCGAGTACGAGAGCGAGGTGGTTGCGCACACGACCTTTCCTTCTCCCAAAAAAACCGCCGGCCTTGAGGGATCCAACCACCTGGTTGCTTGGCCTTCCGGCCGTAACGCTGTTGGCCATGTCGAACGATATGGACTTTTATCCCGCACTGCCGGAAATTGAGGGCCGCTGCACCTCACACTGCGTCGGGGCCAGGGTCAGTGTCATTAACCACATCTGCAACTGCCTGCAGACACCTAACCGCCTACCGTTCAGAAGGCCTCAAGGCTGCTTGACAGCCACGATCCTGCTTACCTTGCGTGAACGGTGTGAAAGGTCCTTAGCTGCATTTTCACCGGATGGTTATGGTAAGCCCTTTCTCTTGTCTCTGTTTTTTTGTCTGCTATGTTTGATACGTTGTTGTCATCTTTGAGTGTAGTAAATCCTTGTTTTCCAAGTCATGTTTTTCCAGGGCCTACCGCCAGTGAGCAATTACGTTGCCCTAGGTAGGGAACAGTGGAACATAACACCTTGGCGCAGTCTTTGCAAGGCCACACGCACCTCCATCACAAAAGTTTTCTAAGCGATGTGAGCGATCGACGACTAGAGGATCAGGCGATGTTCCCTTGATGTCGTGCATACGGCACGCCACGCCGCAGTGCTTACCAAAAGATCGCCTTTGATTGGCATGTCTAACAAGGCACAAGTCTCTTTACAACATCAACTGACTCGCCTGTCAGTCGAAATCTAGATTGATTATTGAGATGATAAGCCTGAGAATACAGAACAACTATGTAGTAATAGGCATAATGCTTATGCCCTCGTATCGAACGACGCCTTCTTTTCAAGTCGGCCGCGCGTCGGACCCATGCGAATATGCATGCAACGAACATCCAAGCCGAATTATCCACCGGGGTCAGGCTTGTTGGCAAATCCTCGAGCCTTATGTCACAAGTATCTTCTCTTGCAGATTGTTGAGTACACTCTACTCGGAAACAGTGTTCGCAAACAATCTTTGACTCCTTCTCATGATGCACTCCCTTCGTCTGCAAACAGAGGCTTTGCCGTCAAGGTGCTCAAATCTTCTTAGCGGTTTGAGGCGTATGAACTCAAATGTCACCTTACTAGTGGCAGACGTCTTACAGTGCAATACGATTGCAAGGAGACTCAGCGTTGGAAAGTCTCTCGTTCTCCCCTGCTTTACGCGCTAAGACCCTATATCATGACTTACTAAAGATACAAAAACATACGCTGTGGCTTCCGTACATCTGACATCCCAGTTGAAGTGATATGCACCATTGGTGTGTATCGTCAGCTATTCCCTTTCCTAGCTTTGGTATGTATCGAGGACATTTGGTTGTGAGAGAAGACACCAGAGAGGACAAACTCAAAGGTATGTGATTCCCCAGCTAGGGATATGAACAAGTACTGCACGAGGTCCTGGGTCCTTGTCGCACAAAGCACAATGTCAGCTGAAAACACTCCCCTTCTTTGAGAGCCATCATACAGAGTAGCGATTCGAGGAAACGAGCGTATGCACATCATTAGAACCCAGACTACCTTGCTAAGTTTCTGCAAATTCAATTACACGGCCTACCGTTGTATGTATGAAGGGATGTACTATTTGCTTAGTGGCGCAGCTCGAACATGGCGGTCATGCTCCTGCGATCCTATCAGTACCCGCACCCCTCTTCACACATTTACATGTTACACGCGACAGGCGACAGTCAATCCATTCTTGTCCTGAAGGTGTTGCATGGATCGTCACAGCGCCTTTGAAGCTAGGTGTCGCCCCGCATATTGGTAAAAAAGAAAAAAGCAATACCTCCTGCACTCTGCAGTCCAATAACATCATGCAGGATCACGACTAGGAATTCATTGGACAGAAAGAAATTAGGCTGCGGTACGCGAGAAGAATCACAAGATAATTCAGCCGTCATTCTGGAACGCCAGCTGCAGAGGTGTGCCTGTCTAACAATCAAATGAGACGCTCACATTCCTAGTTCTTATCATCTAAACTAATTGTGTCATGGATTCCAGCTTGACCATAAATTGGCAACACCAATAAGTCCCAGAGCTCCTTCCACCGCCTGCAAGTCCTTCCGTCGCACGTTCCCACCCTAAGGTCATGTCCTACGACAGCGCCTTAACTTTCCTCCAAACTCCATGATGCCGTCACCGGTCATTCTCCGACTACGCTACAAGCTGAGAAAAACTCACGAGAAAGCGAGCAGCTCTGCAAGTCCTTAGGTTGGAACACAAATAACAGAGCCGGACTGTCGGGTAGGAGTATGCGAAAGGCCCCACTGATTAAGAAGATGATGGAAGCTGAAAAAGCAAAGCCGATCTGGTGCAGAATCACCCTTGTCGTACCAAGCCTTGCATACTTTCACACCCTCCTCTACGGCTTGCCGAACTGCGATCAGCCCGCAGAGTGTTGCTGTTGTGTCCAGCGTGGCATGCATTAGCTGTGACGGCCAACTCCATCCTGCGGGAATCAATTTTCTTTAAGGTCCATCAATCCAGTGGTTTTTTCCGGGTAACTCCGCCCTGACTTTGATATACTGTCTAAGTCTGAGGTCTTATCAGTCTGGCAAACTCCAGGGTACTGACCGAAACCCGTCGGCTTTGCAGAGATCAACATACATTCACATTTAAAAGAGCAAAGGCACTGTAAGTTCATTCAGAGTATGCCTCTCCTTGGATTTTGAGTGCTTTATTTTGCGGGGTCAAATCACATGTGATACGCCCTCTCCCCCCTCCCAAAACAATCTAGTCAGAAAGCCCACCGATCCTACGAAAGTGAGAGAAAAAGAGTATAACAGTGTCATCACTATGGGACTCCAAAAAAAAACCTGCTCAATTGCACAATCTTGCCCTTTCATATTTTATCACGGTGTCTACCTTTACAATCTTTTTCTGTTTTATTGGGAAAAGACTGAAATGATAGTCAGGCCATTTAGCAGTACACATCACGCTAGTGAAAACATTGAGAACATGCCCATGCGCCTGAACCGCTTATTTCTCCATCCTTTCCTACGGATTAGGAGAAGAGAGAAAAGGCTTATCTTACACATTACAAAAATAACCACACAACCAACTCCATCGCCCTGCCTATACTCTCCTCATGATTGTCTTATCCAAATTAAACGAAAAAAATCTCTTTCTAAACTTTCACAAATCTCACCTTCGATCCACATTCTGAGACCTCTTTCTTCCCCCCCCCCCCCCCCACCCCCCCCGATTGTCTCTGTACTATAGAAAACGCTATGACACTGTCAACTCGACTCGATACCACACTAACCCATCTTCCAGGATAGAAACATCGAGAGAAAAAACGAACAGATGGAAGTATATCGAAAAGGACCAACAGCCAAGACGGAACAGAGGTAAAGGGGCGTAACTAAATATCACAAAAGAACGGGGTGAAAATGGATGGAAGGATGGTAGATCTTGCGAGCAACCAGCAAGAGTACAGGATTCAAGCGTACTTTGGTGAAATGAATACTTTACTGGCGTGTGTCATGTAATGGGAAGACGTGCCGTACACTGCTGTTATGGATAAGAGGACGAGGGATATGAATTCTTTTTTCCCTTTTGATGTTTTCTTCGAGCGGAGAAGTTGGGGTCAGTTTCATTCGTTTTGAAAATGAGAATGGATAAGTATAGGGTTGGAATTAGTAAAGCATGAATCAACAAGGCTTCAGGATCGGTAAAGCAGGAGATGATATCATGGGAAAACCCAGGTTCCAAAAAAAAAGGAAAAGAAAACGAGTAAATGTGTTTATGCCCTGATATTGGAACATTCACTTTCGAAAGAATCATGAAAACATAGCTGTTATTACTATATCCTGTTCTTTTTTATTCTTCTCAAACACTACCACGCCTACTCAAACCCCTCAAACGCGCTCTCATCACCCTCTCCCTCACCCTCGCTCTTCCCCCTCTCCTCTCTCCTCCTCTTTGCTGCCTCCTTTGCCCCCTTGCGCATATTCTCAATCCGGCGCTCATATCCACTCTTACTGCTGATCCTGCTCTCTCCTTTGACTGTCCGTCTCGCCTCCACACCCCTCTTCTTCAACATCTGTCTGTCCCGTTTCGAGGGCGTGGGCAACGCATCTAGCAACCATTGCTTCACGCTTCCCTCATCGGCACCCACACCACGCAGTGACTCCGATGCACGGATCACATTCGCAATCAGCTTGACGTAAGGGATGTCATCTTGGGTGTAGAACGTAACTGCAACGCCACCAGTGCGGCCAGCGCGGCCCGTGCGGCCCACGCGGTGAACATATCCGGCAGCAGAGGTGGGTACGTCGTAGTTTACCACACCGTTGAGACCGCGGAAGTCGACACCGCGGGCGAGCAGGTCTGTCGTAATGAGGACCCAGATTTCACCTTTGCGGAAACGCGTCATGATGCTGTCACGGGCAGAGGAACTCAGGTCCGCGTGGAGGACTGCAATGCGCGAGCTGCCGCCTGCTTCCGGGGGTATGTCGTAGAGGAGCTCGGAGTGGAGCGCTATGGCTCGGGGAATGGTCTGAGTGAAGACTAGGAATGGGGGCCGTAGCGTGGGTTGGTTTGAGTCGTTGGAGATAGCGGTTGGGTGGAGGAGCTGACGAAGGCCAAGCAGTTTGCCTTGCTCGGTGGCTGCGTAGGTCAGTTGGTGGGAGATATTTGGGATAGCACTATCTTTGAGTCCGACGACTAGGCGGATGAGTGGCGGTCGTGGGGGTAGGTCGGTTTGTGAGGAGGAAATGGCAGACCAGCGGTCGTTTAAGGTAGAGATGGCTAGACTTTCAATATTCGACCCCATCGTTGCGGACCAGAGCCCAATCCGAAGCTTGGGGTTTGTGCAGGCGTTCCACACAGCCAGAGTTTGTTCGCGGAATAGAGGATCAAGGAGGACGTCGGCTTCGTCAAGGACGAGTTGAGATACGCTGGGGACATTCGCAACGGTACCATCTCTGCGCTTCAAAGCGTTCAGTAGAGCAAGAGGGGTTGAAACGAGAATCGCAGCTTTTACAAGCTCTGCTCCGCGACCTGTCTGCTTCTTCTTTGGCGTTTCCTTATCCTCATTTTCTGATTCGGACGCATCGTCATCGTCATCAGAGGCTTCAGACAAGTCCTTGGCCTTTTCATCCTCTTCCTCTTCCTCTTCCTCTTCGTGCCTAACCACCCGCATACCCTTCCTCATCAGTGTTGCCTTTATTGCAGTGCCCTTTGCCAGCTTTCTCGCCTCATTCACAATCTGCGATGCTAATTCTCTTGTAGGCGCAAGTATAACAGCGCGAGGCCCACTCTTCGTGTCTGTAGTCTTGCTTTCCGAAAGCAACGCATCGATGATGGGTATGAGGAACGCTATTGTCTTTCCGCTGCCCGTGGGTGCAACTGTCAGAAGGTCAATGTCTCCATTGTACTCCGCGCCAGACAAATCCTCGGTCTCTTTCGAGGCACCGGCACCGTCTCCTTGGCCCTTCTTGCTCAGCAACAGCGGCAAGGCTCCGAGCTGAACTTCCGTCGGTAACTTGTAGCCTTGCTCGATTATGTTCTCAGCAAGTCGTCTCGATATGCCGTAGCGTGTTCTAAGTTGCGCAAACGATGTAACCGGCTGGGGGTACAATGTCTTCTTCGTATCCTTTTTCTTGTCCTTGGATTCCTGTTGCTGCTCCTTCTTCCGCTTCTTCGACTTCTTCTCCTTGCGCAATTCTTCTACCTGTGGCGCAAACTCTTCCAACACAGCAACCTTCAACTTGTGCGAGCGCAGTATTTTCTTGCATTCCTCTACATTGTACGGATCTTCCTGAACTCTGCTTTCGCCCTTCTCTATAGCTGCCGCCTCTTCTCGCTCCTGCTTCTTCAGCTTCTTTCTCTGCTTTTTAGACAAGGTATCCCCGCGAGCTTCTGCATCTTTGCTTGCGCCTCCACCGAAGAAATCCAGATCAGCGGGCAAGGCAGCAGGGGTAGAATCTGTCTCTACAGCATTCTGGCCTCTCTTTCGTTTGCGGCTCGAGTTGGAGGATTCAGGCGACTGCGCTCTCTCGTCGTGGCCAAAGAGCTGCGGGTTTGCGACGGCGCCGGAGGAGGGAAGCTTCTGCGCGGGCAAGCTCTGCGCTGCGTGGGAAGATCGCGAGAGAAGCTTGAACACGTTCATGGTAGCGGAGGGAGCGGATCGAGGGATTTGAAATTGTGCGCTCTGGATCAAGGCGTCATGATGTGGTTGACTTAATTCAAAGTGTTTTGCGATGCAAAAGTTGGATTGCTGCATTGGAAAAATAACTGGGCCGGGCCATTTGGGCCGAACTAGCGCCGATCACCTCGCGTTCACAGCACGGGCTATGACCGACCATTTACTGAAGTAGATGCATTGCCAATAAAAGTGCACACGTAGAAAATGTAATCTAAATCAGAGGTATGTGCAGTATACAGTAACGGATCCCCATCCCGAATGCACCGCAAACACTCTTGCTCGGCTCATCAGCCCGCGAAATCGTACAGTGTTTCCTCCCTTGACCCCTCCTCGCCCATCTGATCTCGGCTTAGCGCCAAATTCATGCTTGAATGTCGTGTCTTGGTCTTCTTAAAATTCATCGCACTCAGTGGTGCTCGTCCTTCTTGGTCCTGTAGCCAACAAGCTTGAAGCGACCGATGATCTCGCCCACGGAGAAAAAACCAATGACTTCGGCGGCAACCACACCCATGGAGTACCACTGTGCGCGGGGAATGTTTCGGATCTGCGCGAGGACGTTGGCGGGTGACTGGGTGGCGCTGTTGGCCTCGCTAGCCATACGGTTGAAGAGAGTGCTTGGGTTGCGGAGGGCGTTCAGCGCGGGCTGGATATAGTTTTGCATCGTCTGAACGGACCTAGAAGCTGTTAACTATTTTTCTGTTCCAAAACGGACGTATATGTGGTCCATAGTTGTGGAAAGCTTACGGTGGCTGCATGTTTCGCTGTTGGGCAATGAGCTTGCCGAGCTCAAGTCCAACCTTTCCGTAGTAGGTGGCTCGGGGAATGATTCCTGTAATACTGTCAGTAAACCGTCCAGATGGAACTATGATATCATTTCGATGGCCCTTCAAGTAGCGTAGCGCAAGCCTATCAATGCATCTCTGGCTACTGCTGCCACCGCCCTGATAGGCCATGTATCGCTCCTCTGGCGACCCATTGAATGTCACGCTATTCACGCCCTGCTCTTTTTGGAGCCCTGGGTCCAGCGGATGCAATTGCCTGCCTCCCCGCGCCCCTCGCGATGAGTGTGACTAACCTTGTACGAAGTTGACCATCCTTCCTACCCGGCCCGTGGCTTGCTGAGAGGCATTGCTGACAGCGGAACCGGCACTCGATGCGGCAGAGCTCGCAGAGCTCTGGACCTTGGAAAGACCCTCTGATGCCTTTGACTGAGCCTTTGACGCGGCGTCCTTTACCGTGTTGGTGGCTTCGGCGGTCGTCGAGGCATTGCGGATGCCAGCGCGGCGGACGGTGAACGTCGACTGCCGTAACACGGCACGGGATGCGGCGAGAGACATCTTGATGCGAATTGAGCGAGGGAAGATGGGTTGTCGCCGGTCGTCTGCTCGTGAGGGTGGATGGAGCTCCGGCAGTGAGCTGACGATTTTTCCGGGGGGGGCCGTGCGCCGCTTGTCGGAACGCTCAGCGGCTCAGGAGACTGATTCACTGTTTACATCACACCCGCCGCATCTGCCATTTATTGAATAGACTGGCTGATCTTGTAGTCTCTCGCCAACCAGAACTATGCCATTGAAGAGATGTCATCGCCTTAGAATGTTACACTTACGTCATCACACGAGAGCACGTGCGAGCATCAGTTTTCGTCCCAACAACTACAACAACAACTTCGATATGTCTGTGTGGCAAAAGAATATCAATTGATCCCGCTGTCCAAGTCTACAATCTACCAGCTTCCCTCCGAGCCTCGTTTCTTCTTTTCTTTTGGCTGCCCCAACATCACCCCTTTAATTAAGAAGTTCAGTTTCCTGATTTCCGTCCATCGACTCAAAGCACCCAATTCCAGCACACTCATCCTCCTGAACTTGCCACTCGGGTTCCCAATCACCACTGCTTTCCAGTCGCTGCCTCTGCCCATCTTCTCCAGATCCTTGAACTCTTCCCATGCTGCAGTGTCCCGGCGGGTTCCGAAAGTATGGTTCGGTATCACCTGCACGGACTTGAAACGCACGAGAACCAATATGAGTAGAACAGTTAGACCCAGGAGAATACCCGCTGTAACCGCTGTTGATGTCTGAGCACCAAGGCGTCGTGTCATCGTGCCTCCGACTACAGTGGCCATAGCAGCAAGTATGAAAGCGATGACTTGACTGACAAAGATGCCGGCTGTGACTCGAGGGAAGGATGAGTAGTTTGTTCTTCTTCTGCGGTCTTGCACTGCCATACTTTGGAGGCGATGTCGTGTGTTGACTCCAGGTTGCAGATCGCAGGTATCAAATGTCTCCATCATCAAGCCATGGCACTCAGCTATGGCGAGGATACTCAAGAACCCTATTGCACCGGCAAAGATGATCGGTACAATGTATGGCTTGGGGCGCCCGGCTAAGGAGATTGTGTAGGCCATTCCCATGAGAGGGAGTGCGAGCGTGAAGACGGCGCGCCGAACGAGATGGCTAGTCCAAGTGACTTGCTTCTCGAATGTCATTGAGTCGGTGCGAAACGATCTTTTGCGGGAGCGAGAGAAGATGCCTGCTTTTGTCATTGGAACGGCTAGCAGCGCTCCAATGGCAACAGACATTACTCCTGCACCCACCGTTGCAGATTTCCATCTGTAGTCCCTTGACAGAAGGGCGCCCAACAGGACGATGACGAGCACGACTTGTGCATAGATCCAGCCCAAGTAGAGCGCAAGGACGAGGAAACCCGGCTGGCAAAGCATCATAATCATGAGCTTTATTCCGGCCCACATCTCGTCAGACCAATTCCTCGGTCCTTCAGTTGAGATATGCAGCTTTACCTCCCCTCTACTCACTCGCCTGGTGATGTAGTTCTCGTTCACGTCATACACTTCGGTTATCGATTTGCGATACTGTGCTCGCCGTGTCTCCGGAGCAATGATGTTGAGGACCATAGCAAAAAGTAAAATTACCACCACGATGTAGAACCCCCATTGTGGCTGCAAAGTCCCGATGATTGCAGCACCGATTTGAAAGCCTAAAGCGATCGAGCCGATCCAGCACCAGGACCAGATTCCCAACCACATACCCATACCCCCACCATGACGACGCACGTCGTTGGCAACCACAAATTCTTGATGCGGGTTCTTCGATTGCAACGAGGCGCCAAATAGGTCAAGCAGGACGGTGATGTAGTTCACATTGGCAAAGCCGAGAACAAGACCGGATGCTCCGCGAGCGAACAGGAGTCCTACGCGTAACACGGGGTTCTTGTCACCATGACCGCTCACTACAATAGCCTGAGGGAACTGAAGTGGAAGTGCGGTCACTAGGGCTGAGAGGGTGTAGGGCTTTCGTCCATGAAGGAGAGGTAGTGTCCAAGCAATTGGGGTGGAAACAGCAAGCCCAGCAAACAGAACTGCATTGCCGGCAATGGTGACATGCTGCTCGTCCGCCAGAGAGTACTGTATGCGTGGTACCTCACCTGCGTAGATACCAACAATGATGCCAAGCAGGGCTGTATTGACACACGCTATCGTAGCAGTCAGACGCTTTTTGAATGTATGCCAATTCCTTGCAATCGGCTGCCTGCGATGAGGGCGTCGCAGGTCGAACGTATGATGGTGCATTTGCCCTCGGACTGTGAGTTCGTTACCGTATGCTTTTGTCAGTGGTTTGTCATCTCCAGATGAGACGTCACTTGCGCTGCCATCAGAGTCTCTTTGGCTAGATTCCGAATCGGAGAAAGGCATGCGTTTGTGGCCCTTATGTCGTTCACGGGGATGCCGGTCGACCCTAGGATTGTTGGTATCTCGTTCGCGTGAACGACCGCGAAATTCATCTCGGCCTACAGGGCGGAGAACAAAGTCCACATGCTCTCTAGGAGATGCTTTCACGTGTTTCGGTAAAAGAGGGTCGCCGAGAGTCCCCGACTTAGTGTTGTCTTGTTCTTTCTTTGTGCCATTAGAAGTGCTCGCTGGTACGGATGGGTGTTCCTTGTTTGGATGTTGTTGGTTCGGGTAAGCCCAATCATGCGAAACTGAGCCTCTGTGAAGTCCGGATTGTGGATGCAGGTTCAGTTCAGTGTCTTCAAGTTCATTTTCAGAAACTTCAGGAGACCTTGCTGTATGATAAGGCCCTGAGGAATGACTGGATGAGCTAGAGGCTTTGAGAGGAGAAGCCGTGGCCATAAGGTGTACAGGTCCAGCAGACGCCTCTTGAATGGCGTTTTTGGCACCTTCAATAATCCCATATATCTCTTCTACCTGACCTCGATCATGACTATCCTTGGCGGCCTCAACGGCTTCTTGTACCATATCTTCCAGATCATTCACCGCGCTACTTAGTTTTCTATTGGTGGTATGTTCCAACGCACTGCGAGATGGCACTGGCTCGGCTATAGATATGCGTACCCTCGATACAGTCACGGGAGGTGTCGATGAGCTGTCAGAATTCCTATTTTTTGGAACCTGGATGAGATCTGGTGTTGGAGGCTGCTCCAGATGATCTGGAATGGGCGCCAAACTGTGAGCGCGCGGGCGGTAATCACGGTCCTTGAGATGATCGACGTCATCCTTGATACGTACGATCGAAAGTCGCTTTTGAGGATTATGAGGCTTTGAAACTGATGATCGATGTACGGGTAGCTGTGGAATTCCTCCAATCGAGGCTGAGGATGTGGGTCGAGCCTCTGGCTGCCGGTGTCTTGTAGCGGGTGACTGGCTACTTCTAGTCGCTGAAGGGCTCCGATTGGCAGCAGGTGAGACAAATGTTTGCCTTCTTGCTATCGGTTTGCTCCCTACTGCAGCCCACGAAGCGCCCGACGAAGAAGGCTTACGACTTGGCATACGGGTACTCGGAGATGGTGAGTTTGTAGCACTATGAGGACCGTCCACGGATGTAGTACGTGGGATGCGTTCACAAGTACGTAACCGGTCATCCACAGACTCCTTGTACAAAACTTTGGATCGCTTGCCCTCAAGCCAAGGAAGTTTCTTTCTGACTGGTTCTGGAGCCTTCCTGTGCTCCGGCCTTGTACCTGGTGTCGATCGCATACTCGCTTCGTTCGACGTGTTGTTAGGAGCTCCGGGCATCTTGGAGGCTAAGAAGACTGCTCTTCGCTATGTGGTGGGGCGAAAATGGTGAAGGTTACTACGGATAACGACTTTGTAGAGATGCTGAGGGGTAGGCCCGAGGTTTGACAGCTGGTTTGCTAGACGAAAGCGAGATGTTTACTTGAAGGAGTGAAGCAGAGAAGTAAAAGAGGCGACCGGACTCAACTACTTGCATGTGGATGCAGGTAAATCGGCAGAGGTGGGGAATGTAGGTGACGCCGGTCGTAACAGATGCTAAAATGGAGGAGGATGTCGAGGATACAGTATCGTAACAAGACCGTAGAGGCTGCGCCCTTGTTGAACTAACTGTGCACTTGTTTACCAAATTGTACAAACGTCCCTTCCTGATGCTACTCGACAAGGGTAGTAGCCATGTTGTAGGAAGCTGCCAGTCGTATAAATCTCGCCTATGAACAAGCTAGTGATTACCACGTGAGTCAACTTCAATTCGTCTAAATTTAGTCTAATCTTGGGAGGGACAGAGCTCTATATCTAAATCGCTTCCAGAACGGTTGCGGTCATGGCAAGCACTTTCTCTTCCTCGAGTCTTTGGGCGATAAGCCTGCACACATCAGTGTCATAATCAAGAGGGCTATGCAGATCCACTACTTACTGTAAGCTCACAGGTAATCCATCCAGCAATTCAGGATCATCTATAGTGTATTAGTAATCAGAATCACTCGGTACGACAGTGCAGTGCAACTCACAGCTTTCTTGAGCAGCCTTACAATATTCACTCTGAGGCGTGTGATCGCTCAAGGGCTTATCTTTTGTTTTGTCGACAGTGACTCCAGAGGGGAAAGACACAGCAGAATAGTCTACAACATTATAGACACCTGTGTATCCGACATATTTGAAGTTACCGTGCGATACGCTAGAGTAGGGGGTTGTGGGTGCTGTCCAAAGTTAGCCAGGGAGAATTCACGACGCAGATGTTCGGCTTACCTAGGATGGCATCGAGCCCTCCGATGGAATTCCACTGCTCCAAGTATTGTCGTTGCAGCTCGGATCTGCTGGAGTGCAATTTCCACATGTCATAGACTCCTAGTTCTTTGGCATCCGCATACATTTGCATCTCAGGCCGAATGGGCTCGTCTGTAGGCTCGAGCAAGGCACCGACGCTCTTCCCGCCGTCTGCAACAAACATCCGACTCTGTGCTGGTCAGAAGCGAGTTTTTTTAGGGTACTCAGAATACTTACCAGAAGTTCGAGCGCGGTCGGATGCAGTTTGGGGTCCCAATCAAGGACATCATGTCCTGCCTTCTTCAACTTCTCCACAGTCTCTTTCAGTGCCCGCGTTACTGGAGGTGTAGGCATACAGATACCGTCGTTCCAAAGCACCGCAATTTTGAGCTTCTTCGGGGGCTCTACTGACCGCCATGGGATGGGCAACATCTTTGGATCAAATTTCCAAGGCTGCGCATCGATAACGGCCTTTGAGTACATGGTGATGTCCTCAAGTGTCTTTCCCATGGGTCCGTTGACACTTTGTACTGCCTCCTGTCCAGCAAGACCTGATGTGCATCTTTGTGTTGTAAAACGACCGAAAGATGGGCGAAGAGTGAATATACCGGTGCACGCTGCAGGAATTCGCAAACTGCCGCCCTGTTCGTATGGTTAGCCGTGGAATAAAATAAGAATGAGTGGACGGCACCTACTATATCTGTTCCCACGCCTAGAGGACTGCCTCCAAACGCAATAAGGGCTGACTCTCCACCCGACGATCCTCCAGATGTAACCTTGCGGTTCAACGGATTGACGGTACGGCCAAACGTATTGTTCACGGACTCTGCCTACAACGTGTAAGCCTTAGTAGCATGTCTCATGTCCGCATACATACGATCATCATGGCTGTTGGTACGTTAGTCTTGCAATATCGTACCGCACCAAGCTTCTCCAGCATGTCTACAAGAGTTGCATTGTATTCAACTGGCTTGCCGACGAGCGACGTAAAGCCCACAGTGCTGTCTTTTCCCTTGATATTGAAGTTGTCTTTGAGCGAGATAGGCAGACCATGAAACGGCCCTACCACTTGGCCGGTTCGCTGCAGATGTTCGTCAAGAGACTTGGCCTGTGCAATTGCTTCGTCGAAGAAGACGTCGCTAAGGCAGTTGGTCTAAGTTTACGTCAGGATGTCCTTCTGAATGCGTCCAGAGCTTCTGTCATACCAGTTGCTGGGCTGCTGCGGCACGTTTGCAAAAGGCAGCCGTCACGTCCTCTGCGCTCCATGCTTTTGACCCAATCTTTGCCAAAATCTGGGAGGCCGAGCTATCTGTAATCTCTAGCTCCTTTGGTGTAAACCATCCAGACTCCTTCGGCCATTGGGTTACATTGAGTTGAGTCTCTGGCGGCAGTTTGTCTTGAGGAATACGATATGAGGTCGGAATAGATTCCGCGAGAGCTGCGCGCTTCTCCGCAGCGACTTTCTCCCACTTTGCTTCAGATGCCATGGCCTAAGATTTGCGCAATACCAAGATATTGTAATGTTTAGGTACTGCAACAAGACGAATCGCGAGGCTTAGAGTAAGGTATAGCGAACATGTCCATCGGTAGCGTGTCCCTGCTTTGTATTGACCCTCGGCCGGAGCCCTTTGCAGCGATGCCGTACCACTCTCCCCGCACTTATACGCCCACACTACCCAGGCTAAACGCGTATCGCGCCCCCTCGGTCAATCGGCCGAGTAAATTATCAATGTTCAAGGGGACTTACTTGCCTTGTTGAGCCTGACGTACGCTTACCGAGGCCGACAATCAGCTACATATCGATAAGTCTGAAGATCTGCACAAAGGGATACCTGATTATGCATAGTACCTCGAGTCAGTTAAAAGTGGCGTACTACGTATCTCTGATATCTTGCGCCTGTTGCCCTATTTCTCCCGGCCTGGTCGCGCATCCGAGTGCTTGATCCGAAGCATACTGAAAACCACGGACAGATTAGATAAGGATAGTCAGAGGTTGGCACGATAGCCGTCGTCTTGTCGATATCGTTTCATCGTACAAAACAACAACTCTGCGCATGCTCTGCTGCCATCCCTGAACAACTTCTCGCCGCCAAAAGGCGCTGTTAGATCAACATGGCAAACGGCTTCATTTCCTATCTGCGAGGCGACCAGAATGCGCCAGGAGAACGCAAGCTGGTACAGAAGCTAGATTTTTTCATCCTGAGCTTTTGTTGTCTTATGTACTTTCTCAAGTATGTATTCGTGTTTCAAAATCAAAACGAGGCTTTTCTGATGTCCTCCAAAGCTACCTGGATCGCACCAACCTCAACAACGCATATGTTTCTGGTATGAGAGAAGAGTTGCATTTTAAAGGCAATCAGCTCAACCAGATCAATACTGTCTTCACAGTTGGGTAAGCTTTTGCAAGCAGTACGCAAAAAATGCATGCTGACCGTTAATTAAGATATACAATCGGTCAAGTACCGTGCAATATTGCTCTTTACTATATCAAGCCACGCTACTTCTTCCCAGCATGCATGGTACGCTCTGCACTTGTATCTATCGCCATGCCAACTAACAAATGAATCAGGTAGCATGGGCTGGTCTCACGATGGTTACGGCAGCAGCCCAAAAGCCACAAGATATCATGGCCATCCGCTTCTTCCAAGCGCTGTTCGAGTCCTCAACATTTGTTGGAACCCACTACATTCTCGGGTCATGGTACACTGAGAAAGAGCTGGGGAAACGATCAGGAATCTTTACAGCATCCGGGCTTGCAGGTACCATGATTGGCGGCTTCATTCAGACGGGAATTCATAGTAGCATGGACGGCCTCCGAGGCATGAGCGGATGGCGATGGCTATTCAGCAAGTCTCTCCGAAGCCCAAAACATAAAGCAGGAATGATCTAACCTGAAAACCTCCCTATAGTCATCGACGGCATCATAACCCTTCCCATCGCCATCTACGGCTTCCTTCTCTTCCCCGACACGCCCAGAAACACGCGTGCTCCCTACCTCAGCGCCTCGGAAAAGGCCCTCGCCATATCCCGCGTCCCCGAAGTATCTGAACGCACTCCCATCTCTCTCTCATTCCTCAAGCGCTGCTTCCAATCATGGTACTGGTACTTCTTCGTCATCCTGTGGATTCTAGCCGGAGAAACAGAGTCCTTTAGCTCAAACGCCTTGCTGCAGCTATACATGAAGAGCCACCCCACAAAAAAGTACACTGTGACGCAGAACAACAACTATCCGACTGGCGTGCCGGCTGTGGGCATTGTATCGACGCTTTTCTGGGCCACGCTTACGGATTTTATGGGCGGGAAACGGTATCTCGGTATGTCATCCTGTTTTTTCTTACTCTTCTAACAACCAATCCATCAAACGAGAAGAAGAAAAAAAAATCCAGTTCACTAACTCTACCTTTCCCAGTCGGCTACTGGATCGCCATCACGGGCGTCATAACCTCGTCCCTAATCCTCGCCTACCCACACAACACCACCATCCACTTTGCCATGTACTACTGGGCTGGCAGCGTGTACGCCTGCCAAGCCACCTTCTTCGCCTGGGCCAACGACGTGCTGCGCTACGAGGAAGACAGTCTGCGTGCCGTTGTCATTGCGAGCATGAACATGGGTAGCAATGCCGTCAACGCTTGGTGGAGCATCCTTTTCTACGGCGCAAACTTTGCTCCGTATTTTACGAGGGGAATGTGGGCCATGATTGCCGTTAGTTTGGCCATGGGGCTGTGGACGGCGGCCCTCGTTTGGATGCAGGTTCGCACGGAGAAGAAGAGGGAGTTGGCGGGCGTGACGAGGGAAGCGGGTGTTGGCAAAGAGGTCGACGAGGGGGAAGTGCAGGTTCAACAAGGTGAGTTTGGTGGCAAGGCTTAGAGGAAATGAACTCATGTCCCCTTGATTTTCTTTTCTTTTGTTTCTTTCCATGAGTCTTCCTTCACCATAAACACGTCATCTTGAAGGGCAATACGAGCAACTGAGATCCGAACGTGATATTGCTATACCACTCGCTGGGGAAAGATCAAACGCCCAAATGTATGCAGACATCCTACGAAGTTAAACTGTCCCAATTATCTTTACAACCCCACGCTACCTATTTCGCGTCATCCATGATCATATCTCCCTCACATCTACGACACACCACCAAACCGCTGCGTCGACCTGCCTCCACGCATGCTGTTCATGAAATCGGCCGAAGGGTCCGAGCCAAGTCCATTCCACCCGTTCGCGCCCACACGCTGCGTCTCCCTTTGCGCCTTCGCAATCTTCTCCTGGAGTTGCGAGGCCCCCGAGTCGATGAGCTGAAGCTGGGAGAGCTGTGTGTTGAGAACACGCACCACCTTTGTCAAAGGGTCGTCTGGCTTGCCCGTCTTGCTCAGGGTCTGGGATGTGCTGTTGATCTCCTCAATCATCTCTGTGAGATCCTTGTTGAGCTCATTGAGGCGGTCTTGAAGCTTCTCAGCAAGCTTGTAACTGTGCATCTTGTTAGTTTTCTTGGGCGTTTCTTTGGAAAAATTCTTGCAAAGGGGAGTACTTACGTCCTCTCGCGCTCCTGGTCAGGTCCGCGCAAGCTCTCATTCTTGCCGCTGACACCGTGCATTTTCATGAGGTTGTCAATCTCCTTCTCATAACGATCAAGATAAGAGTCAAGTTCCTGTTGGTTCTCCTCCATCATAGTCAGCTGCCTCTCAACCTCGGCCGCATCGCGTTCCGCCTGAAAGGTTTTCGAGTACAGCTGGCGAACCTTGTCAGAGTTCTCAACCAATGCTCGGTCCCATGATGCGACCTGCTCAGCTTGAGCCTGGAACTCCTTCTGGTACTTTGATAGGTCGGCTGCCCAGCGCGTGATGATCTCGTCCATGGACTTGTTCTTCAGTCGTGATTGGGCCGATGGCGCGGGTCCAGCGGTTGAGGCCGCAAGCCCACTTTGGGCCGCATTACCGCTCGTAGTCCCGGCGGTAGCTCCCAAGGCAGGGGTCGGCTGTGATTCGGTGCTGGGCTTCGACGCTGACGCCTCACTTCCAGCGGGTTTGCTAAACAGGCTTGGAGTGGTAGTCGAAGTGGATGCAGCCCCAGAAGTTGCAGGAGCGGCGGAACTTCCGCCTCCCAGGCTCGGGAATAGGGAGCTTCCAGATGATGCAGTTGAAGTGGGCGCACCGGCTGTGGCGGTAGTAGTAGCTGCAGTGGTTGCTGCAGTACTAGTAGTAGTAGCAGTAGCAGCAGGTTTGCCGAAACTGAAACCACCTCCGGTAGAAGCTGGAGTGGAGCTTCCTGCAGTGGAGAACAGATTGCTGGATGTGCCCGCAGAAGTGGTGTTGCCAGTATTTCCGCCAAGGCTCAAGGTTGGGGCGCTGCTTGATGCAGGCTGGGAAGAAGCAGGCTGCGCGGATGATGTAGCACCAAGAGTGAAGCCTGAAGGTTTCGCTGGGGCGGTAGAAGGTGTTGTACTTCCGAGGCCGCCAAAAAGACCGCCTGCAGGCTTGGGAGTCTGCGCGTCCTGTCCATTTGATGTCGATGTTTGGGTTCCTCCTCCGAATAGGTTCGATGTCGGTGCTGCAGCAGAAGTAGCAGTTTTGTTTGCGTCAGTCGAGGCAGTCGAAGTTCCTCCTAAGCTGAAAAGACTAGGAGTGGAAGAGGATGTTGTGGCAGGCTTTGCGCCGCCGAACAGGGATCCGCCTCCGCTAGCCTGGTTGCTCTGTTGACCAAACAAAGAAGAGCCGGATTGAGCTCCGCTGTTCGATTGGGTGTTCTGGGAGAACAAGCTGCCACCAGGAGGGGCACCGGCTGGCGTAGTGGAAGGGAAGAGAGATGTCTTGTTTGTCGCAGGCGTGGCTGATGGCGTTGAGCCTGAGTGTTGTGTTAGCAGGCGCATGTAGCATCCGGCACATGTATAGATACTTACCAGCAGCTGTTCCAAACCCGAACGAGGGAGTGGAAGATGAAGCAGCTCCCCCAGAAGAGGCTCCGGCGCCGCCAAACAGTCCTCCAGCTGGCTTTGCTGCATCTCCTTCCTTCTTTCCGAATCCAAAGCCTCCACCGCTACCAAAGGCTGATGGTGTTGACGACGCGCCGGCTTGACCTCCACCGAAAAGACCACCGGGTTTGCTTGCAGGCGTCGTCGATGCCGCAGTGCCTCCAAAGAGGCCCGATCCACTTGTGTTGCTAGTGGCGCCGCCAAACAGACCGCCGCTGCTAGGTGCGCTGGACGTGTTGCTGGTGTTGTTTGCGGTGCCGAACAGAGACGGTGCTGCGCCGCCGGTTGAGGAAGTGGCACCAAAGAGAGGCTTGCTGGGCGTGCTGCTACTGCCACTGCCGCTGTTCTGGCCGAATGAGAAGCTCATGCTGGCGGATGTACGAAGCGGGCGCTGGTTGGGTGGGTGTTTTGTGGAAGGAGGTGTTGATGCCGGCAATGTTATTGAACGCGCGATCGAGCTAGACGTGTTGCGGACCTTGAAAGTGAGGACCGGGCCGCTAATCGACGAGCTGGCGTGAATGCGCGCAAATGTTGACGACCTTCTCGCGCGTCAATGTCGCATCCAAAAGTTAGACAAACAGATGCTTGGGTTGAGCTTAGCTCCGGTGAATTGTTGTTCCCACCTGGCAGCGGCCGGGATTCCAGACCGCCGCTCCCCGCTAATGCGAGCGTGCCTGAGACTCCACGGCAACATCTGAGGCAAGGAGGCGCAGCCTCTAGTTGTTCGGCTGACGTACTCTTTTCTTTTCCGCATCCAGTCCTACCAAACACAAAACTCAACCCGTGTTCCCTACCTCCCCTAGTGTACACGCGCAAATTGAACAAAAACCAGTGGCTCTCGACATGTCGGACGAGCTAGCACCACCCCGCAAGAGCGTAGAGCTGGAGGATCCCGGTGCGAAGGAACTTGGTATGTCAGGACCGTCTGCTAATCCGAGTAGCTGACATCTAACTCTTTGTAGCCGAGTCAAGTGACGAGCACTTCTCTGATGCCTCAGAAGGCCAGACTAGACGGTCTACGTTGACATCACCCATTCCCATAACACGAGTCGAGCGAGTCGATGATGAGCCAGCACATGGCGAGGTTCCGGGAACAGATGCCTACAACAAGCGTACCCAAGACGCAGTACCTGACGAGGTCGAGATTGTACCAGAAGGCATGCGAAGCCGTAGTGCGTCACGCGTCAGCGTCAGCGACCGTCCTCTTACCCCAGGAGGAACACCTATTCCCAAGACTGTCGTCGAGAAGATCGATCCCGACGAGCCTAGCTACGGTGATGTTCCCGGCACGCACGCACACCAGCAGCGCCTTGCAGATGCAGCGCCTGATGAGGTGATCAAAGCACCCGAGGATACCCAGGGCAGCAACCCAGGTACGTAGGGCATTTTCCTTGGTGCCTCCTGCGTACCATTGACGACGGAAGAAGGGTCACCAACCTCGCAGGATAGGTCTAGAATAAACCCAAGCAACGGCTCAGCCGAATCTGCGCCCGCAACCAACGTTTCAGTGGACCAACAAGACGACAATGACAACTTGGGCAATGAGGGAGCAGAAGTAGCAGCTGGCAATGGTGATGCCGACAATGACGATGACGATGATGATGGGTTTGGGGATTTTGACGAGTTCGAAGAGGGTGAGGAGGGTGACGACGACTTTGGCGACTTTGACGATGGGTTTCAGCAGGGCGAGCACGAGGCAGAGACACCATTTGATAAGGCCCCAGAACAAGCTCATGTACCTGCTCCTACACCAGGTCCTGTAAGTTGCAGCAATTCGAACCCACTGACGGTGTTTTTTTTTTGTTCCGCTTGCTATGGTGATAATCTGACTAACCTTTGCTTGCACAGCCTGTCTTGGACTTTGACCGGCTCACATCACCTGAAGACATTGTCACAGCAACACAGCCTTACCTAGAGGAGATATATCCTCTGCAGAACGACATGCCCAGCATATCTACCAATCCAGAAGAGACACGGTCCATCTTCTTGTCAGAACGCAGCCACTCGCTCTGGAGTCAGTTGGTGGCACCGCCACCACTGCAACCACCAGACTGGGTGCGGTCGCGGATACGACGACTGTTTCTAGTTTCACTGGGGGTGCCAGTGGACCTGGATGAGATTCTGCCGGCCTCGAAACAGAAGAAACTCATCCTCCCGTCCATCCATATTCCAGGCGACCGGTCGCCTCGCCCGTCGTCTGATGGGCGCAGCAACGGCGGACCGCTAGGCCGGGTCAGGCGTGAGAACGAGTCGTCGACATCAGTCGACTCGTCGGCCTCAAGACCGGAGCGGAAGCGGAAAGGGCCGCCGCCACCACCTGAGCTGGACATTAGCAGCACAACGCAGCTGTGCGCAACGACAGATGCGGCGCTCGAGGGGCTGACGGACGACGAGCTCCGGATGCACATTGACCATCTCAAGGCACTGCAAGAACGGGCAAAGGAGGTGTTTGAGTACTGGCAGAAGAGGATGGAGAGTGCGCTGGGCGACAAGGATGCGTTTGAGCAAGTGATTGAGAGCCTGGTGGCGCATGCAAAGAAGCTAAGGTAGCGAGTCTTGTGCGAGCAAGCATTGTCAGTAGTATGTAGCAGACGTAATTACGAGGTGGTGTGTCGCTGATTGGGATGGACATGAACGTGTTTCGTGTTGTTGACGTGGGCGACCCCGCGTTTGGGCATAGCACGCGCTGGTCGCTGGTCGGCGGCGACAGGCTGGCACGCGGAGCTTTTTCTTTTTGGCTCAGCCGCACTTGCAGTTGCTTTTGTGTGCTTGCAGGCTGTCAAGTTGAAGCCCAACGGGGGGCTAGAAGAGGCGGGTGGCAAGATGCATTGTGCCATAGCTGTACTGGGCGCCGGCTGCATCCAAGTAAGCAGGGTGTTGTATACACATGTATGTACATAGTGTGTATATGTATGTACTGTAGATACCACAGGAAGGTTGTTGTGAACAGGGTTCCATCTGGGCCAATAGGGATAGTGGGAGGCATGGAAGCCCGGTGCTCACGTGGGCGATTCCATGCGGAGTCGATCTATCGTGATCTTCGCAAGCTAATAGTAGCAACCAAGCCAGGAGCACATGGGCCGTCGTTGCCGGCAGGCTCAAGGTTTGTAGGCGTGATGCGGTGTGGACATGTCGGGCACTCGGTCGTGGTGGGTTTCTCGTGCAACTAAAGTACTGTACTAGCATGAGGCCGGTAAGCCGATGTCCGAATCCGCTTAGGCTGCGCTACTGGCTCCTTGCTACTGGCTTCTGGCATTCTTACTAGGCTCCGGGGAGACCCTGAGCAGCAGCGTCGCCCGGGCGCGGTACTTTGCCGTCCAAGCGTCCCCCCACCGAGCCCACACACGAGCAACAGCACCCTCGTCGTATGTCGCCTGTCAGCGCGGCACGAGCAGGAGGATGCGAGCGGGAGAAGGGGGGCGCAGCGAGGGGCAGAGGGGGGCAGAGGGGCAGATTGGCAGAGATGGGCAAAAAGTGAAACAATGGCAATGGCCGCGAGCACGACGCAGGCGACGAAAAGGGGACGATCAAACAGGCGGGCTAGCAGACCCAGAAGTCTCGCACCGTTAAATTAGTGGCGCATGCAGACAGAGTTCACAGCGGACGTTGGCACTTTGGTGCCCGCGAGCCAGTGGCAGATAGGGGTAATTTGCCACAGGGCGGTGGGTGCAGCGGTGCAGCGGTGCAGCGTGGCGCCTCGGCCGTACTCGCGCTCGCACTCGCAGGAGCTTGGACGTGCCCAAGGCGGTCACGCTTTTGCATGGCTGCCCGCGAAAGGCGATGCAAGCGGAGGCGGCGGAGCATGGCGGAGTTGAATTACACCATGGCATGTCACCACCGCCGGCCCAGGATGCCATCGCACTGTGTCTGCGTGTGTCTGTGTGCAAGTCGGGCGAGAGAGACGTGGCAGCGTCGCCATGACGTCACGGGCGTGGCCCGCAAGGAACAGCCTGCACCGCAGCCCTCTGCCCTCTGCCCTCTGCCCTCGTGCCCGCCGCCGCTCTCCTTTCCCTTCTCTTCTGGCTGCCGTGGACAGGCTGGCGTTGTCTGCGACTCGCCCGCCGAGGTGCCCGTGATAGAGGCCGGGGGCATGCAAGCGTGGCCCTCGTGCGGCGCCATGGATTTGGGTGGACCGGCAGGCGTGCTAGCTCGCGACTGACAGGCGCAAATGGGACAACAGGCCCTCTGCTGGCGACCAAGTCGGCAATACCTAGGCCGATCCCTTTGTGAGGCAGCGTACCAGCGTTTAGCCGTCAACTCACACCTCTACCCATCTGCTGCGCACGCGCTGCTGTCCTGCTGTCTGTCCTGCTGTGCTGCCGCTCTGCCGTCTGTGAAGTCGACTTGGCTTGTGCGGGCGCCCTCCTCCAAGCGCTGTAGCTCTTCATTTTCCCATCCCTCGACACGCTTATCCTCTTTCCGCGCCCGCTTGTTGTCCCGGCGGGGCCTCCCTGCCTTGCACTTCCTCGACACCACCCCATCTCATCTCGCCGTTTTCGCCTGCAAACACTATTCTCTTCTATTCGTGTCCGTGTCCGTGTCCCGGGCATCTGGCTGACCATTCATCTCTCCACCCATCCCTCTCTCCATCTGCCCGTCCACTCGCCCTCACACTTGCCACTGACGCCCTCGCTCTCTCGCTCGCTCTTGCCGCCTCCAATGCGCACATAGCACGACCTTCAGCCGTCTCACCCCCCTCACCCAGCCGCCACCACCATGGCTGCAGAGACGTACTCGGGCGTCGCAGCCATCATCCGCAACCTCGCCCGCCAACACGATCCCGCGCGAGACGCCAGCTTCAGCGCCCAAGTCTCCGCAAATGGCGCAAAGACTGCCGCCATCGCCCTGCCGGGCCCCGACAGCGAAGAGAAGACACAACTGGAACAGGAGCTGGCCGCCCTGTGCTCTCGTATAGACTTTCTCGAGCAAAAGTGCAGCCAAGCCGCTGCAAAGCCGGGCCAGTTTCCTCTGACGCCCGCACAAGAGGCGCCCGAGGACGGCGTCATGTACACGCCTGGCCAAGCCCGCCGTGGATCCAACAAGGAGCGCGCCATCTGGGTCTCCAACTGGCTCGCTGCAAAGGAATCCAATGGCAGCACCGAGGAGCCTGCCGCAGCCCTCACCGAGGAGCAGCTCAACTATCTGCGCGTACACTTGAACCAACAGGCCGACCAGATCAGGAATCAGCGCGAACACATTGGTACGAACATGCCTCCACTCATATATTGATGCATTTACACCACCTACATTTGGGATTTTTTGTACTGACGCTGCGTAGATAACCTGAGCCGGGAAGTGAACAAGCAACTGACGACACAAAGCATGGTATTCGAACACGGCATCGAGGACATTGGCGCACTGAAACGAGAACTCGGCAAGCACCAGCAAGGTAGGCTTCCACTCACTTTTCCCCGTAAACATCTGGTAGCATCGCAGCTGACGTCCTCTAGCCAACTTGGCTTTCCAGAAAGCATTGCGGGAAATTGGTGCCATCGTCACAGCTGTCGCCATGGGAGATTTGAGCAAAAAGGTTCTCATCCACGCTAAGGAAATGGACCCTGAAATTACCCTTTTCAAGCGCACAATCAATACCATGGTTGACCAACTGCAAGAGTTTGCCAGTCAGGTCACGTTCCTTGCTCGAGAGGTCGGCACGGAAGGCAGATTGGGCGGCCAAGCAAATCTGCCGGGAGTTGCTGGTATTTGGGCTGAGCTGACGGATAGTGGTATGTCGTGATTCGTGTTGCGCCTATCGGCCCGATACTAACATGTCGCATAGTCAACATGATGGCCAATAATCTCACCGAACAAGTGCGAGAGATCGCCGTAGTCACCACCGCTGTCGCTCATGGCGATCTGAGCCGCAAGATTGAGCGACCGGCCCGAGGAGAGATCCTCCAGCTGCAACAAACCATCAATACCATGGTGGATCAACTGCAGTCGTTTGCCACCGAAGTCACAAAGGTGGCCAGGGATGTCGGTACTGAGGGCAAGCTTGGTGGTCAGGCCGAGATTGCTGGTGTCAAGGGCATGTGGAATGAACTTACAGTAAACGTCAACGCCATGGCTCAAAATCTCACCACCCAGGTTCGAGATATTGCTCAAGTCACCACGGCTGTCGCGCAAGGAAACCTTACCCGCAAAGTTGAGGCCCAGTGCAAGGGCGAAATTCTCGAACTCAAGAATACAATCAATCGCATGGTGGACCAGCTCCAGCAGTTTGCACATGAAGTCACCAAGATAGCAAGAGAGGTCGGATCCGAGGGTCGACTTGGTGGACAGGCTACCGTGCACGGTGTTGAGGGTACCTGGAAAGACCTTACTGAGAATGTGAACGGTATGGCCATGAATCTGACGACCCAGGTGCGGGAAATCGCCGAGGTTACAACCGCTGTGGCGCGAGGAGATCTCAGCCGAAAAGTCAAAGCCGAAGTACAGGGCGAGATTCTGTCTCTGAAGATTACCATCAATACCATGGTGGACCGTTTGAACACATTCGCCCAAGAGGTCAGCAAGGTCGCTCGCGAGGTCGGAACTGACGGAATTCTCGGCGGCCAGGCCCAAGTCGACAACGTGGAGGGCAAATGGAAGGACCTGACAAACAACGTCAACACCATGGCCCAGAATCTCACATTACAAGTGCGCAGTATCTCCGAGGTCACACAAGCAATCGCCAAGGGAGACATGAGCCGACGAGTACACGTGGATGCCGAAGGTGAGATCCGGTTACTCAAGGACACCGTCAACGACATGGTTATGAGACTGGATGAATGGTCTCTTGCCGTGAAGCGCGTAGCCCGCGATGTGGGTGTGGACGGCAAGATGGGCGGTCAGGCCGACGTACGAGACATCGACGGACGCTGGAAAGAAATCACCACAGACGTCAACACAATGGCTCAAAATCTTACATCCCAAGTGCGCGCTTTCGGCGACATCACCAACGCTGCCATGGAAGGCAAATTCACCCAAATCACCGTTGAAGCATCTGGTGAAATGGACGAGCTGAAGAGAAAGATAAACCAGATGGTTTCCAGTTTGCGAGAGAGTATCCAGAGGAACACAGCCGCCAGGGAAGCCGCCGAGTTGGCCAATAAGACCAAGTCGGAGTTCCTGGCCAATATGTCGCACGAGATTCGAACGCCCATGAACGGTATCATTGGTATGACGCAGCTTACGCTTGACACGGACCTTACCCACGCGCAACGAGAGATGTTGACCATCGTGCATAACCTTGCTGGTCAATTACTCACCATCATTGACGATATACTGGATATCTCCAAGATCGAGGCAAACCGCATGGTCATGGAAGAAATTCCTTTCTCGATGCGAGGTACCATATTCAACGCACTCAAGTCATTGGCGTCGAGGGCCAACGAGCGCAAGCTGAACCTTGCCTACGACGTTTCCTACACGGTGCCCGACTATGTTGTGGGTGATTCGTTCAGGCTAAGGCAAATTATTCTCAACCTTGTCGGCAACGCCATCAAGTTCACTGAGCACGGAGAGGTCAAGGTTGCTATCTCTATGGCAGAGGAGCAAGACTGTGGACCGGACCACTATGTCTTCCAGTTTGCGGTTTCCGACACTGGAATTGGAATCCGCGGCGATAAGCTCAACCTCATCTTTGACACGTTCCAGCAGGCAGACGGCTCGACGACGAGGAAGTTTGGTGGTACTGGTCTTGGACTGTCGATCTCTAAGCGTCTCGTTACCTTGATGGGCGGCCGCATGTGGGTCGAGTCTGACTTTGGCAAGGGCAGTGTATTCTACTTTACATGCCGTGTCCGTCTCGGCAAGCCAGAGATCACCGCCATCCAGCCCCAGCTCGTCGCGTACAAGCAGCATACAGTACTGTTTGTCGACCAAGGCAACACCGGCTTCTCGGAGCAAATTATCGAGCACTTGAAGGCTCTTGACCTCGTACCCATGGTTGTCAACTCTGTCGAAGAGGTACCCGAGACTACAAAGAGAGCTGACATGCCCTACGACTGTGTCATTGTCGACAATGACAAGACGGCACGAGAACTCAGGATCGCTGAGCGCTTCAAGTACATTCCTCTTGTCATGCTGACGCCACACGTGTGCATCAGCCTTCGCTCTGCGCTTGAGAACGGTATCTCGAGCTACATGACAACACCTTGTCTGCCAATTGATCTGGGCAACGCGCTTATCCCAGCACTGGACGGCCGCGCCGCGCCTCTTGTTTCGGATCACTCCAAGTCCTTCCAGATTCTGTTGGCAGAAGACAATGCTGTCAACCAGAAGCTGGCTGTCAGGATTTTGGAGAAGTACCACCACAGGGTTACTGTGGCCAACAACGGTCTTGAGGCCTTTGAGCACATCCAGAAGAAACGCTATGACTGTGTGCTCATGGATGTGCAAATGCCGGTTATGGTAGGTTTGACGTACTGCAGTTCGTGGACTATGACTAACATGGTATCAGGGTGGTTTCGAGGCTACGGCTAAGATTCGTGAATGGGAACGCGAGAACGGCATCCCATCTACACCAGTCATTGCCCTTACGGCACACGCCATGGTTGGCGACCGCGAGAAATGTCTTGCAGCCCAGATGGACGTAAGTTGATGTGGTTCACTATCTTGATTCTCATTACTGACTCGAGCGATAGGACTACCTCTCCAAGCCCCTTCGTCAAAACCAACTCATCCAGACCATCCTCCGTTGCGCCACGGTTGGAAGCACGATTTATGACCATACCAGCGAACCACGATACACGGCGCCATCACACATCCCGAATCTGGAGCTTCCAGGGAACAGCAAGGATCCGGCGAACGCGGGAGCGCCGTCATCATCGTCGACAACGAGCCCGAAGAAGCGACCGCAACTCGAAGCACGCGGCTTCACAGACCGGGGTGGGGGCGCAGACAGCCCCAACCTGTTAGCGGTGGACCAGACGGATAATGGCAGTGTCGAGAGAGTACGTTCCTTGTCCGCTAGTTTGTGAGTAAATTGACCCTAATATTATATTGTAGCTTTTGCTGCGGAGCCACAGTAGCTGAGTTTGTGTAACCTAAAGGAAGAGGAGAAGGCTTGATTAGTTACGCATTCGAGCCCTTTCCAGGCCGAATCACGCCGAACCTCAACAGTAATTTCGACCATTCCCGACGAGGAATATTGTTCTCGGTACCAGCAGTGCGTTGTAACAACGCTCACCAAAACTGCTCCGACCGTTGAGCCGGCGATGCTAGTGGGGAGAATCGGAACTAGAGCAGAAACAGAACTCGGCCGTGTTGTTTTCACAAACTTTCACTATTGAGCTTTTCTTTCGGTTGGCGTTTCTGCTCTGCTGGAGCCAGTTTTGTTGCGACTCACATGACACTTTGCTGTTGGAGAATCTCTTGCATATTCAGGCGTTCATTAGTTCACATGTTCTTTTGGGAGTTGAGCTTCACGGGTTTATAGTGTCAAGCGTGGTCTTTCGGAATACCTTGGCTGTTTTTTTTTCTTACATATTTATTTCTTCCCAAAAACAAGGCCTGAAAGAGGTGGAGTCCGGGTGAGGGACTTGGTGTCGCTTTGTGGAGCTTGTACCATGATGCGTATACACATACATAGCTTGTCCTTGTTGCTAATGCATTTTGGCATTCAATGGAAATTTCCTAGAAGCATGTGAGGCATTGCCAATTCGAGGCATCGAGTCAGAGGCCATCAGTCAGTCAGTCCACTTCGCGTGACGTCGTTGCACATGTTGCGCGAGGCGCCAAGCCTAGTTTGGCGTGTTTCGCTTTTGATCGGCGGGCGTGTAGAACAAAATATACTCAGCCGTCCGCCTTACCAATAGCCGTGTCAGCACAGCGCAGGGCGTTGTGCGGCGTCTCCTATTGAACTGCGCAGTCTACACTTTGCAGGTTGTAGATGATTACTTTTGTCGCATTACGAAATGCAATGCTACCCAAGCATTTGATGACGTTCAGCCGCGGGCCTACTGGGGTCAGCTATCGATAATGGAGGACGCGACAGAGGCCCTGGACCTCCGTAACGTTGCCTTTCGTCCTCTCTGCCCGCAAACCCGCTGCGAGGCTGCGGCGGTAGGATAGGAGCGCCCGCCCTGTTTCTTGTCTTCCCACATCGCTTTCTCGTCTCCTTTTCGTCAGCGTGTCGTTGAGGGAAATACCAGGGTATCACAGTCTATGTTCCACAAGAAAATCCCCGAAGAAACGACCGCGCAACGCGTGGTGCCAGATCACCGCAATTGCCTCACAGGGCTCCTTTCACTCTTCAGCTAGCCACGCTGCAGCCTGGTAGCCGCCTGGAGCCTCAGTGGATCAGCTACACACAAGCTTGACTCTTCACCACCCCTTCATTCGCCTTCCGCCCCCCTCCCCCCGCCCGTTATCTATAAGATCCGCCCCTCATCTCATTTCTCCATCCAGCGCCATCCCCTTCACACAAAACTCTCCACTACAACGTCCAAACTCGCCACATCTGCCTTGTCTGCCTGCCTCGGCAGTCAGCCTTGGCCAAGATGAGTCTGTTAGATGACCCTGAGGATCTGCAGGCGAATATTGAGATGATGAGAGCGATACTTCCTACTGTTGATGATCTCGATAAGCCATACTACGAGCAGCGGCTGTATGAAATGTGCGAGGAGCTTCAAAAGCGCCAAGAGGAGGCGCTAGAGTCTGAGTCCTCCTACGCCTATGAAGCCCGAAGCCCACCACGCACATCTCTCGTCCTGCCAACGCATACTCTGAAGCGGAGCCTGGAGCCAACCAACTTTCCTGAAGCGAAGCGTATCAGCAGGCAACCAAGTCCAGCTAACGCATCTCCTTTCTTGGGCCAGTGGTCGCAGTCACTGCCTCGTCCACAGTCAAACCCTATGTATCGACCTAGCCAAACAGCATTTATAGATCTGACCGAGTCCGATCCGCCCACACCTGCACGGTCTCCTGAGCTACGTGGGCAGATCCAAACATGCTCAGATCCGTTTTCAGAGCTGCAGAATGCCTTTCAGGGCGTATTTGGCAATGGCCATTCGGTGTCGATGAATAATTTCAACGGGAACTACATGTCTGTACCCGAGCTAGCTGAGTTCATGGTCGCTCCAAATTCACCAGGTGGTGGCTATGGATATACACAGCAGACATATTCTTTACCTGGAATTCAGAATGCTGGGTTCAGTTACCTCTCCTACCCTCCTCAAGTGGAAATGCATAGAGTGCCTCTTTACTCGAGATTAGGAGATAGCGACGGTGACGACTATGATGGCGGCTATACAAACACTGCTGCCGAGACTGAGGCTATAGAGAAGCTTTTGGAGAACTTCAAGGGGGACGGTGAAAAGGCTGAGGAACGAGCGCCGACGCCCGCCATCATGACCTGTACACTCAAAGAATACCAGCGAATCGGCTTGTCTTGGCTGCTGAAGATGGAACGCGGCGATACTAAAGGCGGTATCTTGGCGGACGACATGGGATTGGGAAAGACGGTGAGTAAAGCAGATCTCCGCCATTCTTCACGCTGATGATCCTTTGCCTGGTCCGACGTGATTGATCCACTGCTGACAGACTTCTTCAGATACAAGCGCTTTCGCTCATGTGCGCGAATCCATCTAATGATCCAGTCTGTAAAACAACCCTCATCATCGCGCCCGTGGCTCTCATGCGGCAGTGGGAAAAAGAAATTGAGCGTCACATCGATCCCCGTCACAAGTACCGTGTCTATCTGTACCACGGCGCTGGCAAGAATGTCGAATTCGCCCAACTTCGCCAATACGACGTTGTGCTCACGACCTTTGGGTCCCTTACCTCGGAATACAAGCAGAAGGAGTCTCGGAAAGAGTCGATGCTGCACGAACAGGAAGCTCAAGATTCTTCTATACGCCGTAAGCCCAAGGACAAGCTTGCGTTGCTTGGACCCGAATGTATGTGGTACCGTGTCATCATTGACGAAGCCCACAACATAAAAAACCGGAATGGCAAGGCATCAAAAGCTTGCGCAGAGCTGATGGCCAAGCATCGCTTGTGTATGACTGGAACGCCCATGATGAACAATATTGGCGAGCTGTACCCGTTGATTCGGTTCCTTAAAGTGCGGCCCTACTGCTCATGGAATAAGTTCAACACCGACATTGTCAGGGTAAGCGAATAACCGTGTCACCTTGATGTGTGACAACGAGTGTTAGATTGTGTAACTTACAGGCTGACACCTCGCAGACCATCAAGGGCTCATACACGAGGAGCCAAGGGATGAACCGCGTTCGTATTCTCCTTGCTTCTCTGATGCTGCGGAGGCAGAAAGATGCCAAAGTAGACGGTCAGCCAATCTCGAAGATTCCGCCCAAGCATATCGCTGTCGACAACGTTGATTTCAGTGACGCAGAGCATGAACTATATCGTGCTCTGGAGATGAAGTCGCAGAAGCAGATGAGGACGTATATTGAGGCAGACACTATTTCATGTGAGCTTGTTTTGCCACCTATCTTGCCGGTTGTGGCTTTGTAGTACGAAACGCTAACAAACGTCCAGCAAACTATGCAAATGTCCTAGTCCTCTTGCTTCGACTGCGTCAGGCCTGCTGCCATCCACAACTGATCAAAGATCTCAGCCAGCCAGCGACTGAGGGTATTGCTGAGGATGACCTTTTGACCCGAGCAGAGGAGTTGTATGTGGATGTCGTGGTACGGTTAAAGGAACAAGACTCATTCGAGTGTCCGATCTGTTTCGAAGCTGACCCCAACCCGACTATTATCATTCCATGCGGGCATACGGTCTGCGGCGAATGCGTTCAGAAGCTCATTGATCCTGCAACGCGAGCAGCCCAGCAGGATGTAAACGACGAAATGAGGGTGCCCAGGTGTCCGCACTGCCGTGGCGAGTTGAGGGCCAGGTTGATCACCGACTACAAGCACTTTTGCAAGGTTCATTGTCGGGAGCGGCTTGGATCTGCTGAATTGCAGGACGAGGCTGAGGATGACGATTCTGATGCCGAGGATTCTGAAGACGAAGATGAAGATGCGCGTGATGTTGACAAAAAGGGTAATCTGGCCGGGTTTGTTGTCGACGATGACGAAGGAGAAGACGGTGACGGTGATAGTACTTCTGCAACCAAAGCGAAGCCTAAAGCCCAAAAGTCGAAGAAGCGCGGCAAAGGTAAAGGCAAAGGTAAAGGCAAGGCGCGTGCCAAACCTAGGATGACTCTGGCTCAGCTGAAGAAAGAGTCACTTCGCAGCAAGGCTGCCAAGAAGCGCTACATCCGTCGTCTGGACAAGATCTATGTGCCATCAGCAAAGATTGACCGAACGATCCAGCTACTCAAAGAGATCCGCGACAATGACCCGACTGAGAAGACGCTGGTGTTTTCGCAATTCACTTCACTTCTTGATCTAATCGAAGTTCCTCTGAACCGCGAGCATATCCAATACCAGCGGTACGACGGCAGCATGAAGATGGATGCGCGAGCCGATGCGGTGAGCGCCTTCATGGACGACCCCACGCAGAACGTGATGCTTGTGTCTCTCAAGGCGGGCAATGCGGGTCTTAACCTTTGGAAGGCGTCGCAGGTTGTGATTCTCGACCCTTTCTGGAACCCGTTCATCGAAGACCAGGCGGTTGACCGTGCTCATCGCATGCCGCAGACGCGCGATGTCCATGTCCACCGCGTTCTCGTGCCCGACACAGTCGAGGACCGTATTACCCATCTCCAAGACAGCAAGCGCCAAATGATTGGGGCGGCGCTGGATGAAAACGAGGGCAAGAACTTGACGCGTCTGAATGTGCGGGAGCTCAGATTCCTGTTCGGTATGAAGTAGAGGACTGCGTGTCTTTTTTTACTGCTATTTTCTTTTTTCTGTATCCGCACATATAGACGGTGTGTGCATTTGTGTGTCTTCTTTCTTTCTATTTCTCTACTTTCTGATACCCGATCTTTCTTGATCAAGGCAGTTTGGTTTTGATTTTTTTTCTATTTTATGGTGTCACATAGAGGTGTGGACTTGATATGGTCTTATCGGGTGTTTGGGTAAGAGAAGAGGTATGGATTACAGTGCTAAGTAATACAGATCGACTTATCTCTCTCTCTCATACACAATCTTTCATTCTATTCGCGTTGACAATTGTTTTTACCTTTGTTGCGGAATGATACGGAAGTAACTGTCTCGGCCAGTAATGCTTGGCCCGTAAAAGCCATAGGCCCTGCAGACGGTAGACTGCTCCCCAAGACGCCTAACTGCACGAATCACGCGATTTACGTATGCGTATAAGCGGATGACTAACACTTCCGTCGAACAAACTTCTGGGCTAGTCTCTTGTCGTGCTTGGCACATGGACCCCAACCTAACAGGCAGGTCGGCTTGTAACGTGAGCATAACATGGCCACTTTTATGCAGGCGAAGCCCTGGGCGGTGACACAGACAAGAGTATCATCAGCACGCATTAGACGTACATAAGAGGGGGGGTGCGAAAAAGACTGTTAGACAACAAAGAGTCATGATGACAAGCAGGCTGCAGCACGGCCGCCTCGGGCTAAGTGGGGATAGCGGTGATGGGTATGGGCATGGGCATGATTTGCCTCCAGACTACGATGAGGCGACCATGACGGCGCCGCCGTTACCGGCAGTACCGGGCTACTACGACAGCAGTAGTCATAGCGGTAATCACATACACACTGGAAGGCGGGTGCGCTACACGCTCCGGCAGTGCGATCGCAAGACACAGATGCTGGCAGTGCAGGATCAAGATAACGATGGGGGGCCTGTATGTCCTACCTACCGTATTACAACCAACAGCAGTCTCTGCATCTTCTTGTCGTCGTCGTCACGGTCATCTAAGAAGCCCGACATGGAGGTGCTACAGACACTGCCCGGCATGCGCTTGTGCCAACAGCGCTGCTTGGCAAGCATATGGTTTGATAACGACGGCGGCTTTCCATGGCGACCGCGCGCGCATTTCGACTGCACGGGCGACGACGGGCTGAGCTCGCGGTGCCACATGGAGGCAGTGCGGTTTGCAGACTGGACGTTTAGGCTTGGCGGAGGGAGACGGCTGGTATGGAGGTTGGAGAGTCGGCCGGTTGCGCTGGTGCTGGGCGAGCTAGAGAACAATGACAACTTTGACAGCGACATGGCGGTTGCGCGGTTCACTTTCTCAAGCCAGGGCGTGCGGGCGCACACGGGGGCAGCGGTGGGTGTGCTGGATGTATATTGCGACCGGCTGGCAGGACTGGGCCGCGAGGGCCGCGATACAGTGGTGTGCAGTGTCTTGGTGGTGATTACTTTTTTCCGCCGAATGGGCAAGAACTACAGCAACCAGCGTGTAGAGACGGAGAGAGGGTGTTGAGGATGACTGATGGGCTTGTATGTGGAGAAATGGGGTTATATGGAGTGAGGTATGGTGTGGTGTGGAGTGAGGCTGGACAGACGGATGCGGTTTACAATGGGGACTAGTGGGCAGAGACAGCGGGGCGGACCGATTGATTTGCATGACAGCCTCTTGGCCCCCCCAGCAGGGCGAGCTTGGGACTGTTGAGATTGCCATGGTGCATGTCATGGCATAGCCATGGCCATGGCTAAACAGAGCCGGATTTCCAGGTTTGTTGTTTTTTTCGCAGCTAGTCAAGGGACAGGGCTGTGGATCGCAGCAACTGGGGCCCATCTACCGATCCCGTCGACCAGGAGGGCGAGGCCAGACCGTCGCCGCCACGCCAAGCGAGTCGCTCTAGACGTGCGTTCTGCTGATGAATGGTCATGGTGAGCGAGACATGACAGGCTGGAAGACCGGGCCAGCAAAACAACACACGTCTGGCGCTGGAGCCGGAAGCATGCCGCCGTGAGCGTGTCACTGCGATCCTCGTCGACCGCGTCTCGTCCGCCTTCTTCTGCGGACTCAGCTTGCCATCCAGCCAACCAGACCGGGCGCCCGTCGACGTCTTGGCCTCGACCACCCGACCCGTATTGTGCTGCAAGCGAAGACGCAACGGTCAGCGCCTCTAGCCACAAAGCGATACACCCGCCTGCCATGGCCTCCCACTAGCTGAGCAGTACAGGCCCCCGTCGCGCCATGCCGAGTGCCAGTTCGCCGCGTCCTGCTTGCTCTGCGTGCTCTGCTACCACCGTTTCTCATCCTCTCTTTCCGTCGCCCGCGGCCCCACGTCTCTTGCTCCCAATTATATATCCTCGTGCAACCAGTTCAGCCGCTGTCCGCCTGTTTGTGGCTTAGCTGCCTCGGTCGAATTGGTTCTGCATTAACATTCGCTCTACACCACGCCGTCCCTCTGTCGAACCACGCCTCTGGTCCGGATCGCCCACCCAAACCACTGTCACGGCGAGGAATGGGATACACACGACTGTCGTCGCCTCTGCCCTTGCCCTTGCCTCTGCCTCTGACAACATCCGCTGTCTGCGCTGCCAGGTGACATGGCCAAGATGCGCATCCCCATCCGCGAGCAATTAGGCTGTCTGGTGCTGCTGGCCTCGACCATCGGCCTGGCTGTCATCGCAGTCGCAACATGGGTACACACACACCACACGGTCACCTTGCAATAATCTGTCCTGTTTTGCTGACATGGCTAGCTCACCAACCATGCATTCGTACTTGGCATACGGTATGCTTGTCCTCTGATTCTGGGCCTTGACTGTTCGACGCTGACTCTGTTGTGCTAGATCGTCTCGTCTTACATTAACCGCCTCGCTGAAAGCTGCGCAGCTGTCTTCGAACCTGGCCCTCATGCAGATCCTCGTCCAACAAGCCGCGAACCGTCTTTCTCCGCAGACTGCCCTCAGTCACTACTACCAAGGTAACAACTCTGTAGAGAACTGGAGCCGGGTTGGAGAAGACTATGATGCCATCTTTTCGGGCGACATAAGGACCCGTGTCGCTGTACAAGCGCAGATATTCCCAGTCAATTCGTCCGATCGCTCAGTCTTCAACCGCACTGCAACCACCATGATGGACGTTGTGCTCCCCATCAAAAAACCAAACGGCCAAAACGCAACCCTAGGTGATCCCCAATACGGATACATACCTGAGCTCTACCCCAAATTCACAGTCGAATCCATTCCGTACAATTCCACTTTTGACATGTTCAAGGCGCATTTTGAAGGGAGGACTATCGATAATACGAGTTATCTCTTCCTCGGCCCATATCGTGTCAACGAAACTCTCAGTCTGGTTTCCATTACTGCGCCCATTATCAACAACACCTCCAACATCGACACTTTGGGATGGCTCACGACCGTTCTGGACGCCTCACTTATTACCAATGTCGTCGACGCCGTTGATGGTCTCGACAAAAGCGGGTTAACTTTACTCTTTGGTCCCGACAATGCTACGAATGTGTTCCCTTCAGATTACATGTACAATGCCGAGCATCCGCACCCTCCCGAGCATGCGCAAGTGCGCTTCCTGGTCCCGCCAACTCACAGAAGCGGCATACAGCGGCATGGGCAATACGACACGGCTCTCGATCCACCACCTTTCGACTGGACAGAATACCCCGCTATCCGTAAAGGTTTCACCCAGCCAACCGGTGCGACCAGTAATGGTGGTAGCATCGTTCCTACGGAAAACGAGCGAGGCGAAAAGGTCGCTGTTGGGTATGCTGTCGTCCAGAGTCCCATGGTTGATTGGATGATTATAGTCGAGCAGACACGCCAGGAGGTCTGGGAGCCCATTGTCCATCTCCGTAACCTCATTCTCGCCTGTGTTTTTGGAACCATTGGCGCCATGTTGCTCGCTACGCTTCCAGTAGCACATTTTTCCAGTCAGCCAATCAGACGACTACGCGATGCTACTAAGAAGACGGTGTCGCCCGCGTCATTTGACGATGACGACTTTAGCTCGCAGAATGACGGCGGACCGGATGGTTTGGACGATGCAGCACTGGCTCGCAAGGAGGGCTTCTTTGGTCAGATCATACATTACCGCAGAAATGCCAAACTCAACCGAGCAGAAAAGAAGGAGGCAGAGAGGCGTAGACAATTCCGCATTCCGGCCAAGGTCAAGGACCGCAAGCACTTTATCCACGACGAACTCACCGATTTGACAGCCACATTCAACGAGATGACGGACGAGCTTATGATGCAGTACGAAAAACTCGAAGAGCGGGTGGCACAAAGAACCGCAGAGTTGGAGCAAAGCAAAAGGGCTGCAGAGGCCGCGAACGAGAGCAAAACCCTCTTTATTGCGAACATTTCGCACGAACTCAAGACACCATTGAACGGTATCTTGGGCATGTGCGCCGTTTGCATGTCAGAGGACGATCCTGTCAAGCTGAAGCGATCTTTGGGCATCATCTACAAGAGCGGAGATTTGCTGCTGAATTTGTTGACAGACCTGTTGACTTTTAGCAAGAACCAAGTCGGACAGCAGCTTAGTTTGGATGAGAAAGAATTCCGCCTGCGAGATATCAGCTCTCAGGTCTTGGCCATCTTCGACAAGCAAGCAAGAGAGGGCGGCATCAAATTGTCGGTGGAGTTCGAGGGGCCGTACGAGAACAATCTTGACGAAAACGGCCGACCCAGTGAGCTACGTGACCTAGGACCTTTTGGACTTGGCCGGCTGAAAGACATGGTTCTGTATGGAGACCAGCATCGAATACTCCAGGTCGTGATCAATCTTGTTTCCAACAGTCTCAAATTCACTCCGCAAGGTGGCTCCGTTACGCTCACGATTCGGTGCCCCGGCGAGGCCCAAGTGTCGAACAGCCGCAAAGCTTCGGTACAGTCACGACAGAGTTCGACGCGGAACTCCAAGGCCCGCGTAAGAGCGTCGGCCTCCGAGGTTGGATCAATATCGGTAGCAACACCAAACCACTACGACACTGCCAATACAATCAACGCCATAGACAAGGGAAATGCATACTCACACTACATGCTTCAAGAGCGGGCTGCAACACCACCGCCGGGACGCTGGCTTACATTTGAATTCGAAGTCGAAGACACTGGCCCAGGTATCCCCGAACATTTGCATTCCAAGATCTTCGAACCTTTTGTCCAGGGTGATTTGGGCCTTAGCAAGAAGTTTGGAGGTACCGGCCTGGGTTTGAGCATTTGCTCGCAACTAGCTGGCTTGATGAAGGGCACGATTGGTCTCAAGAGTGAGGTGGGCCATGGAAGTGTCTTCACCATGGTCATCCCATTGAAGCACGTTGCAAGTCGAGCCGACAGCAGCGCAAGTTCAAGAATCGTTAATATGGATACCGGGACTCCGCGGCGGAGCCTGTCGATCGACGAACCGCCGCGTGGTCGGTCGCATGATGATGCGCGATCGGCCCGTTCGTTACGCTCCGGAGCTAACAGCCCTATTAGCATCGCTACGTCGGCCGCTACCGCGCCGCCGGGCCCAGTGGCATTCGAGGCAGACAACCAGCCCCGTCTCGTGGGTCTCAGTCATCCATTCTTTGCTTCGAATGCGCCTCTTGAATCGCCAAACTCACAGGTGGCGGCGATGAAGCGGGTGGAAGCGGAAGCGACAAGACGTGGTGATAAGGTCAAGGTGCTTGTCGCCGAGGACAACAAAACCAACCAAGAAGTCGTGTTACGCATGCTGAAGCTCGAGGATGTCTACGACGTGACGGTTGCCAAGGACGGCCAAGAAGCGCTCGACAAGGTCAAGGAGAGTATGGAGCGCCAGGCGCCGTACAATTTGATTTTCATGGACGTTCAAATGCCGAATCTGGATGGCTTGCAGTCGACGCGACTCATCCGACAATCCGGCTTCTCGGCGCCCATTGTCGCTCTCACTGCGTATGCCGAGGAGAGTAACGTAAAGGTATGTACTCAGTTTCCTCCAACCGCATAACTACACAATCTTCTAACATGAATTACTTCAGGAATGTCTCGACTCAGGCATGGACTTTTTTCTATCAAAGCCTATCCGCCGGCCAGCGCTCAAGCACGTACTCAAGACATACTGCCAGACGATCCCCGAAGAAGCCGAGACGACACCCCCGAACTCTGTCACGGACGTTTCGTCGTCCAACGGTACAACGACCAAAGTGGTGGCCAAATTGGCCAACGCCGCGCCTTTTGCAGCCGGTTCCCGCACAGCTGACAGGCTAGCACAGCCAGAGTCACATAACCCGTCGCCTATGACTTCGCCGGCTATATAAAGAAAAGAAGAAGGAAAGGCTTTTATGACTCTGGATATCGTCATCATACCTTTTTTCTTCTCCTCCACCTAAAAGATTTTGTCGGTTTTTCTCACGGCTGCAAATCGGGTCCTTTGATCTGTTGGAACGCTTGGTCTGTATGATTGTCTCGTTGTCTCTGTGCACTATACCACTATTCATCCCTCTCCCCCTCTCACTCTATGCCTTCTTCTTCCAGAGAGAGATAGGAGTTCCTCACAAACATTGGCATGCTTGTTCATGCCTGCCTTCCCCACCTCCTTGTCCTTCCTCTGGAATGACTACGTTTGTTTCGCTTCGTCTTTTTTTCCCTTGTACATACATTTAGCCAGCGTGGGCGTTATTGGGTTAAGGGGGGGAAGCTGTAAAAATTCCTCTTTTATATAGGTATATATATCTATATCTCTCTTTTTCTCTCTCCTTCTCTTTTCTTTTGCTCGGGCGGGGAGTTGTTGGTCTAGTCTTCTTCTTGTTTTCTCGTCTTGCTTCTTTTTTTTTACGTTGCTCTGGGAAAAATATTTGTTGGAGTTTTGAGGCTTCTTCCTTTTTTTTCCCCTTTCCTTCCTTCGTGGGAAAGGGAACAATGAAAAGAAACTGTGGGGGTTTCGTTTTTTTCTCGTTTTGTTTAATGCTGCATCGGAGGTTATATACGTATATGCAATAGTCCTTTTTTTCAACGGGTTGGGCGGGAAGGTTTTCTTTTCTTAGTGCTTAGCGAGTGGAAGAGCGTGGGGTAGGCTACGTTACTTGGGGGTTGTGAGAAGAAGAGGGGAGGTATATACATATTCTTCTTGGACAGCCAAGGTGGGCTGGATCTAGATTGTGAGGAGAGAAGGGAGTGAAATAGAGAATATGATATTTTTTGGTCTGGAATGTCGTCTTGCGCTTATTGAGGCTACTTTGCTCGCCTGTGGTGCGACATACCTGCTTCGTCTCTCTTGTTTTGTTGAAGATGATGCTGTGTATGGGAGCCTAGTAAAATGTCTCTTGAGGCAAACAATAGAGACAAAAAGTGTAGCAATGAGAATCAGGCGGTGTAACGTATAACCTTTTGATATTGTAGCACTTGCGTTCTTTTAGTCTATAGCTCTATAAATCTCTTCTCCATCCTTTTTCCCTTAGCCTATTATTGAAATGTGTTTTTGGTTTTTTTGCCTCTTTTGCCTCTCCCTTAACCCCCCATCTTCCTTCGCCTTCTGGTCCTCTACCGTATGCTATTAGTAAACCGTGTTGTATTTTGTTGATGTTGTAGCCAGTGCCGGGGGCATGGCTGACCATCGTGTGGCCTTTGATTCTCACAGGAGAACGATGGGCGCCAATTGAATCCAAGGCGGATTTTGTCAAGAGGAAGCTTGTCTGCATCGGTTGAATGTTGATGGCCTATGGCGAAACGGAGTCTTCTTGACGCTGAACTGGCTGAGCTTGGATATCCATCTCTCGTTCCCCTGGAAGCCGGAGAAGGCAATATTTCCACACTTAGTTAAAACTCTCCTTTACCCCCTGGTTATTGATCCGGAATTGAATATTGTCAAAGATCTAGAAATTTACACCTCAGGAGAGCGAGTAAGGATCGTTGTTCCTGATGATGTAGATCTCGCCAACCAACACTACCAGGCCAACAACCATCGTGATGGCGATGATAGGTAGATTGACGCGTGCGAATTCTAGGCCACCGACGCGGATATGTTTTCTACCGAGGATATCGCGCCAGAGCATACCGGCCAACGAAGCGCTGAAGGCGAGACTAAAGGCGCCGTAGTTGACACCAATGGCCATACTGGAAAGACAGAGTTAGCGTTCGTTTTGTGTAACATGAGCTTTCTTGCTTTCATGCAATGATTTGTGCATACCTATAGATAGTGCCCCAGAAGGTGCGGTCCGAGATGGGTCGCCCGTTCTGACGGTGGATCTCTTCCCATGCTTGAATCACACGGGATATGAGGATGGTGGTGCCAATATTTGTACCGGCAAACTACAAAAAAGGGGACGTGTTAGTATAATTGACCAAGGCTTATCATCTTTGTTCTGAAACTCACATTGCAGAGTATGACTGAGACAAAGCCCATGCCGCCAATTGCGCCAATGGTTCCGGTCTTTTCTACCCAGTGGTCCCAGCCGTAGGCAAATACTGGTACCCAGCCTTTTGTGACCAGTGCTTGGACTAGAACAAACATGCAAAAGGCGAATGGGACCAAGGGTAGGGGAAGATGGTGGAATACAGTCATGGTTGTCGGGAAAGTTTCTTGTGCCCATGTGTATGCATCGTGAATGAGCGAGGTCAAAGTGGTCGGTGTGGGCTTCTTGGTCGTTTCCAGCTTCTCATCTCCTGACGATGTAGGTTCGCTTGACGCTGTTTCTTGTCCTCTCTCACTTGGAGTGTGACTAGGATCGTCTGCCAACGACTTCGTTTTCTCGTCCAGAGTTTGAACTGGAGTCTGCGCATCTTGCGCGGTCATCTCACCATTATCTCCTTGAGCGACTGACATTCTTCTTGCCTCTTCTCTTTCTGCGAGTGCGGTCTCCATCCTTCGTCGACCTTCGTGGGCGATTCTTCGCGTCTCTTTTCTGTTAAGCCAGCCCATTGTGAGGTCGAAGCAGAGCATAATGAACGCAGCAGGTAGCGTAACCCAGAATACAGGACGCTCATGTGTGCCTGTAGATGCTGCGTTAAGAGCAAGCACTGTCACCAGAGTGGCTGCCATAAGGACCGCTCCGAACATGGCGCCTTTCCTGTCTAAAAATGGATTCAAGACTTCTTCCAGGGACTGCTTCTTCTCTTGCTCATTGTCGCCGTTGGAATCTACTTCGCCATCATCGATTCCACCTTTAGCGAACGGAATGTTCGGGTTCACTGGCTTTTTGTTCTGGCGGGTTCTCATGTCAGCCATGGCTATAGAAATGATTCGGGTTTCCTACCTTGAGCTCGTCTGGAAGATCCTCCATCTTAATGGTGGACGGGATAAGAGATTCGTCATGAAAGATGATGTACAACAAAAATGGATACAGGACAATGCCCGTCGCCAAGACCGGAACGATGACGTTGGCTGTGTACTTAATAAAGGTGATCTTGAACGCTCCCGCCAACACAAGGTTTGTTGGGTTCGAGGAAACGAGGATTGCTGATGCAATATTGGCCACAGAGAATTGGGTGAAGATCCATGCCCTCGGGTGCTTGATGTTGCTCGATACACGCGTCATGTAAGACAAGAAAGCGGTTCCGGAGAGAATGATAGGATCGTTACCAATAAGAGCTGTAAGTCCAAAAAAGAAGGAGTACAGATAGAAGAATAGTCTATGACCTACTTTCCCTCCTTTTTGCAATACTTTAAAAGCCAGCCATCTGATCAAACCAGAAGCATCGACGGAGATTGCAATGTACGCGAGCGAGAGGAAGAAGAGCATAATGTCGTAAGGGACAATGCCCTGGTCTCCAAGAGTGCCGCCGCTTACTTCTTTTTTCCCGATTGCAAGAATGGCGAGCAGGAAAAGATCAGCTATTAAAGGAGCGGTAATGAAGTTCATGGGAAAGTTGAATCGCACAAAGGCACCGGGTCGACCATTCCGGACTCTAGTTGGATGCTGGGGTGGTGGTATGATGCGCATTCCACTGAGTATGTCGAGACATAGTTTCCAGGCTGCTCGCGGTACATAGACTGGTATATGAAAGGGGAACAAGACGTTAATGTCTATAGACACGGAGAGTTAGTTGGGCATCTACGACGGTCAACAGGCATGCTTAACTTACTGGTCAGAACAAAAACGATGAGCGTAACTATGGAGCGCCATTGTCTGATTTGCTTGGTATCAAGATCAGGCCTCTCGGTCTCAGTCGCGCGCGCAGCGAACATGTTGCGACTGGTACCAGCAGGATCCGGAGTTTACACTGCAGGTAGTTTCTGGTGGGAGGAAGAAAAGAAGGGTTCCAGAAGTCGTCGAGATATGCGCGACCAAGCTTTCCTATAGGCCCGATTCGCGGGTGATAGAGCGCCGGTGCGCTGGGCGGAGATGTTACCGCACTCTCAATGCGTGAAAGCAAGATTTCGTGGTTCTGATGACGCACGACGCGAGCATTGGATGCGGTGAGGCTCCCTCAGTCTTGTGCGAGGTTAATGTAGATGGTGCATAGCTGTAGAGCGAAAAAGCGGTTGGCAGTGCTGCGCCTGCTCACGCCTATACAGAAAGGGCTCCATGCAGAGCTGCGCCCACCGCATGGTTTGGTTTGGTTGGGCTGCCAGCAGGGCCAAGTACGAGGGTCCAGCACCGAAAACCAGTGGCAAGCACCCAACGCTGCCACAGCCTCCCCCGGTCCGTCTCCTTTTCCATGCGCATCAGCCTGTTAGTTTTTTCTAGTCGTCTTCACCAGTTTCGGTTGACGACGCTCCGTTGCGAGGCCTCGCAGCAGCAGGCGAGTTCCGGGGTAAACGTCGGCTGCCCGGGCAGGTCATGCTCGAATGCTCCGCCACACCTCGCCCTTGGCAGCCCTAAACGCTCACCGGTAAATGATGCCTTACCCCAGACATTGGCATTCTCTACCAACGCTTCACTCGGCGCACATCTGCCTGCTTACGCCATCTGTTATGCTTATGCGGCTGCTTTTTTGCGCCATTATCCTCTGTACCGTACATAATGCCAGTTTCCATCTCGCCCGGTTGTGAAGATACGGTGTGAATATGTCAGTTACTCCAACGACCTCCAACATTGCCACGCCTAGTACTGCCACTGTTGCACCCTCGAGTTCACCAATTAGCGTGACATTCCAAGTCGTCTGTACCTGGCCCGTTTCTTCCAACTACGGCACCGGGTCGCGTGTGCGTAACCCCCCAGAAACCCGGAACCTACGGCTTGGAACAACCCAACAACTTACACCCGTCTCCAGATCCTCTACTACATCCTGGTTGCTGCATGTGTCGCTTTCCGCAAAGCTGAGTGGTTGCGGAATACATGCTTGGCGGCCGTCTTGATTCTTCCAGCAATTTCGGCGCTGCATTGCATCGTGCTCGCAGCCGCACACCAGAATGGTCAGTACAGCAAACCTTAAGAAATCCCAAGAAACTGCAAAGAACCACATGCCTGACCCGTGCCGTCTCCAGGAGCTATTGACCTGGACATTTATGGCGCTTTTCAAGTTTGCGCAATTGGAATCCTGGCCGCTCCACTTACCGTGCGACTCTCGCGCACGTACTTTTACACGCCAGGGAGGAACATTATCTTTCTATGGACAATCTTGATCCTCATGGGCCTATTGGCCACGTGCGTCGAGTTTTACCGCGTGACACCGACCGACTGCAACCTCAACGTCAATGGGAATTCGCCCCGAGGAAGCGCCGCCTTCTTACAGCAGCAACCCAGCTGTAACCTGACATGTTCGATATCAGCAGGCCCAAGGTCAGCTCTTCGAGGGGGCGCCGCAGCCGATGTCTATGTAATTCCTGTACCACAGATCCTGACCTTCAACGCGGCAATGCTCTTGTCTGCAGGCTTCTGCATACCAGCTATCCTGTCCTTGATTTTTACCTGGGACAAGGTCCTGGAAACTAATTGGAAGAGACGGCGGCATATGGAAGAGCTAGATGCACGCATTGAAGGGGCCAACATGACGGTTGGGGAGTTGAGAAACATCAACCGTCTTGTGCAATCATTCCTGACTGTGATTGAGATACCGCTCTTTGGTGGAGTAATCCTTGCCATTATCGGCATCGGCGAAGCCAACTTCTTCAGCCCTCAGATGAGGTACATGACTGAGCCCATGGGCTCTTTTGGTGAGTCGTGCTGAGAAACTCGACTCCATTCTCTAACACTTTGTGCAGGGCAATGGTCGCCTATAGCAGGTACAGTTCTCGGCGCGTTTGGATCTCTGTATTTGCTGTGGTCAACTAGTGATGAGGATACTACCGAACAGAGGTGCACGACACAAGGCGAGCATTCAAACTCGTCACGCCACAGTCATAGCAGCGAACGATGTCCATCCCCGCTTTCCCCACGCTCTCCAATGTCGCAGAAGAACTCTGCTTTTAGTGCGACCATCCAAGCCAATGCCCTGGGCATACGATTGGAGTCACCAAACGAGATGTCACTGATTCCGACTATCACACATCCAGGCCTTGATAGGAACCACACCAACGAAACCCAGCAAGGAGATCGTCAAAACCTGCCAACAGCTGGCAGACACAAAGTACGCAGATGGTTGACATCTGCTGGTAACTATCTCGGCGACGCCGCACACGAAAAACTCGACCTAGAACGTCGCAGCACCAACGAGGCCACGCGATCGTTCCCAGAAGTACCCGGAGAAGGTCTGCGCAACCCGGACTTGGCAAGTACTAGCCGAAACTATGAAAGAATCCGGGAGGCAAGAGCAAGCAGCACGTACGCAGCAAGCATTCGATCTACATCAGACATCGGAGCCAGCTCACCTTCACCCGTGCAAGAATTACCGCGTACGGAAACCAATCCCGCTCAGCCACCAAAACGACGAGACACGCTAGAAGTGCCAAAGGAAACCCATCGAAGAAGCGAAAGTCATGGATAGAGGGAGAGAGAGCCTTTTTGCAACTCACACTCGTCTGCTTATGCTGAGAGAGTATACTGCTCAAATCGGGGCAGCATACGCAAGACCATAGTCCAAACCAGGCTTCTGACACATTTAGGTGTGATGGGGTGCTATGCCCCATGCTGACAGCCAAGATCACATTTACGCAATTCTGACGAGGGCCATGTTCACGCGATTCTCAACAGAATCACGCTTGCGATGGCGTTTGAGTCGCCTTCACCATTGTACATCAGTGAAGCCTTACGCGACACCCAGCACTCTGCTGTTGAGCATGGCTGGACGTTTACATGGCCTTTGACACCGCGCCTTTTCTTGAGGATATGGGCGGGTTTTGGAAGTATTTCCAAGTCGTAGATTGGTATGAATGGACGAATAACACTGGGGCATTGCATTTTAACTGCTCGGGCACTTACACCACCTTCTTGAGCACTGTAAATGATATGGAAGATGGAAACTGGAGACGGAGCTGAGGTTTCGCCCTTGTACTGCCCCTGTAGTTAGATACCTAGATCGATTATGCGGCCTGCTGAGCCGCACACTGAAACCAAAATGTATAAAAGCATTGTTTGTACAGACTTCTCTTTTACGTTGTCGTATTATGTCTTGTTTCTCAATGGAACAATTCAAAGTGCCACTAATATATGTCATTACCATTAATTCATGTTTGCATGTACAGTATGTACTGGAGCACTAAATCAAATATACCCTATATCCCTCATAACCAAGGTATTCTGTACCCAGTCAAACAGGACCATGACCTTACTCGCTTTCGGGCTTTTAACACCCAACCTCGCAAATCAAGAGCATAACTCATCAATCCTTACTTTTGATAGAAAAAAAACCAAACCTCAGCACACATGCCCACACTCTCTCCGCCCCATCGCTGAAAAAAAAAAGTCCGCATAAAACACAACCATGCTCAAGACCTGTTCGAACGAGGAGAAGGACAAGGAGTAGCACGATACATAGCCTTCAACTGCTGCAGCTCTTCAATCACCTGATCCAGTTGCTCTGGCTTTTCCAGCCCGACAATGCGCTCGTAAATGTCGGCGACTTGGGCTTGCCAACGTGACTTGTCATCGCCTTCTTTATCTGTCTCTTCTCCAAAATCATCGTCGATGTCGTAAAAAGATCCCGTATACGGTGTCAGCGCCGAGTAGCCGTCGTCCGAGGCACGAATGGGCGATCTGGGGGACGGGAAACCAAAGGGGAGCGGTGGAAGCGATGGGAGTGAGCTTGGTGTTGAGCCGGGGGAGCGCAAGGAGAGAGGCTGCGGACGGTCGGGGGCTGATTGATTTTAGTACAGGAACACATATGTGTATGTCTGTGGGGAAGGGTTTTGGGGAGTGACGTACTGTTTGGTGGATAGTCCCGCTGTGTCGAGGCCACGGAACCTAGCGATGCAGAACGCCACGCTGCTTCGAACATAGCGCGCTGTCGTTCGGCACGGAGAGGCGGCGGAAGAGCGTCGATGCGAGGGAAGAGGGAGTAGGTGGGGGTGCGCGAGGAGCAGGTGGATATGGCCGAGTCGGTGTAAGACACTTTCTTGCGCAGTGTGATTTGGGCCTCCCTAGAAGCGCGAAAAGTTAGTTTCGGCAGTTGTTGAAATTTACGTGATCGAATCCGAGGCGCGTGTAAAGATGTGAATCTAAAATGTTAGGCAAAAAAAAGGGTGTGTGGATGGCTAAGCCATCCGTCTGAGCCCTGAGTGACACCAGTCTGTGCCGGGGTCACGCAGGTTGGGGATGCCGGGGCTTCTGCGTAGGGAAAGTTGCTTAGAGGGTTTGGCATACACAGGGCGCTGGTTGAAAACGTCTTGCATTAGTTTGCGAAGATGAGTGTTGGCGATACGCGTGAGGTTGTAACCCTTGATAGCAGTGAATTAGCAGTGGAAACGAGAAGTCTGGGGTAACTTCACAGATACATGATCCAGGCGCAGTTCGCGAATGTGGCGTTTGGCTTCTTCATAGTTTTCGGCACTTTCGTTGATCCAGTAGCTGAATAGAGAGAGATTGACGTCGGCAATGGTTTGATCGTAGATTTCTTTCGCAAGGCGCTGTACATCGTCGGATGTGAGTTTGACGTGGAACGATTCGGGCCTTTGCTGCTTGCGGAAGTCACTACTGTTTTCTGGACTATCTCCTCTCTCAATGGCTTCCGTGATGCTCAAGTACTCGCTATGGGGAATATCGCCATTATCTTCATCAGACTTCATGGATGTCGTTGCAAGTCGAACAGATTCTACAGGAGACAGTGCTCGAAGCTGCTCAGTGCCATATCTAGACGAAGGCTTTTCTGCAACCATTTTAGTTCAGATAAACCAGATTGGAGTAAGCTACTCACCTCGACGATTGCAAGCGCCAGCGGCATCCTCGTTTTGGCATGGTTCTGTTTCATCACGAATAGGAGCTAGCTGACTACCGCTACGGATGCCGCCGTATGGTTTGCGCCTAAAGAAATGACCAAACTTCTTTACGCTGCTCTTGCGGCTGGATTGGTGTTGTTCTGAGCCGTCTTCGCCAATGCTTTCTCTGACATCACGTCTGCGGGTTGCAGCCGGGGGCGCCTTTTTGACATTAGTGCTGGGCTGTGAGTTTTTCGGCTGGCCGTAGAGCGCTGGTAGTACATCTGGCGAGAACATGGTCAATGCCAAACCTGCTTGCAATTGGAGGTGTGGAAAGTCCATGGCTAGATACGCAGCGGTACACCGCTATCTATCAGGCGGCGCCACGTGTTGCTAGGTTGAATTCCGTGTTGAAGGTTGAAACGACGTATTGTGTGTTGGCAAACGTGAATTTTGAAAGTACAAAGCATCATTGTTAACCCGCTGTGAAGTAGCGCACTGACGTTGACATTGACGGTGAAGGTGAAACTACAAACGCAACCCCACCTCGATGAACTCCGCTATGTGAGTATTGAAGCTCCTGAAGGGGGGATAGAAGCATCACGAAAAAGACATCAAGACCGATAGCTTGCTCTCATACCAATTCGAGAATGAGCCCTAGGGGATAGTTCAGTACTGCAAGGATCATTCTGAAGAATCGAGGGTGACAAGAAAGCGACGCTTTACAGAAGGCATGGCTTAAGATAGACCAAAAAACTTAGCCGGTCGCTTTGCGGTCTTAAAGCATCGATGGCGATAGTATATGACTGGTATCGTTGCACTCAAGCAGATGGCTGGAAACTGCGAAGTTGGCACTGTCAACACCTAAGCAGTCGTTTTGAACTTGCGGCAAATGCTGGCCATCGATTCCAGTAGGATTCGACTCACAAATACATGATACGATACGCTATCTGGAGTGTCTCATGAGACGATGCTATCTGCCGTTCCCAGCTGTTTGGTTGGATGACTCATAATGCAACTTGCTAATATGGTGGACTGGATTGTAGTGGTGAGAAGACAGTGGTAGGAAGCCACGAAATTCCAGGTAGGATGGAGGCCGTGCAACAGTCAGTCGCCTTGTGAATGAACCCGTTGGACCGAATGAGGCATTCGTAGGATCGTACTATGAGCTGTCATGGCTAAACCGAATGTTGACAAGACAATCGAAGAAGAATACCATGCCTGCTTCTCAACCGCCTACTGGTCGTTCGTATAGTTTGGACGCGCGGATACATGCTCCACTCACGCTACCTAGAGCCGGCCTACCAGATATGGGAAAGACAAATACTGTACATGAAGAAAATGGGCTGATCTACAACAAAGTTCCAACAATCACGGCTTAAGTTTGCTGGCAGTCGAGGGGTGTGGGTGATCCTAGACGGAAGGAATGCTGCAGCAGAGCAACGGGCCGAATACGTATGTGTCTGTGCTCTGTGGTAGACATGTGATGGGATTCGACGAAGGATGGGGTCGATCTTGCAATGGTCAAGCATATGATGCCGAGTGTTGCTTAAACGATGTGTGCCTACACAGCAAGACCGAAGAGCAAGTGGCGTGACGCACGATAACGGTGATGGTGAAAGACTCGACCTCGTCCAGCCGGAAGCGTTGGGTCTTCCCAATCCAGCCAGCAGCCAACAGCATAGTGGCCACATTTGTACATGCTCCATCTCGGACATCGCCCGCTGTCGGACAAGCTTCTCCCACAGTCCGTGTCGCCCTAGGCTCCGTCTCGGCGATCTCCATCCTTCATCCCCATCAAGAGACGGGAGGGATACTGTCGTCTGCAACAACGCATCGCTTACATCTTACATGCCCCTCACGCATGCGCCTCGGCTTAATTAAAGAGAATCTACAGTGCGCTTACTGTGCCTGCGAAGGACATGCTATTCGCATGCCTGCGTCAGTAGTCGCATCGATCATCTCCCACGGCGCTTATGGACGTTGCACAAGACAGCACAAAGGTACCCATCCGCGAGCGTAGGATCAGTCATGCCCACTTTTTCACAATCTCGATATTGCGGCGCACACACACGCCCACCCCCAACTCTGGGCATGGCCTGGATTCTGGGTCGCTGTCAAGCACGTATTCTCACTCGACTCTGTGACCACTCACGCGACCGGGACCAGCTTTGATCAGCGAACTCATGATCCTAGCTCCCGGCGGCGGAGCGTCTCGGGAACCAGAACCAAAGCCAGAACGCGTGGGATGGCGTCGAATACGCCTCTTTCTTCTTTGGCTTCCACTGCAAGGCCGACAGCCATTGGCTACCTGTCAAAAGAAAGAGACAGCCGCGGTGCGTAGCTGAGCGTCCTTGTGGGCTGAACGGGTGCCTGGCAAAGCTGATTCGCTAGGCATCGCAGCGAATGGGGCTGTGAGGCGCTGCCTGTTGACCCTGGACCGCCGCAGCAGGCCTCAGCCGTGCAGAAGACCACGGGAGTGTTGGCCCACCCCCCGGTTCCCCATTGATGGCTCTGCGAATTCCGCAGGCGCTGTCCATATGAAGTTTGCGGCGTAGTCGATGCAGCTGGGGCACCCTCACCCAATGGCAGGCTGACATTAGCGCCTCCAAGTGTTGGTCCGCCAATCATTCCCTCCTTAGCCGCACATCCAACGTCCTTCACCCTTTGCAAGCTTCCCGTTCCATGTACCAACGGCGGGGCCATGGCAAGCGGCTCTCGAAACTTTCAAACGCATTCAATCGTACGGCGTAGCTCAACGTCGCCACCAGGATAGCATGATTCTCTTGACAAATCTTGCCGCTCCAACGACTGTAGTACGCACTGTCATGGCGCGGATGACGCTTGCGCGGTGCATTCGTACAGCAAAATCGTAACCTGCAGGCTCCAGGTGGTACAAGTTCCCAGGCCTCTGTTATCGTCATGATTCGTTTTGCGGCGCAGCCTCTCTTCTCCTCTTTTGCTTGACTTTACCCACTTGACCGGAAAACGGCGCCTGTGCCGCAATATCTCTCGTTCCGTAGTACCTGCTTATGCACTTTGCTTCTGCCTTCTTTTACATCCTTTGCCGCCACCGTTGCCGTCCTGTCCTTTTGTGTTGCACGTTTCATCAAACGACATCATTACGCTCCCGCCTATTCTAGGCCTATGTCTACAGAAAAGCTTGTCACATACTTGGCACGATAATCTCTCAAAGACATGGCCACACTCTCGGTGCCATCTCCTGGTCCTTCTCCGGCCTCATTGGGCAACAACGTTCACAGGCCGCTTTCCACTCACGGCCTGCCGAAACAGCCGCGTTCCATGTCACTGGAACGACCACATCGCTTTTCAGCAAAGAGTTATCCTCCTCCAACCCTCTCTCATATTCCAATGACACCTGAGATGTCAGGACCAATGTCTCCACCGCCAATGTCTGCCAAGTCTTTCGGCACCTTCATTGATTCCGAGCCGTCGACACCAGCCTACTCTCCAAGAATAGGCACCGAATGGAACAACTCGTCGGTGGTCCTAGTACGACCGACTTCTTCATCTTCTGAGCCTGCCAGCCCTACAGAGCCGGTATGGCGTATGCTGCAACCATTGCCAGTCAAGGCACCCCCCAAGCCGAAACCCAAGTCTACTCCTGTTGCACCTCAGTCAAAGGTACCAGCCATAGCTGCCAAGGAGATTTCCTCAGATACGTCGCTAGTCTCACACCCGACTACGCCGGCGAGGTACATCAACCGGCCAAGGGAATTCAAACTAGCAGATTTATCTCAGCAACACTACCCACCAAAGTGCGAAGATATCGAACCGGATGGTGAAAGACCAGGGGAACAAAGCGGCGTCACCCCCACAACAGCAGCCTTTGGCAAGCTAGCGTCGAAGATGAAGCTGATGCTCCGACGGAAGAACACCGATGCGAAGAAGAAGAAGGAAAAGAAGAAGAGAGAATACGAAGAAGTGGATCGCATAGAAGATGTACATTGGACAGAGATGTAACCCTCCTGGCTCTTACTGAGCATAGCTGGTTGGTTGGCAAATGCAGGGAGCGTCATAAGGTTGGCAAGACATCATATGGATGCACGCCATGATATGAGATTGACATATTTCTGACAGAGTATGGAGAGGAGTACTTCTGACACTTTTCGTTTCGCAAGCACAGGCTGCCTTTTCTTTGTAATTCGGTAATCGTTTGGGTCTGATGCGTGTCTATTTCATTGTCGGCGCTTTGGAGGAGTTTTTTTTGGGAAGGGAGTCTGAAGGGCCATAACTTTATCTCAAGTTACGCAAACCTAGTAACTACGATACCCAATCTTTATAATTAGTTTATAAATCTGCAGTTATATATCATACTTGCCAACGACCTTCAATTACTACAAGTCTGTCATAATGTGCAGAACGGTTAGGGAGGATCCCATCTACTCTTGTGGTGCCTGGCGGAAGATTGCTCAACATACCTGAAGGATTGATGAGGGCCTCTATTCAGGCCTGCATTTCTGGCTGACGCCATGTCTCACCCTACCGAACTACGTCCTGGGCGTTATCCGCTTCACGTGAGAGGGCGATCGACGAGCGCGCACAGACCACCAAGCCTGGTCTCTACCAAAGGAAGTTTCCAGCATCGAATCCACACAAAGTCTTTAATCATCCAAACAGCCAGCATGATACCAAGGCAATGGGGAAGGACGGCATGCTTCAACGCAGCAACTCAAGCCCGACTGGCTAGGCGGTTATCCCCGCTTAAGGTGGGAAGTAGCAGATTTCGGCCATGCAGGGAGTACTTGGGACGCGTTCACCCCAACGCAACATCACGTGCCTTTTCACAAACAAGACAAGCCCATGAAAGGTTGCAGCATCTCAGAACACAGAATGCATTGCCAAACTCCCGGGAAGCCCGCCAAAAGATCCTGGTTCCCGCCAATAATCTCTTACGTTCGGCCTTCCCCACAAAGACTGTAGTTGCCCTGGTCCTCGTTGGCGGCCTGGTATACTACCTCATCGACATTGTCGAGCCCTCGTGGACAGATGATGTGTACGCAGCCTTTTCGTCTGGAGACGACTCCAGCACGCTCACGACACCGCTCCATTTCTACCGCAACCGCACAGAAGTGCAACACACGCTCGACTACCACATCCCGGACCCTATTGCCCCTCTCAAAGACCCCAACGTGGCCCGGTTCTTCTCAGAGCAGTTTGGCAAACTATGCTTTGGATGGATGATGACCGAGGACGACGCACGCAAAGGCGTCGAAGGTATGGAAGACGTTCAAATGCCCATTACGCATGGCTGCAGATTCCGGAGTAACGAGCCGTGTGAAGACTTCTTTGCTCTGGGAACGAGTCCTGGGCCCGGAGAGAAGCTATGGAACTACTGGACGGTGCTGGATGGACATGCAGGACGCCACACTGCATTCTACCTGCAGTGGTGTTTGATCCCCATGGTGTCTTCTGCGTTGGGTGCCCTGCCACGCAGCGCGTCGAGCCCCGAGATTGACAACACGATCAAGAATGCCTTTTTGGCTGTGGACAGGTCCATCATGGACCGTGCAAAGACGGCGGCAAACTGGTTTCCCGCTGCGAATGCGGCGGCCATTGCGGCGCTGACCCCTGCCTTTTCGGGCTCCTGCGCTTTGCTGGCTGCATTTGATGCGTCCACGTCTACGCTGCGGGTGGCATGTACGGGAGACTCGCGCGCTGTACTCGGCCGCTGGGATCCAGCGACGTCGTCGTACACAGCCATTCCCTTGTCAGAAGACCAAACAGGCTTCAACGCAGCCGAAGTGGCGCGCCTGGCCCAAGAACATCCTGACGAACCCTCAATCATCGACCCAAAAACCGGCCGTCTGCTCGGTATAGCCGTCACGCGCGCGTTTGGCGACCACCGCTGGAAATGGGACAACGACCTCGTCAAAGCATGCCAGCACAAGTTTTGGGGCACGGCGCCGCGCCCCGGCTCAAAGACGCCGCCCTACATGACTGCTGAGCCCGAAGTCACTGAAACAGAAATCGTGCGGCACGACCCAGAAGACTTCTCTTCTTCTTCTACATCTGACACAGCCGGAAAAAGTGACTTTCTCATCCTCGCCTCCGACGGGCTCTGGGACCGCATTTCATCGGCCCACGCGGTAGAATGCGTCCAACGCTGGCTGGAAGCGCGTTCCCGCGGCAAGGGTTCTGTCCTCGCTGACCCGCATCTCAAAGCAAACCCACCAAACTTCTCCTCGGTCTCCGCTCTCGCTACCGGCCCCAAAAACCCTTTTTCCCCTTCTCTCTTCCCTGCCGCTGCCGGTGTTGGCAATAACAGCGGTGCCGCCGGCGCCGGCCTCGAACCAGGCGTCACGTGCGACCCGGAGCAAGGCCAGGACGTAGACTGGAAAGCGACACCCGAGTATTTTGCCATTGAGGACGAAAATGCCGCCGTTTGCCTTGCGCGCAATGCCATGGGCGGCACGCGCCGAAGCTTGTTTCTGGGCATCTTGGCTGGGCCCGAGCCGTTGAGCCGGAATGCCGTTGACGACACGACGATTATGGTCGTGTTCTTTGACAAGTTGGGGGCGGAGAAGATGGGCAAGGGAGGAGCGACCAAGGCCGTTGGAGCCGGGCGAGATGCTGGCGAGGGGGAGAGGAAGAAGAGGTGGTGGTGGCCATGGTGATAGTGTGTGTGTGTGAGAGAGAGAATCATCCTCGTGTGTGTATAGTATATATATATATGTGTGTGTGTGTGTGTGTGTGTGTGTTTGTGTGCTTTGCATTGTTGTGATAAGTACACAAAGGCAAAGCCAAGGGGATTCATAGGAGGATACCCTTCATAAGTATTAAAAAGTGGGGAGAAAAACAAGAGCGCAATTGTTCTTCTGAGCTTTGTGTATTGATAGATGTATTGATGGTGATGGTGGTTAATACATGTCGACTCTGTTTCTCCCCGACCCATGCATACAGATCAAGAACAAAGCAGAGAAGCCCGTTTACGACTATACCCACCATTAGTCTCCTCATGGTAGCATTGATGAAAGGAAGAAGGGAACAAATCTTATGTTCCCAACGTCCCCTCCCCTTCCACATGTTATTGTTCCCAAGACGTAAGCAAAGGAGTAGTGATGTTGCCGTTGCCGTTTCCCTCTTCTCCCCTTTCCCCCCCCCACTTCCCGGCCTTCATTCTCGCCCAAACGCCATCCCCATCAGCCTATGCAAATGCCAATAAACGATAAATAAAAAGAAACAAAAAACGGCTCACTTTCCTCTCCTTCTGGATTTGGAGATAAGTCAAGAGATGGTTTCGTAGAGATCATCCTGCCAGCCATCTCGCGCGATCCATCTCCCCATGTGCCCGGCAACATGTCTTGAGTCGTTGTCGTCGAGACAAATGGAACCAGTCCACGTAGGGGCTGATGTGAGACTATTGCAGAAAGTCCTTACGTACGTTGATGAAGGCGCCCGGTCCGCCGTCGTCTGCTAGCTCGGCAACGAGCGCCTCGGTTTGCTGGACGAGGCGTTCTAGCGCGGCTGAAGAGGATTTGCCTAGAGATACTGCAGCTTGTTAGCGCATCATATGCACAACTGTGGAAAGTCTGATAATCGAGAGTTTCCAACCCTCTTCCTTCTCTGCAGAACACGTGTGAGACATACCTAGAATCGCGCTATTGAGCTCTTCAGCTACTGGTGCGCGGCCAGCAACCTCCAGCAACGGCGCTAGCATGCTCTCGCGTGCATCTGGGTAAGCAATAAGAGCAAATGTATCCTCGAGTGCCCTCTTGACTTCCCGTCTTGGGTCATTGGCAAATTCGGTCCTGAGCTCCTGGCCATATCTTATTGTCTCTTCTGTTGCCCGCGCGCTCTTGGCTTCTTTGTCTTCCATGTCGTCTTGATCCTCGTCTTCCAACTCATCGTCCTGGTCCTTGTTGTCCCAACTGGGCGGCGGGTTGTGTACGCCCAATTGCTCGTCCAGCTCCATTTCAAAATCATATTCATCAGTGGCTGCTGAGTTACGCTTGTTTTGTGTTGAGTTAGCTGAGCGTTTCGAAGGCGCAGTCGGCGCAGAATGGCACTGTGCATTGAGCTCGCTGCATCTTCGTATCATCTCGATAAACTTCCTACAGCGAAGTTTAAAGTATATGTTCTCATTTTCGCGAAGAACAGAGGGGTAGTATGCGTAGGTGTGCTTAAGTGCCTTGTCAATGTCGCCCTCGAGGATAGCTGTGCGGATTTCTGGATTGCATTAGCATGCCACTGACTGCCTGAGAAACAGTGATGGACTCACTTTGCCGATTCAGCGCATCCAGGTCTTCTACGGCTGCCCGATAAGGAAGATCTGCATTCTCATCATTCGCAAGCGCTTTCGCCTCATCCAGAATCTCGTCTGAGAAGGCTCGTGCAGTTTCAACATAGCCGTCATGAGCTAGATATTGCCCGACCAGCTGATGTATTAAGGCATCCTCGTTCGCAGTATTTGATTCTGCTTTTGTCCGAGCAATCTCTGCTTGTATGGCAGCTTTCTCATCTTGGACCATCTTGTCGATATCAAAGGCAAAAGGTTCCTGGCCAAAGTTCACACGGACTGTCTCGCCGGGCTTTTTCATGCCCACAGTGGGGTAGTATGGCATGTTAGGTTTCAAGTCTCTAAAAGCAACACCTGAAACTGTCAGTGACGTCCTTGAGCATTTTCTTAAACAAGCCCACACTTACCCAGAGAGTGCCCGTTCTTGGTGAAGAAGGCCGTATTTGTCCTGAAGTTGATACCACATCCGATAACGTCCAACGTGCCAAACTTTGGCCCATAGTTTTTGCCAGATGTGGTGTTGCTGAACACTTGTCCATCGTCGCCATGATAAGCGTAGGAGTCCGGCTCCCAACCTGGTATTCTGCTCAGGGCAACTTTGGGGCCCGAGAAACCTATGCCAATCATTCTCCTACAAAGCAGATTAGTATGCGCGTTGCTAGGCTTCCGGTCGACATACCCATCTTTGCCCTTAGAAATGATTGTGATTTCGTAGTAATAGATCCCGCACTGTCTCGGCATTGCGAAATCTGCCCGGACCGCCGCGGCTTCATCGTGAGTCTTCTGCGTGCCCGAGAACTTGGCCATTCTCCCACCATCCTCGAGTTCCAGCTGGCTGAAGCGGTCGCCTTCGTTCCATCTTGTTGGCCAGGGCGCTACCGGCTCGTCTACCAGCACAGGCGCACGCTCAATGATCTCGTGCGCGAGCCCGCGGTGTGAATGGGCCATCTTATGAAGATTGACGCTACTCGAACTCGTCGAGAGCGATCCCGCATTGGAAGAATGAGTTGGCTTATGGTCCCGGTGCGCTGCCAGCTTTGCCTTGTGTGCCTCCTCCAGTTTCTCGGCATGCTTGGATCCCCGCAGGTAGGACGGGACGAAGAACGGGGGCACATCTTGAGCCGGCGCTCCCGCCGCATTCCAATACCCAGACTGGCTCGAGTATGAGAGCAGCGGTCCGCTGCCCCTCCCGAGACTTGTAGACATGTGGCCGTCGGCGTCGATGGAGCGAGAGAGGCGATTCGGGTTCGTCGCCAAGTTGTTGTTGCCAAGGTGCGAGAAGGGCGTGGATCGAGAGGGTTGGTGGAATGAGCTGCCGCTGCTTCCAGCTGATCCAGCCGCGACCCTAGCCCAGCTCTCCCTACGAGCGTTCATCATGGCGGTGGTGACGTGAGTTGCAGCTGCGAGCGAATCCGCGGTGACGTATGGAAGCGATCGCAAGGGGACAACACGGCGTATTCGCGAGGCGTAGAAACCGGACGGGTGACAGGAGTCGCTGCAGAGCTTGGGAGCGAGCAAAGACAGTCAGGACGCGTAGAGAAGGGCGGCGAGTGAATGAGGAGGTACTCTGTGCTGGCAAGAGCAGTCGCCAGACGGTGAAGGCAAGAATCAACGACACACAGACTCGTGTGCAACTACAGTCACAAATGCATTCATGGCTCCATGCAAGATACAGGTTGCTACAGGCGAAGAGCGCTTGCGCGAGTGTGCAGCTCAAGTTGAGGGTCGGTGATGGTCCCCAGCCGGAGGTTTAGATCCAGCCGAGCTATCGGTGACGATCCCCGCAGTCCACTAGATAACGCCATCAGCGCGGTCACACTCGCCAGTCCCAAGTCATTCGCCCCGACCCGTTTTTTCTTCTCCCAGCTTCTTTTCTGCCTACATGATCCTCAGTGGAGAAGACTTGATTCGGCACTAGATAATTGTCTGACCAGCTTATGCTCGACTTATGAACAGAGGGGCAATTAGATGCAAGGTCACCGAGTCACTACCAAAAACAGTCAGGGGCTTGTAGTGAACAGATGGGTAGTAGATAATAGTATTCCGGTTCCTGGAAAGTTCTATCGTGCTAGGCAAAGCAATGCTTCCTTCGCTGCTGCGTGTTCGCACCTCTATCCAGTACAAATATAGTTGCAATTCGAATCTCCTACTCATGCGCCGTGCTGTGTCCTCCTGCTTTACACAAGCCATAGATGCCCCCTGAAAAACAAATAACGCCTTTTAGACGGGCATTCGATGCCATCCATAAACGCCCAACATGGTCAGATGATACAAAAGGAAGATACCAAAATAGAAAAACGGAATCACAAGAAAATAGACTTGAAGAATCGTGGGGCGATGCAGAGCTGCGACACGGGCAGGGTGCATCGTGCAGTGGATAAAAGAAAGAGTAACAGAGCTCAGGCAGGAATAGGCGCGGGTGAGCTGGCCATGCCGTTCATGGGTGTTTGCACTGACGTGCTATCGCCATTGAGCCCGCTCTTGTCGCTGACTGCACTGCTCTCGTCCTTCAGCTTTGAGTCGCTGGTGCCAGTACTGTCGCTCTTGACGTCGTCGGGAAAGGCAGCGGCTCGGCCTGGCTGATATGTAGGCACTTGCCACAGGACGCCGGTGAAGCTGCGGACCTGGAAGCCCTTCTTCTCCCATCGACGGCACTTTGCGCCGGACCTGTCGAGAGCTCGGAGACGCTCATTGATGGCGCCAAGATTTGCCTTTGGGCCCGCCTTGTTGATGGCAGCCGGGGCGGCAAAGGACGACTTGGAGTTGGGGTCGTTGATGATGTCGCCCATCTTCTTCCTCTTGGGGCCGGGCTTGGCCTTGGGTTGCTTGGGTGTGCCGGCATTGGAGCCAGCCTCCATCTGGGCAGCGGTGCGCTTGGTGCCAGGCTTTGGCCCCTTCCTCTTGGCCGAGGCAGGAGCGAGCGACGACGGGGTGCTGGCGTCGTTCATGGTAACGTCGTCGGCAGGCGTGTCGTCGACAGGCATGGGTTCGACGATTTGCGGCGTGGGCGTGGATGGCGAGGGCTTTGCTTCGTCGCTGGGCGTGGGCGTGGGCGGGCGCGCGAACTTGGTCAGGGAGTCTGCTGGCAACTTGAGGGTGACGACAAGGGTCCTTGGAGATTTCGTGGTCATGTTCGCGTACAGGCGACGCGGCGGTGATGAGGGTGGATGGCGGGTGGTGATGCTGAGGGCTGGTGCAGCGGTGAGTGGGTGATGAGGGCGGCCCCGTGTGTCAGCGTGCTGGTGCAGAAGAACGCGTGGTGGTGGCTAGGGCGGGCAGTGGCAGGCCGTCCAAGTATCGTGGAGCAGATGGGGAGGGCTGGAGCAAAGAGGGTGATGGGAGATGATGGAGTGGAGGATGGAGAAGGAGGGTGCGCGGTGCGGGTTGAGGGTTGCCGCTCAGGCAAAGAGAGGCTTCGGCTTCGGCCAAGCTGGGGTGGTTGGCTTGCCAGATCATATTGGGCGGAATCGCTAAAACGTTCTGTCTCTGTCGGCGCTCCTAGCAAGAGGTGAGAGCACACGGCCCCCTTGGCCCCGACGAGCACGTGACGCGCCCACCCACCGCCCGTAGTCGCTAGACGACACGACTGCATCGCAGCAGCATTGCGCTGCTGTCCAGGACTATGGATTGTGTGTATTGTGCAGGGCATGCGCTGCTGCTGTCTGCGCCGTCTGCGCCGTCTGCGCCGTCTGCGCCGTCTGCTGCTCGAGGCGGCCTGTTGCCGGGCGAGGCCCGTGTGGCCTTGTCTGTAGCATGGCGAGCTAAATTGCGCGTTCCAGTTCCTGAGCGGCGGGCGGTAGGGAGGCATCGCGCATCCTCCATCCGAGACACTCTCGCCCATCGTTGCATCTCGCCCTGGCTGCAACGCCTGCGTCTCCCCCGGCGCTGCGCTGCCCGCCGTTGCCCAGCCCATCTCAGCGCCCGCAGTGTATTGCACTGCACTGCGCGGCGTTGCTGCGTTGCTGCGCCGCGCTGCATGGCCCCTTTGCCCCCGTCTTTGGTGTTCGTGCCACAACTGACCACTCCGCGACGTTCGTCGACGATTGTCACGGACGAGCGTCAGCTCGCCCACCGCCGCTGGCTCCTCGGCCTATCCGCCGGATCCTGACCACAGCTTTTTTTTTCTGCACCAAGGGTGCTGCTGCTGCCGCCAATCCGTGAATCCTGATTGAGCCTGGAGGTGCCCTCTGAAATTCACCTCTCTTCGCCATAGGGCCGACGGCCTGCCATGTTGGTGTTGAGCTGCTCCCCTGCTCTCCCCGTCCCATGGAAGCAACGCGCAATTTCTTTCGCACCCACGGCTGGCCCGGCTGAGGCAACGCACCCCCCTCCCCCCTTCTGCCTCTCGCCCAGGTCTCCACGATGACGTTGACTGCCACCACGAGCAGATGCCGACCAAGATTCGATGCCCATGTACACTGCCATCACCATGCATGTGGAGCAGCTCGCTGATAACTAGTTCGTCCTGTCGCCTGTCCTTATCAGCACAAGATGACGAAACGAGTGAGTGTGAGAGAAGTCATGCAATGGCTGCTGTCTGAGGAAGGCGCGCACCCACGACCAGGCACGACCAGGCACGACCATCATCGTGCACACCATGTCGTTTCCCCAATGTACGACTTTGTGCACACTACATCAACAGCACCACCAACAAAACAGGTGATTGCGACATGGCCATGATGGCTTTTCTTTTTGGGCATTGTCCTCGCTGCAACCCCATGGTCCGCTCTGCATGCGGATCCATTGCCTCTATAAAACTAGACATTGCTGCACCGCGCCCATCAACCCTCCAGCTCTTCCTTTTTAGCCGGCACGCCGTCTCTTGTTGCCGTTTTGTACTGCGTTCCCGTTCATTCTCCGTGCTTCATCACCACTGACTGCCACCTCGTCTTCATTCATCCATTCCCTTGCAGCCCCAGGAGTGCGCCGTCTAAACTGACCGGCACCAACCGCCACCACTTCGTCCTCACTATCGCTAGCCTCAATGTCCAACAGAATGGGCATGCTGAATTCAGCCTCACCCACAGCCGGCCCAAAGTCGTTGGCTCCGCTCTTGACCGGGTCCACGGTCAGGACATCTACCTCTTCGTCTTCTTGATTGAGCCGCCGCTTGTGCAGCTCTTCCAGCGGTTGAATGTCAAACTCGTCCTCGCGCTCAATGTACTCGACGTTTTCTTCTACCTCGAGGAAGTCGGGGGCAAGCGCAGACCACCGCTGAGGCTGCAGGATAGACCACAGCCACACGCGGCCCGAGTCTACACCCACAGCTGCGACAAAGGGCCTGAATGGATGCCACTGTGACAGTCAGCTTTTGCAAGTTCTACCAACGCATGCCATTAACTAACCTCCACCACAGACAGCTCTTCCTTGGTGCCCTCGAGAATCTTGACCAAACTGCCCTGCCCACGCTCCCACACGTAGATGTGGTGGTTCATCCATGTCGACGCAGTGACATATTCGCCTGTAGGGCTGAAGGACACATGGTTCCATGACAGTCTTTGCACCAAATCCTGGAACTTGTGTTCAACCTCCAGCTGCAGCGTGTCAAAGTCCAGCTTGGGGTCGCTCAGGTCCGGCAGATGCAGGGTTCGGACAATGCGGTCGCTTGAGTTGACCACTACGTCTCGGCCCGACGGCGTCAAGCGGATGTATACAATAATGTTGTTGGTGACGCGGAACGAATAGCGCACTTGGTGCGTCTTGGTATCAATGATGTTGAGCCACCCTTTGTTCGTCCCTGCTATAATGTGCTCGCCCGTAGGTGTGAAGAGTGTCATGGTCGTCGTCTGTTTGGCGTCCTGTGCTGTTTGCTTCTCCGTAGCATTCTCACGTTCAATGTCTGTTCGGTGCGGCGCAGACGATAGCGAGTGTTTGACGGGAATTTCTCCAGACATGTCCACGATGACCGGCTGGTCTTCGAAGAGCGCAGCCACAAAGAGCATACTAGACACAATCAGTCAGTCATAGACACCATCGCCAATTGGCATGCTCGCATACTGGTTCTTTGGGTGCAATTCTGCTATGAAGATGGCCGACTCGAAGCGGACGGTGCGTACGCGCGAGCCATCCTTCAAGTCCCATAGCACGCACTTCCAGTCCTGGCCAGCGCTGAGAAGATAGCGGTCGTTTGTCGACCAGCTGAGTGACTGCACTTGGCGCGTGTGGCCTCGGAGCTTACGCGCGACGCCGTTTGTCTCAATGTCGAATATGACTACTATGCCGTCGTGCTACAGCGAAATCAGCGAAACCCATTGCAGACGTGAAACGCATACATACACGTCCAGAGGCAAGCAGGTCGCCGCGGTGGCTAAAGCGGATCGAGGTGGAGTGGCCGCTGCCTGTGCGGTTGTGAGTAATTTGCACGGCGGAGCCATGGCCTGGGTGAATAGATCAGGACTCACGGAGACGGCCAGTGATCACGTCGGGACAGTCCTGCGCGAGGACAAAGGGATCAACCAGCGACAGATTCATGATGGCGCACTGCAGGGAGTGTGGCGTACAGGGCAAGGTGCTCAGCGAGCAGCATCTTCATCGATGCAAGAGCCGTTGTCCATGCGCGCAGAGTGAAATGCGCGTCCCAGCTGGTGAGTGACCGACCGCCCTGGCTTCGGCGCGCGCACCACGGGTGAAGTGGGTATGAGGCTCCCGCATTGGCACTAGTGCCGGACCCGCCAAGACCTCGTTGTCGCCTTCTGGCTTTGACCATGGTCTCGCTCCCTCAGCACGACGCCCTCACCACCACCCACCCCCGCCATCACCACCGGCCGTTCTGCATTCTCAGAGCGCGTCTTCCACCTCGCCGACCCCGGTAGTGCTCTCCGGAGCGCTGTTAATACGCGCGCACGCCTCCCGTCTCGTCGCGCGACTCGGCGAGCCCCCGACCCCCCGTGCAGCCCTTTTCCCTGGGCGCCTTGCCTTGTCAACAAAGCCCTTTGCGCGCGGCGCGCATCTAATACATCTGGGCGGCGATACCAGTCGACACAGCTACCACGGCAACCCCATTTACTAGTTAATACGCGGAGGCAAAGGCCGCCGAGGCCACCGCCAGCAGCGACGACCGATACAACGGTCCTTACTGATCCTTTCACCCTCTTCACTCCTTCGGAATCGCCAATATGCCTCCGGGCGCACCTATACAGTCGAAATGTCCGCTCCGGACGATCAAGGAGATCCAGTTTGGCCTGCTCTCCCCCGAGGAGATCAAGGCTATGAGCGTGGTTCACATCATCTACCCGGAGACCATGGACGAGCAGAAGCAGAAGCCTCGTGAGCAGGGTCTCAACGACCCCAAGCTTGGCACTATTGACCGCATGTATTCGTGCGCGACGTGCAAGGAGGACATCCAGGTCTGCCCTGGCCACTTTGGCCACATTGAGCTGCACACGCCCGTCTTCCACGTCGGATTCGTTGTCAAGATCAAGAAGCTCCTCGAGACCATTTGCCACACTTGTGGCATGATCAAGGCTGACTTCGTAAGTCTTCCTAGGCGAAGACAGAGACTTCAGACGCTTGGACGATTTTTGCTAACTCCAACATCAGAACCATCCCGACTGGCAGGCAGCCGCCAGAACCAAGGATGCGAAGAAACGCTTCGACAAGATTTGGCGCATGTCGCGGACGAAGAATGTGTGCGTTCAGGATGTCGAGGAGAGTGGCAAGGAAAACAAGATCCCCAAGATCCCCCATGGTGGCTGTGGTAGCAGGCAGCCCGACACCATCCGCAAGGAGGGACTCAAGCTTACGGGAACCTGGAAGCAGAGCAAGAAGGATGATGACGATGGTCAGGGCGACCGCAAAGAGGTCATTACCCCCAAAATGGCCCAGACAATCTTCAAGCTCATGTCTGACAACACGCTTGCCCTGCTCGGCCTGAACGCCGACTACGCCCGTCCCGAATGGATGATTCTCGATGTTCTCCCCGTACCGCCTCCTCCAGTTAGACCTAGTATCTCCGTCGACGGAACCGGTCAAGGTATGCGCGGAGAGGATGATCTGACATACAAGCTGGGTGACATTATTCGTGCCAACCAACGCGTAGCTGAATGTCAGCAAGAGGGTTCGCCACAGCACGTCACTGCCGAGTTTGAAGCTCTTGTGCAGTACCACGTTGCGACATATATGGACAACGATGCCAACGGTGTTCCACAGGCCATGCAGAAGTCCGGTCGTCCTTTGAAGACGATCCGTGGTCGATTAAAGGGTAAGGAAGGTCGTCTTCGTGGTAACTTGATGGGTAAGCGTGTCGACTTCTCCGCACGTACGGTCATTACTGGTGACCCCAACCTATCGCTAGACCAAGTCGGTGTGCCCCGTTCCATTGCACGAACTCTTACCTACCCCGAAGTTGTCACCAAGTTCAACATCAGCAAACTGACAAACTTGGTACGCAACGGTCCGAACCAACATCCTGGTGCCAACTACGTCATCAAGGCAGACGGTGTTCGTCTCGATCTAAAGCATAACAAGAACCTCGACGACTTGCGGCTGCAATACGGATGGAAGGTTGAGCGTCACATTGATGATGACGATGTCATCATCTTCAACCGTCAGCCATCTCTGCACAAAGAGTCCATGATGGGCCACCGCGTCAAGGTCATGCCTTACTCCACCTTCCGTCTCAATTTGTCGGTCACATCTCCCTACAACGCTGATTTCGATGGTGACGAGATGAATCTTCACGTGCCTCAGAGCGACGAAACTCGTGCTGAAATCCAGAACCTGTGCATGGTCCCCAAGCAAATCGTATCGCCTCAGAAGAATCAGCCCTTGATGGGTATTGTGCAGGACACGCTTCTTGGTGTTTACAAGATGACTCGTCGTGACAACTTCATCCCTATCGAACAGGTCATGCCCATCATGATGTGGGTTCCTGACTGGGATGGTATCTTGCCTGAGCCGGCTATTCTCAAGCCCCGGCCTCTCTGGACTGGTAAGCAGATTGTCAGCATGGCCTTCCCCAAGGAGGTCAACATTGAAAAGAAGGAGGGCGACTCCTCGCCAAGCCCATACAACGACATCAAAGACAAGAGCTTCCAAATCAAGGGCGGTCAGCTCCTCTACGGTCAAGTCACCAAGAAGATTGTTGGTGCTTCGGCTGGTGGTGTCATTCACCTTATTTTCAACGAACTCGGTCCCGATGCTGCTGTCAAATTCTTCAACTCATGTCAGCGCATCTGCAACTGGTGGCTTCTGCAGTATGGCTTCACTTTCGGTGTGGGTGATACCATTCCGGATCCTGGTACTTCGGAGAAGATTGCGTCTGAGATTGCCAAGTCCAAGGTCAAGGTCGAGGAAATCATTGCGACAGCAACAAAGGATCAGCTTGAGCCTCTACCTGGTATGACCATTCGTGGTACTTTCGAATCCAAGGTTCAGAAGTTCCTGAACGAAGGTCGAGAGGGTGGTGGTACTGCAGCCCAAAACAGTTTGAAGGATTTCAACAACGTTGTCCAGACTGTCGTTTCCGGATCCAAGGGTTCTACTGTCAACATCTCTCAGATGGTTGCCCTTGTAGGTCAACAAGCTGTGGAAGGACAGCGTATTCCATTCGGTTTCAAGTACAGGACATTGCCACATTTCTCAAAGGACGATTACTCGCCCGAGTCTCGTGGTTTCGTCGAGAACTCCTACCTCCGTGGTCTTACACCTTCCGAGTTCTTCTTCCACGCCATGGCTGGTCGTGAAGGTTTGATCGATACAGCTGTCAAGACAGCCGAGACAGGATATATTCAACGTCGTTTGGTTAAGGCGCTTGAAGACGTGATGGTCAAATACGACGGTACCGTCCGTAACTCGATGGGAGACATTGTCGAGTTCGTCTATGGTGAAGACGGTCTGGATGGTGCGCATATCGAGAACCAGTCGATGGACATCATCATGTCCTCCGAGGCTGCTTTTGAGGCTGCATACAAACTGGATGTCCTTACCACTGATCAACCAGAGATCCCAGTCTGGAAGCTTGAGAGCTCGCCACTATTCCAGGGTGACGTCGACGTACAGCGTGCTCTTGACGAAGAGTTCGAGGCAATCAAGAGCGACCGTGAATACCTCCGTGCAAACGCTAGCGAGGACAATCTCGAAAGTTTCCAGTTGCCGCTCAACATTGCGCGCATGATCCGGTCTGCCCAGGCACGGTTCGGCATCAATCCCGAAAAGGCTGCCAGCAACCTTCATCCGATTGAGACTATCAAGCAGGTGCGCGAGACGCTCGATCGCCTTGTTGTCATTCGTGGCGACGACGAACTGTCCAAAGAAGCTCAAGACAGCGCCACCTACCTCTTCAAGGCTCACCTACGGGCACGTCTTGCTTTCAAGAGGCTTGCGGTTGAACACCGTATGAGCAAAGAGGCGTTAAGTTATGTGTTGGGAGAGTTGGAAGACCGTTTCCTTAAGGCTGCTGTCGCCCCTGGTGAGATGGTCGGTGTGCTTGCAGCCCAATCCATTGGTGAGCCTGCCACGCAGATGACGTTGAACACTTTCCATTTTGCTGGTGTGTCCTCTAAGAACGTTACACTTGGTGTGCCACGTCTCAAGGAAATTTTGAACATCGCTGCCAACATTAAGACACCCTCTATGCTTGTCCGCCAAGCAGATTCCAAGGGAAGTCAACTGCAGGCGAAGCAGCTGCGAAGCACCATCGAGCATACCACTCTCCGTTCCCTCACACAGGCTGTTGAGCTCTACTACGATCCTGACATCCAGTCCACACTCGTCGAAGATGACCAGGACATGGTTGAGTCCTACTTCATCCTGCCTGAGGAGGACGAAGTCATCGAGTCGCAGTCGAAGTGGCTGCTCCGTATCATCCTTGATCGCAAGAAGTTGTTGGATAAGAGCATTACCATCGGCGAAGTTGCCGGTAGGATCAAGGAAGAGTTCAAACCTAATCTTGCAGTCATCTTCAGTGATGAGAATGCCGACGAGCAAGTTATGCGTGTCCGTTTCATCTGGGATCAGAATCTTCAGAAGGACGATGAGGATGAGGATGAGCGCGATGAGCGATGGATGCGCAAGCTCGAGAAGCATCTTCTCGACGACGTTACGCTTCGCGGTGTCCGTGGTATTGAGCGTGCCTTTATCCGAGAGCACACTGTGACCGTCGAGAAGGAAGACAAGTCCCTGATTCACTCCAAGAGCAACAAAGCGTGTTTGGAATGGGTTCTCGACACTACTGGTACTGCTTTGGCTGAAGTACTGGCCATTGAGGGTGTGGATGCGACCAAGACGTACTCCAACTCCTTCATTGAAATTCTTGGTGTGCTGGGTATCGAGGCGGCTCGAGCAGGTCTTCTCAAAGAACTGGGCATGGTCTTGTCGTTCGATGGTTCGTACGTCAACCATCGTCACATGGCATTGCTTGTCGACATCATGTGCCAGCGCGGTCTTCTCATGGCCATCACCCGTCACGGTATCAACCGAAACGATACTGGAGCTCTGATGCGTTGTTCTTTCGAAGAGACTGTGGAGATTCTTCTCGAAGCTGCTGGCTTTGGTGAGCTTGACGACTGCCGTGGTGTGTCCGAGAACATCATGCTTGGTCAGCTCGCACCAATGGGTACTGGAGAGTTTGACGTTGTCATGGACAATGCTATGCTTCTCACCATGGTTGAGGACAACTCGAAGGGGATGGGTGCTGCGGCAGGTAACTTCATGTCTGACGGTGCAAACACTCCGTATGACTTGGGTTCACCTACTTACGAAGGTGGTATTGGCATGGGATCCTATGACCAGGTCTCCTTCTCGCCCATTGCTGCTGCAGGAGGTAGTGGCGATGCCGGTGGCTTCACAGACTACGGATCTACCTACGGGGCCGGAGGCTTCAGCCCATTCGACGGAGGCAGAAGCCCAGGCACCGGTTTCACTGGCATGTCTCCGGGCTTTACCAGTCCGGTGTCGCCAGGCTTCTCTCCTACGTCGCCTGGCTACTCGCCCACTTCTCCAGGCATTGCCAGCCCTCGCTTTGCTGCTACGTCGCCGGGTTACGTCGCATCTCCTACGTCGCCCCACTACTCTCCGACGTCGCCACGTTATGGTTCGCCCACCTCACCCTCGTACTCGCCTACATCTCCGGCTGGTTACTCTCCAACATCGCCCCAGTACTCTCCTACGTCTCCCAACTACAGCCCAACGTCTCCCACGTTCATGGGTGGTGCCACTTCGCCCGCATACAGCCCGACGTCGCCCCAGTACAGCCCCACTTCGCCACAGTACAGTCCGACAAGCCCGCAATACCAGGCAGGCAGCGACCGTCGCTCTCCTACCTCCCCTACGTCACCTCAATACAGCCCAACCTCCCCTCGATACTCGCCCACTAGCCCGGCGGGTGCATTCTCCCCAACCTCCCCGAGATACAGCCCGACTTCTCCGGGCCCGGCATACTCCCCCACGTAAGTTGCCCATGGTCATAGTTGTAGGCAACCTCCTTTGTTGTAGCATACGCTGACTTTGCATCAGATCTCCCAAGCAATAGGCGGCTTGTTGATGCAGGGCTTCTTATTTCTTCTCTGTTTTATATGGAAATCTGTTCTCTTCTTTGGATGATTTGGACGAACTCTTTGCAGAAGTTGAGCAAGTCACATTGGGGCCTGCCCACTCTCTTGGTCGAGGGTTCGATCTAAACTCCTACCAACCCCATCACGGCTGGTCGCGTAGGGCAGGTCGTATCGGCGGGCGTTCCTTTAACTAGGCTCACGTCCTTTTCAACACGTCCTGTTCAACGACTGATGGGCTTTATCTCGCATGCGTCTCATTAACAACCCTTTACTCGCGAATCCATATATGTACAACACATAACCCTCTATTACCCAAGCTGCGACTCCAGCGGCACCAAAAATCAGCTCAACATCTACGCCACGAGATTGGACCTTACTTTGCATACACACCCTGGTGTTAAGGGTAGTATCGGCGTTTACTTTCATGGGTCTTGTCTCTTTTTCTTTTACCCCCACCGCAAAAAAAAATATGTGCATGGCGTTAGCGTGTGTGGGATTTGACTTGCATTCCTGGTACGTACATACACTCTACCAAGATGTATTGCTTTTTTGTCTTTGGTCGTTTTATGCGTTTGCTGCACTTCTTTTTTCTTTACCCCTAGAACGATTTGCACGTCTAAGTAGCCCGCTCAAATTGTGCGACGGGGCTTTCTCCAACCTAGTTCGAGTATCAGAATGAGGGGAATAGAGAGTGTGTATGGGCGAGGGGAGATCATTCAAGACGCTCTTCTGCATTACGAGCAGTTGAAGCTTATAGTTAGTTACGGCGTGTCGACATACGCGAAATGAAGATATAATAAGGAATCATGAAAACTTTGCTGAGCCTTTTTCTTTCTCTTTGGGATTCAAAGCCAGTCGTAAATCAAGTATGCTTTCCAGACGCGTAGTCGAACACCCAACAGCCACCTTGCGAGCCAATCATCTTCGTGGATAGATTCGCCGGAGGGCAGACTGCCATCGCGCACTCATCAAATATCACTCACATGCAGTCCTGCTGCGTTGACTATCCAAGTGGAGCTGCAGCACGTGCACGGGCGTCACCGGAGGTTAGGCGACGCTAGCGCGTCTGCTGCAAGCTACAAAACCCCGCCAAAATTGTTTCTCTCTTCTGCAACGGCCTGCCTCGCCAAAGCTGCGTTTCTTTGCATACACTCAGACGCTCTTCACCGAGTAGTCTCACTCTGCAAATGAGAAATTCGGAGTAATCTTCATCTTTCACCATGCCCTCAAAGGGGCTGTACTGCTCGTAAGAGCCTGGCGTGACTCACGTCTGCACTCGGCATCAGAAAGCACAGGGCCCAGAAAGCGTTGCTTCCGCCTCGGCGGGAGCGCGTGGAACTGGCGTCCCTATGGGAGTCGGTGCGAAGATTGTGTGCCTTGACCCCTTTGCGGGAAGAGGCGACACTGTAGTACAATACGCAGCGTACTTGGCCTTGAGTAGCCCTTGGGTGAAAAAGGGCACAGTATCATTCGATTCTGATTACTCTGGCGAGGCAGGCCGTTCACTTTTTTTTTCACTATGTAAGTCTGCTCCTTTTACACTCCCAATAAGTTCAAGGATACTACTAACAAAGAATCAAATAACGTGCTAGTACCCTACAATGCTTTGCTCAACGCTCTCCTCTTCACTGATAGCATCGTTTATTTTGCTGGCTCTGCCAGATTATCGCGCACCTTGTACATGATATCTGTCCGTAGTGTGTATTTTGTCCCGCTCACCACGTCATCCCCGCTATGGATCAGAAGACGATGCTGGAATAGCAGGACCCGACCAACTTTTGGCGAAATGTCTATACGACGCGTCATGCTCCCGTTGAAAAAGGTCGTAGCACCACCTTCCAACTGTTGTTTCCCGTCCTTTCCTACAGCATCGTTAAGATACAGGTGCAGCGTGAAGTACGAACGCTCGGTATGGTCCGGCGTTTCGTACGCCCCGTCACAATGAGCTATCTCAGTCAGCAGATGTAGCCTGTTCACTTGATTCAGAACCTACGTTTGAAGTACTCGCCGCCAACGTACTTGAGAAATCTCCCTCGCTCGTTCAACCTTGTCAGTACCCAGGTCTCTCCCCGCTTCACAGGGCCATTTCCTGTGACTTCTGGCCAGTTGTGCAGAGTATGGATTTCAGGCACTTCCTTGTCTATTCTCGCCCACAATTTCTCCATAATCTCCCTGGTGTCCCAAATGATACGGCCACACTTCCTTGTGTCCTCGTACATGGCCTGCATCCCGCCACCTACATTTACCAATGCCCTCTCCCATTTGCCGCCAGTCGTTGCTTCAGCCGCTTTCAACAAAGTTTCGCATTCCTCTTCGGTCAAGACGCCGTCTAGGACGACGGCCCAGGACTTTGCGCATTCTGGTATACCGCCTTCCTTAAAGTCAATCTTGGATTTCGTAATGTTGTGGGCCGGGCCCTCGAGAAAGCCTTCAGGCAGTGTGAAGACTGAGGGTGTAGACAATTCGCTGTTTGTAGCCATGGTTGCTGGGTAACTGTAGCTGTTTTGGATGGAGTGCAATGTCGAGAAAAGTAAAGAGTCGACTCGAACCGGACTCCTCAGCTTATATGAACCGAGTGAGGCTGTGAATACATGCAGTGGCTGTTGCCTGCTCCAGCCCCGCAGCCCTAGCGGCGTTACACTACACAGGCGGTGTGCCAACTGTATATGTTGCAACTTTGGTCTCAACATGATTTCGCAGAGGGTTTGCAGGCGGAAATCGTCCAAGATGAAGGGTTCTTAAGCGGCGCTTGCTTCGCTCTCGCGCAGACGGAAAACCGGAAAACACAAGTACAACAGCCAACTCCTACAGAAAGGAGTCAACATCACAACAGATTAGATTCACATACTCTATACAAAAATTGTAGAGTTGTGTGAAGGTAGGGCCTTGCTACAATGAATAGTTGAAATAGTTTGGCTATGCTTAATGCAGTAGTTTTGCAGTGGCTTGGGGTGACTTTGTATCGCTGTAGTAGGGCCGCCTTTTCCGGTTTTACTGTCTGAGCGAGAGCTTCATGCATGATCTGTCTATTAATAGCAACCAGCAAAAAGTAGTGACAATGTCTGCCAAGAAATCGTCGCACTTGGGGGTGGCTTGCTGAACACAGCTTGCCATACTCCTGGCGACCGTTGCAATCCGAGCTCGCCAGCCTGCGCTTATTAGCAGGGGTGGCAGGGGCTTGGTCACGTGAGGCGCGACGGCGGCGTGGACCTATCGTGTTTCAGGCCTAATAACAGTATTGTCAACGCCCGCAGCTGAGGCACGAAGATTACCCGGACGACTCCGATTTAACGCAGCAGCAACTGCATGTGGCACGACTTCTCGGCTGTAAATATCATCGTTGTGCAGTGCGCGAGTGGACGTGACCGTAAGCCACTGCCGCTCGCTTTACCAACCGTTGCGCCAAGCTTGGGGCCCCGACCTCACTCCTAATCTCCCGTCCTTCACGCTAGATTCAACGACGTGTTGACACGCGCAACCGTCACGGTCGCAGCTCTACCCAAGGCGACCCCACCGCCGCCCAGCTGCTGTCGCCCATCTCAAAGCTCCATCTGTCACCAACTTGGCTTCCACCCGCGGCACCCGCACAGCTTCCATCGTTCGTTCAGCCGCCGCCGCCCTGGTCAGGCAAAGAAAGAGAATAAGCAACCACATTGCGGGCTCCGCGCCCTTCCTCAGACCTTGCGTCCATCGATAACCCCCATTCTTTGCCCACCAGCGACACTTGTCGCGCGCCTTTCGTTACTCATACCTACAACCGTCCGCAAACATGTCGCACCCTGACGATAAGGTACCCATGGACTATGGCCCACCCCGCAACCGCTTCCCGACACTCTTCGAGGTACTGAGCCGCAAGACGGTTGCGCCCCTAGACCTCTTCTCCTTTTACATCTACATGCGAGACCAGCAGCGATCAGTGGACTACCTGGACTTCTGGTAAGGCCATTGCTATGGAAAGAGTCATGAGAGGCTAACCATACACCAGGCTTGATGTCTCGCAACACCTCCAGTTGTGTCGCCTTTATGTCCGTAAATTGCATCGGAGCATGATTGAGGGAACACCTGATATGGACAACAGGTATTCCTCTTTTGCGCTAGACAACGCAGGAGAGGGCCCGTCTAACGAGAAGGGCGAGAACATGTCTGATCAGCGCTTGTCCGCTTTCCTTCGCTCAGAGCGGGGAAGCCGTAATCACTCGTCACAGAACAGTCAGGGCAGTAATCAGACTGGCGACCTCGTCAGGCCAAGTCCGTACTTATCCGAGACACCCGGTGATTCGAGCTCGCCTGGCCACAACTCCTCCACCGATAACACACAGCCGCGGAGAGAGGATCTGCGCGCGTCGGCAGAAAAGATTCTGTACACGTACCTGCTTCCGGGGTCTGAGAGGGAAATTATCATTCCCCAGAGCATCCTGGCCGATGTTCAGGAAGCCATTGAGGGGCCTGAGCAGCGTGCCGACCCAGAACTTTTTGATCATGCCAAGGACTATGTCTTCCAAGCCATGGAGCGCGATGCGTATCCCGGGTTCCTACAGAGCAAGGGCCTTGGTAACCTTGTACCTCAGAGTATGATGTTGCGACTGATTGTCGGACTGATCAGCTTTTTCGCAGCGATGTGGACTTCGTTCATACTCATCTTTCTGGATAAGTCACGAGCGACCCGATGCTGGGTATGAGTACACGATTTTTATTACCAAAACGGTCGACTAACGAGATATACAGATCATTCTCCCTTTCACCATTGCCATTTATTTCATTTTCACACACCAGTATATGCTCGACCCCATCATTGCCATTGCTGGGTACAGCGAGTACACTTTCTTCGATTTCAATAAGATCAGGGAGCCATTCGTGAAGAAGACGCTGGCGAGGCGCTCCCTGACCGTTCTGGTCATGTTCTTGGTGGTCACAGTTGCTGTGTGCTGCCTCTTTATCTTTGTTCCAGGCAAGCGCCTGTGAAGTGCGACGGGTAAGTCGTCTGCGTTTGTCTTCGAGTGTTTAATGTTTTTTTTTTCTTCTATTCTTTGGCGTTTGCATCTGCACGAAATGGCTGTGGTATCGAAGCGGCCAGAAAAGGAGGATGGGCAGATGTACGTCAAGTGGGCGATGGATAAGATACCCCCTCGCTCCGTCGACATACGACCTACAGCAGGACTTTTCTTTGTTTATTTGGCTCGAGGCTTGTTTTTGGCATCTTCTGGTTGTGGTCAGCCAGTCTCAAATAGAGAGCATGGTGTTTTGGAGTTGGCACCAGGCTTTCAATTAGCAAGTCCAATGGATTCACCATGATGACACAGCCGTATCAATGATTGTAGACGTGACGTGACAACCTGTTGGGCTTTATGCACCCCTGATTGGCGTTTGGGGGACGGTCAGCATGTGGAGATAGGGTGCATGCACGCCAAGGCGCAATGACGTGAACCCGGACCGGGCTCGACAGCTTTCAATGTCAACTCTACGTGCAATTATCGGCGCAACTCGCGCCGCAACAGCTGCAGTTCACCAGCTCGCCATCGGGATACCATCCAGTAGCTCCACACGCCCTCTTAAACACCACATTCGTGGCGACTGTAGCATCAGCAACCGCCAGCCGACTGTCAAACTACGCGGCCACTAGTAAAGTGGATTGCAACGACCAGCAAAATGAGCGGACCAACTGCTAAGAGTAAGAGAGGGCCCACGGTGCTCATGACCGATGCCCGCGACAGCGCCTCCAAAGCACCACCACAGCGGCCCAGCGCGGTACAGCGGCAGGGCACCAGCGCGCGACTCATCTCGGTCGACAACATTCTACAATACGCCTCAGACATCCCCAGCCAGCAGCGACGAGGACCGCCCGGAAATCGACCCACGATGCACACGCGCACCCCCAGCGGCCGACATCCGCTCGACCCAAGACTTACTGGTCGCCTGATACCCCAGCATATGCCGACGCGATCAAGCAAGCTCAGCGAAAAGCTAGTCCTCCTTCCCGAAACCGACGAACAAGACGAGGAAGAGAAGCTTGAGTTTAACGATGATGAATACGACGGCCCACCTACAGACGAAGATCTCGCGCGACGGACGACAAAAGGCGGTCCCAACGACAAGAGCTATGCGGAACGACTCCCCAAAGCCAGGAGGACAGACAAGCTGTCGCGCGTCACGGCCTACTGCACTGCGCAAGCATACAAGATGAAGGGCACCGCGCAGTTTGTCAAGGACCAGCACCATGCTCGAACCAAGCTGTACGATGATTGCTTATACACCGTGTACCATCTCCCACTCCTGCCAGGAAGCGACGGTTACCGGGTCCGCAGCAGTCCGGCGCTCAAGAGCCCCGGTGGAAAGACGGTCCTTGACGAAGAAATCGAACGCAACGAGCAACGCGACCATCACGAAGGCTACTTTGGCGACGAGGAAACTTATTTCGTGCGTGACGAACACGAGTTGGACCAACCTTACAGCAAAATGCACGACCGCAGGGATTCGGCCGAGAACTCAAGAGTTGCACCAAATGCGCTGACTTTTGGCGAGATGTTTGTCTTCTCGTACGGCGTGGCCGTCTTCTGGAACTTTACCGAGAAGCAGGAGAAAGATATTCTTGCCGACCTGACCTTTTCTTCCACTGCCACTGGCATCTCGCTCGCAACTCGTCCCTTGACCGAATCTGACTTTGAGACGGAAGAGTTTCACTTTGAATACAACCCGGAAATCCCACGGCCGCGTGTGTACAACGACATGATTACGCTGAAGAGTGGGGATCACATGATCAAGCTGGCCATGAGCCATGCGATTGCGCAAAGCACGAAACTGAGTTTATTCGAAGAAGGCATGAACAGAACCATGCTCGCAGCGCAAAACGTACCGAAACGTCTAGCGTTAACGGGCAAACTGGGCATGCGGAGGACAGACGTGGTCAAGATGATTGGACAGCTTTTCACCAGCCGTGTCGAGGTCAATCTCTGTACGTATATCCCCAGTTGTCCTAAGTTTACTCTACTGACCCACACCGCAGCCTCCAACATGCTCGACACGCCCAGTTTCTTCTGGGACGCCGAACCCACACTGCATCCCCTGTACACGGCCATCCGCGAATACCTCGAAATCAAGCCACGCATCCAAGTCCTCAACGAGCGCTGCCAAGTCTTCCTCGACCTAGGCGAGATTCTCTCCGACTCGATTAGCGACCGCAAAATGACCAAGATCACGTGGATCATCATCGTCCTTATTGTCTTGAGCATATGCATCACATGCTTGGAGGTTCTGCTTCGCTTTGCTATTCTGCAAAAGGGGAAGACGAATATGCCGGCTGCCGGCGGAGCGGGTATTTTGATGGCGGGCACAGCTCTTAAAGGAATGGCACCACCTGCGTATGCAGGACCGGGCTTGCTCGCGGCGAGAAGTCTGATTTGGATTGGAGGTGGGGTGAAGAGCCTGCTTGTTGGATAGGTTTTGTGCATTGTGCGTTATGCAAGGATAATGGTCGTTCTGCACGAGCTGTTCTGTTCTTCCGGCGTTGGTGTTATAGCTAGGACGGGCTGGAAATGGGTTATGCGGTAGTACTGTGTTGGAATTTCTGCTGCTACTGCTGTTGTCTCTTTTATATACGCTGGCTCATAGCCAAAAATTTCTTTTTGAGGAGCACATACTCTCCCTGGTAGATCATAGCGAAGGGCGTTTTCTTCCTTGTTCAAAGGCGCGGTGTCTTGTAGCCCTGTTTGGACTTGACGTATTGTAGCAATAAAAGAGTTATAGTATTTGATGTGTTTGTTCCTTCACCACGATCTTTTTGTTTTAGGCGTCTGCTCATTCTCCCGGTTTTCCGACGTGTCCACGTACCTCTTCTTATCATAAGCCTGTTTTTACTATTTGAAGACAAGAAAACAGGTTGGGCAAATGTTATTTCGCACAAGTAGGGGGAATGCACAAAAAGTTCTTTAACGTTATTCCTTTCTTAGTTGCCCCCTAGTACGACCTGGTTACTTTAAGTGACGACTTGGTCTTCATCTCTACACACCCTATGCAACAGACACTTCCTATACAAGGCACATGCGGCATGCTGCTTAGTTAAAAGTGTAGTACGAATAGAAGAGACAAGTGCTTTCGAACTGAATCTCAGGATTTTCAGGCATGTTTATGGGCTTTCGGGACAATGGATGGGGTTGTGTGCTCGAGCGCTTAGCTGAGAGAGAGGAAAAGAAAAGGAGAAGAAGGGAGCATGCGATTTATACAGGAAGGTCGTGTATTTATCGAAGTTAGACAATGGGAATAGATTGAAATTTGTCTACCTTGTTGAGGTTTACCTGTGTGACCTTTCTTATCGTGATCTTTGTCTGTCTAAGTTAATCGCAGCGGAAGTGCGGGACAAGGGCCGAAATGCAGAAAAGGAGAGTATGAGTAAGGAGCCCAAGCGTTTACGTACACGGTACTGATAATTGATTGTGTTTCAGAGGGCGGAAGAGGTTCCTTGTACTCATTGCTTCTTTACGTCTTATTCCTTATTTTGTATCTAGATAAGAGACAGTGGCAATAGTGATATGAGTGTAAAATGAAAATTGTAGGTATGCATTTATTAGCACTGTTTCCTGGGAATTAAAAGAGAGAAGAAAGATATGTTAGGTGAGCTGCACGCAACTCTGAAAGCGGCTCTTGCGCTATGTGTTATATCACAGCTATGTTATACCTACCCAGGGTCAAGGATACATGTTAGTTGACCGGTTCAAATTAATAGGGACGGATACGGAGGTAAAACGCCAGAAGAAACCCAGACAATTTCCCGTCCAAAAGCGCAATGTCGAATACGAATAAACGTTGTCTCTGCTCAGGGCCTCAAAGTGTGAATAGCCTCTATGCTCGCACGCGGCTAATTACATGACCTACTCCTTATCCACTGCAAACATCTTCAACTCGTCCATCGTCACCCCCTTCAGCGCCTTCTCATTTGTCGCTTTGAGCACCACCTTGGGAACCTTCCTGTCATCCGGCCCCGTCCTCGCATCAAACGCCTCCTTCCACCTGCTCACGCACAAACACCACTTGCAGCCATCCTTGAGCCCTACCTGGCGCAAGTCATTTCCCCTCTCGGCCGAGAAGTCCAGAAACTCCTTGGACACAATGCCCGCAATGGCATGGTTCCCGTAATCTGACGACGGCACCTCGCAGTAGCCCGTGCGCGTGAAGCCCGTCAAGGGCTGCGTCGAGTGCAGTGCAAGAGGCTGCTTGAAGACTGTTTTGCTCAAAACGAAGTTGGCATTAGCGTAGCTCTTGAATTCTCATGACAAATATAAAAAAAAACTATGGTATAATGATGACGATGAGAGAGTACAGAATAAGGACGAGATGCATGAAACAACAATAACCCCCCCCTCCCATCCCTCGGCGCCGTTGACCCTGAAACATGCAAGTAATCAAGTACTCATACATACGGCAAGCTGACGCAAAACAAGCCCGTTTCACGAAAATGAGGAAAGGAACATGGCCCATGCCCCCCGCTCGGTTCCAGCTGTTCCCGCGAACGAAAACAAGGATCATCTCCCTCGCCAACAAAAGGGAAAAAACACACGGTATTCCCCATGGCGCGCGCGCGAGCATTTTTTTCGTGGGACAGGGCAAGCAAGCAAGCAGGAAAGAAGGGGAGCTCTGTGCTTTTTGCTACCCGTCCACCGCTGCGGGGTCTGCGCCGTACGAACCGTCCCGTGGAAACCAAGATAGAGAGAGAGGGGCAGAGGGGCGCAACGTGAAAGACCAATAGAGAAAACAAATAAAACTAATATATATGTAAAAAAGAAAAAGAAAAAAAAGAGGAAGAGAACATACCATTCAACGCCATATCGTCACCAGAAGATGAGGCACCCTTATTAGCCGCAGTAGCAGTATTCTCCCACTGAATCCTTACGTCGTGCACGCGCGCGTAATCGCGTTTGCTTACTGCCAGCGGCGCACTAGTACCAGCACCACTCGAACGTGTAAAGTAAGATGAGAGTAAAGTGCGTAGGAATCGTAGACGCATTGAGTAAACTCTGTTAGTAAAATGGCCTCTAGAGAGAGATATAAAGAGTGGTTTTTGGGGGGTTACGGCTACTAGTAAAAGTTGTTGTTGCTCGATCAAGACAGCGTACAGATGGCGTCAGGACAATTTTCTTTGCTTCGCTGCGATTGGAGCAGAGCAGGGGTTTTAGCGTGGGTTGGTAGGGCTGAAGTGGAATTGCTGGGTGTGTGTGTGCAGGGATTCGGGGGATAGGATGGGGGCTGGGCCCCCTCCCTCCTTCCCCCCAGCTGCCGCAGATCCTTAGTTTGCGCCAGCGGCAAGTTGTTGTCGTATTAGGTAAAGGGCCCTTCTCGGCTATATAAGCTTGCGTCTTGGGCGATGGGTCTGGAAGCTGGCGATCGACGCCAAAGTTGATCAAGGTTCTTTTTTAATCGCTGTTGATCGCTTCGAGTGTTGTTCTGGTAGCCTTTGACTCATCCGGTTGGGTCATGACGTAGGGCGAGCAATGGCGTGCGTCGCGCTCCATGCAGGTCGCTGCAGCGCTGCGTTCCGAGACGAGGGTTGTGGCGCTAGCCCGCCTTAGTCAGCGTCAGCGTTTATGTTGCTGGTGTTGGTGGATCCCGTTCTTCCGGAAACTATATCGCACGCGCCAAACACATCTCAGTCGCACCAAACACAGGCAGACGCTCATGGAAATTTTGATCATATTCGAGAGTGTTTTCTAATACTAATGCCGAGTTTGGAAACAACCCATTTTGTGTATCAACCGGCATAAATGATCATTGCGTTCGTGGACGTTGGAGTAGTGTCGGCGAACCGCACGCATGCGTGGAAAAGGAAAAAAAAAGAACATGACCAAGCATTAACACCATATCCCATATGCACCGTCCAGAGTCCGTACCCCAAAACGCCAAAATCAGAAAACACTTCCAAACACCTTTTCGGGAGTATGCAGGTTGCCGCCATTCTCGTCAGACTGGTAGGCCGTGGGTATATATGCAAAGCTGTGCTGTAATAAATCAAGCGCGTTCTGAATGCAGTTTCATAAGCGGTAACATGATTCGCTCCTTCAGCGGTGGTGCATGCCGGCACCCGCCTTGATCTCCCGCTTCATCTCCTCGAGCTTCTTGTGCATCTTGAGCAGATCGTTTCGCTGGGCCTCGGTCGGGGGCTTTTCGGCTTCCGTCAGCTCCCAGTACAGCTCTTCGTACTTTTTGTAGTATTTCTGGAACTTCTGCGAGAGCTCCACAGTCTGGCGGAAGCTCAGGCTCGGCATCGAGGGTGACGTGGTAGAAGATGAGGATGCGCCTGGAGATGCACGAGGGTTGTTGTGGTGGTAGCGCGAGGCGAGGCCAGTGTCGATGTTGGCGATCTTGCGAACCTTTGGCGCGGTAGAAGGAGTGTTGGATGCAGATGAGTCATCGGACTTGCGTTTCATCGAACTGGTAGACGAGGGCGTCGAGGCGTTGACCTTGCCGTTGGCATGTGAGAGGGTCTGTTTCGGGGTTGCGCGACCAACCTGCGGCTTCTTTGCCACGACGCTGTGGTTGTGAATATCGCTGTCAATGTCGTTCGCCTTGCGCTTAAGCGAACGATCAGAGTTGGCAGAAGATTTGGCAGGGGATGCTGCAAGAGCCTCGTGAGCTGGATGCGACTGGTCCAAATCGCTAGCGTTGATGGGCGGGGAGGCAGAGAGGGGTGACGGGTTCTTCGGCTTAGTGTTTACTGGCATGGTGGGTTTGAAGGGTCGCTGAACAGGGCGGTCTCTGGGTGCATCCCGGGAAGGCATCTTGGGCTTTGGGCGTGCGGCGGTGTTGCTTTCTGTAGCAGACGGCTTCTTTGGGCGATTTTTAGAGGCGTCGGTGGGAGTGCTGTGAAGAGGTGCGGCACCACGTGAAGTCGACGTGGTAGGGGTCGAAACTTTTGTGGGGTCCTCTTTCACTTCCTTCACTTCCTTCACCTCTTTCACCTCCTTCACCGCTAGCTTCTGGCGGGCCAAGTATTTTTCCTTGATGGATGACTTGGGCTTAATCTCAATCTCTTTGACGGCCTTTTGCTTCGTCTCGCCGTCACGGGTAGCCCTGGGCTTTTTCTCAGATGTGGCCTTGTCGGCAGTCTTCTTGGCCGCAGGCTTCTTCTTGGTGAGGTCCGAGATCTTGTGCATCGGAGTGCTTGCTTTGGGCTTGGCCTCAGGCGCCTTCACCGTCGAGCGCGACAAACAGATTCCTTGGCCTCGCTGATCCTGTGGCAGCAGAATCTGCCACAGCTTGTCGTCCTTTGCTAGCCGTTGGCGATCAAACGACTTGATGGCGCCATCGATGGCCTGCTGACGGTCTTCTGGGCTCTGATAAGGGAACTTGTAGGGATTCAATTCACGGAAAGACTTGTCCGTCAGCTGCCACTTGTCAGTGTCGGCTGTGGAGCGCTTTGCAATCTTGGGCAAAACATCCCGGATGTTGGCCAGCGAGGTGCGGCAGGTAGCAGCGAGCGAGGCCTCGGTGGCCGGCTCGCGTGCAAGGAGGTGGATGACGGGGACACGGAGGGCGTTGACAACGACATCGTGGCTGTTGGTGGGCTGCGAAGTGGGTGGGCGTTTGTGCATGGGTGAGGAAGGCGCGCTCAGCAGGGGTGAGCCAATCTTGGAAGGTGCAAGGTGCGATGCTTTGAAGCCAGTCGAAGGGAAGCGGCGATGAGATGGGGTGCGTCCTGGAGCGGCATCGGCGACGATTGTCCTGCAACAAGCTTTGTCAGTCCTGGTGTACACAAAATCATGGTCATTGCATAACATTAGCATCCTCCGACGCAGCTGGTCGGGTCTCTCGACACAAGACGAAGGGGCAAGGGCAGCCGCAGGGTTACTAGGGAGGCATACTTGTTGGCTTCCTTGAACTCTGAAATGGCTGCCATGTTGTTCCTCAGCTGCTCCAGCGCTGAGTCTACGCCTGCCGTCACATCTTCCGCCTTGTGGACCGTGAGACTGTGGTTGATCAAGCCCGCAAATTCAAGTTGGGTGTCGACTTCGCCGTCGTCGTCGCCGGTGGACTTGTAGAGTTCGTATCGATGGAGCTCAGTGCTGCTCTGCAGCATGTGCGTCTTGTCGCCATACTTGAGTTGCTGTTTGTCGTTAGCTCATGTTGTGCTTAGCCCCGTTTTCCCTCCCCCGAAGAGTCGAACCACCATGACGACGAGCATAACACCAAGCGTGCAGGTAGAGTAGTGCTTTAAGGAGAGCTGGTTGCACACGTACAGGAGTCCGTCCAAAGATTATCTGGGGCTGCTTTCCGCCCCTGGCGCTTTCGAGGAGCTCGTCGATAATGTCCTGGGTGATGTCGACCTGCATGGCCTGCACCGGCGTGGATCTGGCGTCCTTGAAGGCGGCGTCGCCATCCGGGGCTCCGACGAGGGCAATGCCCGGTGTGTGGAGCAGCGAAGCAGCCATGATGGAGTCGCTGGCAACCAGGCTGGGGAACGGGGCGGAACGAGGTGTGAAGCTCGCACGCGGGAGTTGCTAGGAGATGCAATGCATGGAGAGAGCACCCAGGCACTGAGTAGAGAGCAAGCCGGGCAGGCGGGACTTTGGGTGCGGCGTGCTAAGGGAGTGGCCTGGTGTTTGCAGGAGGCAGTGGTTTGTTCGCAGCAGACGGAGGAGCGAACAAAGGACTCGTTGCTCGGAGGACCGTGAGGACCGTCAGACAGGTCAGACAGCTTAGGCCGTCATAGCGCGGCGGATTCCAGCGAACGAGCGTGCACGGGGTGTCTAGGTACGATGATGAAACGATTGGCCGTCACGCACACCAGACTGAGGGCTGGCAACAGGCAGGCAGGACGATGAAAAAAAGGCCCAAGGTAGGCACACACACACAGGTGATGTGATGTGAGGAAGTGAAGTGGGCGGGTGCAGGGCGAGGTGTGGTGTGGTGAGGTGTGGCAGTCCAGTCAGCGACAGCCGGCCGGCAGCCAGGCAAGCCAGTCAGCCAGCCAGCGAGCCAGCGAGCCAGCGAGGAGCCAGCGGGCGCCGCATGCCTCGACGGCGGTGGGCCCGGGCAAGGGCGCATACATAGAACGATTACGCCTGTCCAGGGTGCCGAATCCAGCCCCGGCCCGCTTTCAAGGTACGTCGTGCAGCGCCGCCGCACCACACTACCACGACGGCCAGCACTCTGGGCCCGCCGCCGCCGCCGCCTCTTGCTCAGGACGTAGTGTATTTGAGCGCTCGCCGCCTGGGGTGCGGTGCAGTGGGGTGCGGTGCGGTGCGGTGCGGTGCAGCGCGGTACAGTGTCGACGGCCTGGTGGGCTGCCGCTGCGGCCATGCACCCGTCCGGCGCCATGATGCAACGCGCGCTGACCGACGCTGCACGCTGTGCTGAGTCTGGCACAGTCTGGGCAGGTCCGCAGTCACTCGTGGCAGCTTTGCGGGCAGCAAATGGCTCTGCGTTTAAAAAACGACGGCGGGCTTTGGGAGCCGGGCCCTGCGCAAGGCCGGGCAGGGTTGTGGAGGAGGGTGGGTGGCCTGCGCGCGCGGGCGTACCTGTTTCGCATCCATGGCTGGGCCCATGTTTGAGACCACGGCGCTGCCAGCCCTCGTACTGGCGTGCAGTCGGCCTGGGGGCGCGCCGCCTGCGACCTGGCCGTATGAGGCGGCACATCGCCCGGCGAGCAGAGAAAAAGGAAGCACCATGCTTTCAGGCGTGCGGATGCGAGGATGGGCTGGGAGCATCGCGTCACCCGCGCTGTCATCCGCCATGGTGGGTAGACCAGGCCAAGGCCGTCTCCATCGGGACACGCCACGCCTGGCTTAGCCCGGCCTATTTTGGTGCTGCCGGGAGCCCCGCACCTGTGCGGAACAATCCATCTCATGCCCATACCACCACACCACGCCATACATACTTACAATACCGTATAGCATCCACCGCCCAGCATGCCCGCACCGCACCCGCACCGCACCCGCACCACCGCCAGCCTGTGCCATGCCACCCGCCCCGGTGTTTGCTGATACCCGCTGTGTTTCTACCAGCGGCACGACTCACGCCCTGGGCTCAACAACCCCCACCTCTTAGCAGTCAGCCACAGCTTTCCCGACTGCCCCAACCATCCCAGCCAACGTGCGCCGGCAAGCAAAGAAGCTTCCATGATTCGTAGACGGCCTGTTGGCTGCAGCGTCATGCGGTATGCGACGGCACTAGCACTAACCTCGCATCCACTTCGGCGCCCGGCAACAATAACCGATCGCCTGAGCCAGCGTGTACCTCGCCATGTACCAGACTGCCAGACCGCTGCTGCTGCGACTACGCTTCACACACGCGAAACCTTGCAGCCGTCCAGCGCTGACCTGCATACACACAATACAAAGTCCGTATTGCTGCCCTTCTGCCCTCCTCTGCCGATACGAGCCATCAGCTCTCGCTTCGCTGGGCGGGAAAAACGCCTGCCAATCTGCAAACACGTTGGTCTGCTCGACGTTACAATACTCTTACACACGCACCCCGGTCCCGTCCTTTGGCGATATTGCACTTGCAAACCCGTCGCATGCTACTTAGATGAAGTGTGACAACTCTCGTCACAAGACCGCTAAACGCCAGCCAAGCCGAGTACAGCCATGGCAACGCAGATGCTTTTTTCTCGATCAGTTTGCCCATCGCGTGCGTGCCTCCCGCTTTTGAATCCGATCCAGTCTCTCTGCACAGCCGGCCTGGACGTGCCACATGTCACTGTGTGCATCATCAAACGTTGACATGGTAGATCGCCGTACGATCGCATCCTAGCTCGTGTATTTGTTCTTCTTTGCCTTGCGCTACCCGGCCTCCCGAGACGGATTAAACCCGGAGTGGTGCTTGCTTGCGTGTGTGCGTCGGGACCATCTCTGGGACAAATGAGGCTAACACGCACTCCACAAGAAGCACTTTACACTCTCCCTGTCGCTGCAGTACCCGGGCTCGCTCTCACATCATATACGGTGGACAGTCGAATTGAACCCGGGCCCCTTATATTGCCTGGCCCCTATACTCATCCTCTGCCTGGCCGACCGAGGCCGACCGAGCCTGTGCGGCTGCTTGTACTATGTCGACACCAGGACGTGTGACGGGAATGGACTATTTCTGACAGGTGACAGACTGCAAGCACGTATCATTTGTTGCCAACTACGCGCGCGGCCGCTGCCCTTGTTGAGACTATTCGGGACATTGGATCCCGGGGGCTTGTATCATGTCGCCTAACATGCCATTTCTGATGGCGGTTGTACTGGTTGTTACGCTGAACATCGGACCATCGCCTGCATGCATGAACGGCCGCTATTGCGAAATGAAATCCGTCACACATTCGCATGCGTCTTCTCAATCTCACAGTTTCAATGCAGTCGTCTCGAGTTTACACACCAGGCCTACCATGTCCAACTCGCTCATAGCATCTCACCACCGCCACCGCTATTATAGCAAAGAACGATCCACCCCTCTTTGCGGGCGCCACGTCAAACGCCCACCCAACTCTTGTTGAAAACAGCCGCATGTATTCGCGTCCCAAACCAGCTCCATGGCGTACACACACCACACCCACTTTCCTCATTCGCTCTAATTCTCATCCAAAATATCTACAGTACCAGGTACGCAGTCAACCAAAAGAACCAACCATAAAACCCCCCACTAAACCTGTTGGGCCCTGATCCGCGAAAGGGGTCGATCCCGTCCGCTTCATGTTGAGCCCTGCCGTTAAGTGATGTGCCCTGGCAGCCAAAAAAAAAGTGATGGCGCCCGCGCCGCGCGCGTACTGCGAATCGCTTGCCGACACATCCATCCCCCTTCCCTTCCAGAACTTAAGGTTCTCTTCTCTCGCGTCAACCTACACACTGTGTCTGCGCCCACTCATCCAACCACCCACCCCCCGGCCACTGATCCCGCCCTCACGTCGTCGGCGGCGGCAGTGGCGGGCGCGGGGCCCGTGACGAATCAACCTGGCCTGGTCCGCAACAGCATCCGCAGCGAGGGTGCCCATTACTCGCTCGCTCGCTCGGACGGTTGCTACATACTACTGGTAACAAACCACGCTGCATCTGCATACACACATGTGTATGTGGCGCCCGTAATTGCGCCCGCATATGTATGTTTATAATCACCTACTTATTTTTCCATACTTCCTTCCAAACAGAACATGTGAGTTTTACTCTGCGGGAAAAACAGCACCCGATGCACTTGTCGTGAGGGGGTATGGGTGTGCGGCCGACCGGCCGCCGGACGGGGACGGCAGATACCCCATGTTTTTTGGGGGGGAATGGATTTTTCCAATCCCGCGCTGCGCTGCGAAACAGAGTAGAGGCGTGATGTGACTGGGTGAGTGGATGAATGTAGTGGCTTTTTAACTAACGGCTTTGAGCAAGGTGGATGAGCAAGCCACAAAGATTGGGCGAATGCATGCTGTGCATGTAGTACGTCGTGTATGTATTTGGAAAGTATAAATCCTCGCATCGAACGCAATAGGCAGGACGACGACGATGACGACGACGATATACGAAAAGAAACGAAAGCCTAATGGTTTGCCTCAATTCGTTCCTACTAGCTGGTCTTTTCCTTGTGTATTGTGCAAAAGAAAATAAATACGGCCGGGACAAAAGGTTAAACAAAATTAGCGCAAAGGTTCGACTTGCCGGCCTTTTTTTTCCCCCTCTCTTTTGCCCTTTCCCCTCCTCAGTCAAGTAACGAGTATTCCCGATAGCCACATCGTCGCCGAAGCCGGCACACGCAAGCGAAAATGACTCGTTTCTGAGTCCGAGTGTTGAGAATAGGGAACGGAACACTGTATAGCGCATCAAAAAGGGCATCAAAGCCTTATCTGTGTTTGTACCATGCTTTCCAAGCTAGGCCTTCTGTGCCCTATACAAAAAAAAAGAAGGGACCAGCCAAAATAAGAGAGGAGAAGCTTTCCGCTGATACAGCCGAGCATGCTAGCTTCCCCTCTCTCTTTCTCCTCTCAAAAGAATAGAGCCATAACTCATTTGCATGCCATCATAAAGTTCCCCCTAGACGCGCTCCATGTGAAAAATGCCTAGGTACCATCCTTCTCAAACATATTGCTTTCGCAACCTTGTTTGGAAATCAATTCCACTCCCACCCGCTAACGCCTTTTGCTGAGAAAAAAAAAGTAAGAAGACGTACACATACACAGCCCCAACTTTCAGCGTTCGGAAAAGAGCGCAAGCCCGGACCGAATACCCACATGTACATTATGTACTATGTACCGGGAGCGCCGAACCGTGTCAGACGCGGGATGATTGGAGTACTAGGGAAGAAGAAAACTATCCCGGGCGCACCCCCCCACTCAGGCATCTAGTTCCTCGGGCGCTTTGTGGCGAGCAAGAACCAGACGCTTGTACTCTGCGGGGTCCTTGTCCCAGAGCTCAGCGGCCTGGCCGTTCAGCGGACTCGAGCTGTTGTAGTAGCGTTAGTCTATTCTCTTTTCCTATATCTCAATTTTTTTTGCTTTTCTTCTCCTGGTCGACATGATAAGACAAATTGGCGGTACTCACTTATTGGGCTCGCCGAGCAGACTCTGCAGGCTGAGCAGCACCGTCGTAATGTTGTAGATGGCGCTCCACTTATCCTTGAGGATGTCGAGGCAGATGCGGCCTGAGAAGTCGACGTTGGGGTGGTAGATGGGCGTCTTGTAGAGCACGGTGGGCGGGCTGTAAGGGTAGTTGTTGGCAAACTCCATGGAGAGCTTGAACACGAGGTTTGCGTAGGGTGTGTCGGCGGGACCGTCAATGGTCGCTGTCCACACGGTCATGTTTTCGTCGTCGGGAAAGGCGGTGATGCCGGGGGTGGGCTTGGTCATGATGTCCATGAGCTCTTTTTGGAGACTGCACACGAGGTCAGTGGATACGTTGGATACGGCAGCGTGGGGGATAGGTCAGAGCATACCGCTGGGCGACGGTCGCGTTGGCGCCGTTTCCTCGGCCGTTGGATGAGAGAGCCATTGTGTTGTCGTTGAGCGGTGCACGCGTCAAGAGATTTTGACAGCGCGGTTGTCAAAGCCTGGTAGGAAAACGCTGTGCACAGTGGGGTGCCACCGGTATCCAGCTAACGACAGAGAAGAAGAAAGCAAGGGCGTCCAAAGGATCACGTCAAAGAAGAAAGGCGCTGCGAGGGAAGCCCGGTGCGTGTGCCGATGTGATAAAAGGTGAGAGGGGATGTGCAGCAGTTGTCGTGGTCGTTGGCAGCCAAACGCAAACTGCTTTTTGGGTGTTGTGTTTATCGTTTGGCGTCCCTGCGTCTTGCCGGGGAAACCACTTGGCTGTCGCGTGGGATCCCTGTCCTGGTGCACACGCGACGACCCGCTCACTAAACAATTGATTCGCGTGCACGGCCAGCGCGTGTCCCCTGGAACAGCCACGCGCCCCTAGCACATACCTGACTTCGGTACGCTCTAGTACGATGCGTCTGAAACTGCACGATGCTAGGGACCGGCGGCTGTTTGCAATGCAGGGGCGTCAGAAAGGGAACAGGAGGAGCTGGGACTGGGGACAGACAGCGACCGTCTGCATGGGTTGGACTGTGTGTGTGTCGTCTCTGGATATCAGTTCTGTACCTGTTGATGAACCAAGGCTGTGGATTTGCTGCCAATTGCATTTCCCTAAGAATTTTATAAAGACTGCGTTTCCACAGCCTCCTCTACGAAGATGCTCAAGAGAGCACGCGTGTGGGATCTCTGAGATGATATTTTAGCAATCTCGTCAATCAGTATTAGATACGTGACTGTACAATATATCCAAACGATCTCGCGCAAAGAGCGTTTCTCTGCCAACGATCGCACGAAATCCCTACCCTTCAATCAAGCACCGCCCGACAACACAACCCATAACTCAATCCTCATCCAACCCCTTGATCCTCTTCTTCTCCACCAGTCTCCTCTCCAAACTGCACCTCAAAACTCTCTTATCCCTGCCCACATCCAGTCCTTTCAAACAGTCATCTTCACGGTCCCAATACACAGCCCAGCCATATCCTCCCCTCTCTTCTTCCACAGCAACAAGACACTCCTCGTCATCCAACGTCAACCCTTGCTCGTCTTCTGTCCAATCCCACGGCCCGACTTTATGTTTCTTCGCCTCGGACCGCGGGCCATATCGCAGCTCCCGCGTCTTACTGTGCGCGTAGACCCAATTCAACTTCGGCTTCGCAGGTCTCGAGGCGGATTTTGGCGGAAGGGGAGAGGGTGTTGAGGGAGCAGAAGATTCAGGCGATGAAGGCGAAGACGGCGGGACGGTGCTGACTAGGCCGAGAATGGGGGCAGCAGGCATAGGGCGATGCGGGAGCTCAGAGGATGGAAAGGGCAGATAGAATCCTGTGAACGGGTGGGGCGGAGGCTCGCCGTTTGGACCGCGCTTCGGGAGGCCGGTTTCTGCGTCTTTGGGCCAGAGTCTTATCTATACGCTTCCATTAGTACTGCTATTGTCGTGGAAAGGTGCACTGCATGATGCTGCAAGTGGGGCTCATGTACTTTTCCATCTTTCAGAACTACAATCGCGTTGTGAACTTCATCTTTCTTCCTGCTCTTTGCATCGCAGAAAACGTCCAGGTAGAACTCCTCTTGGCGCTCTTCAGCTTCGGCTTCGTCGTCTAGAAGACGTTGTTGATGGACAGCTTCATTTGCTCCTACGGCGATTGGTATCCCGGCCAGTGTCAGTGCGTACATTGCTCTCAGATTGGTGGATAGCGAATAGGTATGACGACTGCAAGGAATGCTTGACGCGCGTATATTGAAAACATGCTGTGGTGTTGTGAACAAGATGCCGGGGCTGACTGCGGCACGATGCTGTCATAGGTCGCGCGATGCGGGACGTTTCGGTTAAAGCTTGGAAGACCCCTGTCCACATCTACCTACTCATCTCAAGGGCTATTGGAACACCATTTTATATACATCACAAGGTCCTCGTAGTTTCGTTCGGCGTTTGCAGTTCTTCTAGTTGTATAGCATGTAGGTGCTGCATGGCAAACCAGCTAGTCTAGTATGTGGACTCACCCATCTTCATATCCGAGTGAGCATCTTGTCAACTGTGTGACTATCATTGTTACACGTCTCTTCGGCATCTTGACACGAAAGTATTACTAGCAATAGAGTACCAGGTACGGCAGTTTCTTAGCTTTTCTCTCGGGGAAGTACATCATGCCAAGGGTTCTGGATGATTTCATTCTAGCCAGGTGAACCATGCCAGCCACTGTGACTGCATGTCTCTACCAAGCAAAGACTAAATTCAAGACGAACTACTCTCAAGCCTCTCATTGATCAACACTCCTTTTGCAGACGTCATCTGAAAAGGCAGTGGCGAACTCTGACCCTGCCGTAACAAGCAATAAGCCTTCCACACCACTATCCACAAAGCAAGCACGGAAGAGCCGACCAAGACCCATAAGTTACAGTGTTTCCTCTCGCTTCCAACTACCATCTTCAATTACACGCAACATCTTCATCTTCGAGCGTCCATCATTAGTTACCTCATCTTGACCCATCGCCTACCTGTGCCATGCCTCCCAAGAAAAAAGCCGTCTCTCCCGAGAGACAAGATGTCTCGCTTGAAACTCGTCGCTTGCTGGTCAGTTTGACCAAAAAGCAGCGAGTATGTCTGGACCGACTCGTGACCAAAACCGGAATCGACGACACAAAAGAAGCGTACGACCTGCTGGATACCTGCGACTAGAACTTGCGGCATGCGCGGAGTCTTCATGAGTACAAGCAAAGGGAGACAATCGCAGACATAGTGAAAGCTAGAGAGGAGGATGAGGAGGAGGAGGCGGCGGCGGCGGCGGCGGCGAACGAGCCCGAAGCAAGGTGAGAGATTGCAGACATTTCCTTTTCGTAGAACGTATGCTGAACACTTGTCTAGAAGGCAGCGAGCGGATTCTTCAGTTGCTGAACCGCCAAGTGTCGATGCACCAGAACTCCCAGTCGAGGCCTCAATAGAGTCTTCACTCGCTGAACCATCAGGCGCCCAGGCGCCTGCACCGCCAGTCGCTACATCACCAGAGGCTTCCCCGGTCGCAGCCCCCGACACCTCAGAACTCGAGCAGTCTCAAGAACTCCCAGTACTACCCTCGGCACATCCGCCGCCAGAGTATCTACGCTTGCCTCTACTCACGGAACCGCAGCAAGTTACTCTTAAGGAGGCATTACTGCAACCTTTCCGTACCGACTACCTTCCCAGGCCGGCGTCCGATGAGCCACTTTTCCTCCCCGCCGATGCACGACGACACTGGTACCTCGGGTATTTGTATCACTGGAAAGATTTCCAGAGCGAAACCATCGAGTACTGGAACATGGAAGAATGCCAGGACGCATTTGACGAAATTGACGACTACACAATCGACGAGCCGCGTCCTACTGACCTACCGTCGCCCGAAGAGAGCCTAGGTCCCGCCAAACTAGAAGACTACTTTCGGCGCGAAGTCCTCGAGGTGGTGGTGCGGACTTACAATACGCTGCTTACGACCGAGACAATGCGGGAGGTATGCGAAGATGGGACTCCAGAAGGCATGTGGATCGAGAAGGGGTCCGAGAACGAGCAACTCGCCGCAAAGGGCGTCAAGCCCACATTCATGGTGCGCACACAGTCTGCGAGCGGTGAGGCCGAGACAAGACTGCTCGGGCATGTAGAGTATCTCGGGGGACGGCCTGGTGCCCTGACGCATGCCATCAGGGAAGTAGCGAGCCAGAGTTGGGGCAGTATACGCTGTGTACTAGGTAAGCCGACTTCGTATGTACTTGACAGTGACTCACTGACCATATGCCAGGCGACATCGCCCGCTGGATGCTCGAGTGTGATACCGAGTATGGCTTCCTTGTCAGCAGCGATGAGATTATGTTCATTCGCTTTGCTCCCATCCCAGCCTCCTTAGCAAGATCCTTGGCCGGTGCGTACGGCATAAAGCGACGCATCAAACGCACCGGACAAGTCGGCTCCTTGATACAGCCTGAAATTTTCTACTCTGATCCTATCAAACACGCGCAGATTCTGAATGAGCAGGAAGTCATGGTGCCGGTTAAGCTGGCACTGCTATATCTGATACATACGACTGTGATCAATGAGTTCAGGATGATAGAGGAAAAGGGCAATTGTGCCCTGTACTTTCCAACGACGGAACCTGGCGAGAGGTACAGGTTATAGCACTGTGGAAAGACTTTCGTAGATGCCGGGTTGGTTGTGGACCATGGTGCATGATGATGGACACTGTATTGTTAGTAATGTACGGCAATAGGCTCTTCTCGACGAGAAAATCCAGCCAAGGAGAGAAACTGGACGCTACATATGTGCTGTCATACAGAATAACAAAGAAATAGTGCCTGCTCGAAAAAAAAGGACTTGACACACCAGCAGCCGATCCGACTCACCTCTCCAAGTACGTACGTCTCTATGCCGAAGCAAAAAAAAAAGCTGGATGAGCATAGCCAGCAGCGTATCAAGAGACACCAGCACATCGAGATACCAAAACATAGCTCCTACCATCTCACTGCCGACTCCCCTTCATCCGACCATATCCACTCGCTACGCCTAGCCATTGTGGCGCATCAGCCATGCACCCAGCGCCTTGGCTCACCCAGGTTCGAGCTGGCCAGCCTCGGAACGAGAACAGCGGGTGCTGGTCTCATTGGACAGTTTCCTCTCCTGTGCCATTTCCCCATATTCAACACTACCGAGAACGCAGGTTTACTTTTCTAGGGGGTGTGTGGTGTCCAACGCCGCAAGCGGTGGCGTGGCGGATATCGAGGGCCGCGACGGAGAGAGATTGAGAAAGAAGATTACCTCGGCCCATTTTGACGATATGATTGGCAAAAAACGGTCGTTTTCAACTTGGGTATACGAGGGTGGAGTGTTGGTTGGGTGTTGCAGGCATCACTGAAAGATCGTGGTGTCTTCCTTGAGAGGAGAAATTCCTCAGAGCGTAAGTATGTTTGAGGCTAGAAAAGAGTGCCTCGGTCACTGCGAATACTTATGAGGTATGATTGGGCGGAGGACAGGGCCAAGATGGTGGCATAGGTGATGTACTTAAATCTGCGGGTGGTTGGGGGAAAAGTCCGGGACAGGAACGCACTGGGGGCTCCCAAGTACCAGGATGGGACGCAAGGATCGTCACTTGTAGTGGATGGGTTGGTACCATGTTTGCACGTGGGTTTCTGGGACTAGGGTATCGCTTTCCTCATCCCATGGAGCGATTGAAAAGGACGCTTAGCAAGTAGCTGGGATCCTAGTCCCCCAAGCGTGGCAGTTTCAGCCCAGTGCTGCCGACTTGCCACTGACAGCCGAAGGAGGCTTCACACTTGGTCGATTCATGGGTTCGATATGACAGTGTTTTGCAGAGCCACGTAGAATGCAGTGGTCTGATTGCGCCACAGATCTAAGCGCAAAGAAGTATTCTGGGGGGCAGCATGCATAGTGACGGAAAGCAAAGGAACTCGCTAGCCGGAGCTTTTGCAAGCGTGACTAGATAGTCGAGACTGCTGATCAATCGACAGGGACAGTGGCAGGCAAATCAGGCCAGATTGCGGATGCGCGGTGTATGCAGGAGGGTTATGCAGCTGTCTCAGTGTGCGGAATGGTGCGTGCTCAACGGTCCAGCAGCGATCGACCGACTCTTGTACGAGCCATAAATGTGCTTCCCAGCAGCTGGGAGCCGCACCTGTTGGTGCTATGCGGATGGGACAAAGTGGACGCTCTTCGTGTGCATACCCTGGCCCGCCTGGTTGGACAAAGAGGACGCATGCGTGAAAGGCAACGAGACACGCGCCTGCAGAGGACTCAGCATGACGCCACAAGCAAGTCCCCGCCAAGCAACCGGCGGCTTGGGGGGCGGCTGATGGACACAAAAGTCCCTTGTTCGCATGCGGCTCGCAACCACACATGGCTCGACGCTGCCCGGAGCAGTACCCGACTTGGGACAAGATCTGGAGAGTGGATTATGCCCAGTGGAGCAGCAGTAGGCGACGTTACCCCGCGCGTGGATTCAGTTTTCGTTGTCTGGCCAAGGACGACGTCTTGCTGAGGTCGCACGGCGTCGAGATGTCAAACGACAAACAAAAGAAACGAATGACGGCGCGGCCGCTGTGCACCCGGCTCGTCCGTAGGTTGCATGGAATGTAGCGCACGACAAGAGACCAGTAGGCAGGGGACAAGACGGCGTCGGCGGTGCTTGGGGAGTCTTGTCGTCGGAACCCCGGCGAGACGACTTGGCTTGACCCAGCATGCGGGGTCCCCACATGCCAAGCCTCTCCCCAGCTTTGATGGCTGTCCGCCTTCTGGGTCTCTGCGCGGCTTTCCTTCTCCTTTGGCTGGCCTTGTCGAAACAAGCGGGCGAATTGGTGCCCATGCTGCCCCGTGCCTCGGTACTTTACTGCAGATGCTTCTCTCCATACGCCTCCAGGTCTGGGCACCGTGTCATGGTGGGGAGTGGAGTGGAGCGTCTCCAAGGAGCCCTCTCTGACATATAAGTAAACATGTATATCATGGACCCTCTATTGCTTTTTCAGGCTCATCGTCTCTTCCCTCGCCCTTGAGCCCCTCTCCCGTAATCCACCATGGCTTCCCACGACGCAGTCATGTCCGACGATATCAAGAAGCAAGAAGTGTCCCTCAAGGAAAACATCGACGGCTCTCAGGATGGCTCTCCCTACGAGTGCGAGTTCAGTGAGCGGGAGCAGCGAAAGATCATTCATCGTATTGATCGCCGTCTTGTCGTGACCGTGGGCGTGCTGTACTGCATCAGTTTGATGGACCGCACCAATCTGAGCGCTGCCGCGATTGCTGGGTCCGTACACGCCCTGTCCGCTGCTACTACGCGTGCTCAAAGCTAATTCGTTTCAGCATGACCAAAGACTTGAAACTCGTGGTCCTCGATGGCACAATCTCCCGCTACTCCGTTGTCACTATCGTTTTCTTCGCGTCCTATATCGTATTCCAGCCTCCAGCCACGGTAATCTGCCGCTATCTCGGACCACGCAACTTCCTCTCTTGCATTGTCGTAGCATGGGGTGCCGTCATGATTGGTATGGGGTTTGCTGATAGCTACGGCACAATGGCTGGTCTGCGAGTGGTCCTCGGCATTCTAGAAGCTGGCTTCTTCCCCAGCTGTGTCTACCTACTGTCGACATGGTGTAAGCATCCGGCATTATGTTAATACCTGATATGGTACTGATTACCCCTTCAGATACCCGATACGACATTGGAAAGCGGTACTCGTGCTTCTACATCTTGGGCAGTCTGGCTTCTGCTTGTGCTGGAATTCTTGCATATGGACTAATGCAGCTCAAGGGCCGCCAGGGCCTGAACGGCTGGCGCTGTGAGTTTTCCACTATGCACATAGTCCAAAAGGGAAAGAAGCTAACCTTTAACTCTTCCAGGGATCTTCATCATTGAAGGAGCGCTTACCTGCTTCCTTGGCCTCGTTGGTTACTGGGCCCTCGTCGACTTTCCAGACAAGGCCCACAAGAGCTGGAACTTTTTGAGTGAGCGCGAAGCCAGGTTCATCATCGATCGCGTCAACAAGGATCGTGGTGATGCCAAGCCGGAACCGTGGTCGCTCGCCAACTTCCTGAGGGGTGGAGCCGACATCAAGATCTGGGGTTTCGCCATGGTATGTTGAGCAGATCATGCCAGGAGTCCATAATCCCACGCACTAACTCACCCAGATCTTCTTCAACACCACTACTGTTACCTATGCTCTTGCCTACTTCCTTCCCATCATTCTAACAGAAAACATGGGCTTCTCTGTCGGTGCATCGCAATGCCTGGTTGCTCCCCCATACGCCTTGGCCGCCATTGTCATGTACACCACTGGCTACCTCGGCGACAAGTACCATCTCCGTGGACCCATCATTATCTGCAACATGGTGCTCTGCCTCATCGGACTTCCCATCATGGGCTGGCACAAGAACCCCAATGTCAGGTATGTCTCCGCACAACCCGGTCTTTGTTCAAACTTAGGACTGACACGTGTAAAGGTACTTTGGCGTCTTCCTCACCACTGCCGGAGCCAACAGCAACATCCCCGCCACCATGTCGTACCAGGCCAACAATATCAGAGGCCAATGGAAGCGTGCTTTCTGCTCTGCCATCCTCGTCGGTATGGGCGGCGTCGGCGGTATTGCAGGAGGTCTCGTATTCAGAGCACAAGACAAGCCCGGGTACGAGCCAGGACTATACGCCTGCATTGCGTGCTGCCTTCTTACCATGATTATTGTTTGCCTCATCACCCTGAGGTCGTGGACCTTGAACAAGCGTGCCGATCGTGGAGAGATAGAGCTCGAGTACAACGATGTGAGTTTTGGCACCTTTATTCTTTTTGGCAGCACAGACATTAACAAATTTCTCTACAGGACGGCGACCAGAAGGGCTTCAGGTACACTTACTAAGCCATGGTGTTTCGGCATGCTTCTTGTGTATGGGATTCTGAATGTTCATGGAAGTAGGCATGTTGAGTGACGCCACTCAGAACTGTTATCCTGATGCTCCATGATATCCTCTTTTTGCACTCTTCAGATAGTTAACGACGATTATGACCCACTTCATCCGCGTGTCCTACCTCTTTTTTTCGTGATCAAATTGATTTCATCGCAGCTACTGCTACTCCGAACTTATATTTTTTCTGCGCTCTACCTGTGATATATAAGTAAATATCCGGAAACTTCGGCAAGGAACCTCCCTACATTTCCTCGGCCCAAAGTAATCACTCTCCGATCCACGATCAGTAATCCAACCCACCCAGTGCCGAGTCAGGTAGCATGTGACGACACACTCGTGTATAATGACAATTTCTTAAGAAAAAAAAGTAGTATCCAAGTACACTGCATATCTAGATTTCTAGTTCATTCAGCAAGTGAAAAAAGAAAGGGAGCAAATGTACGTTATGAACGCTCCGTCCGAACCAAAGAAAAAGAAAGATAGTTGCATGAACTGCCCACAGACGCACAATATAACCTTTTGGTTATTAGTCATTACCTTCTCCCAAAAAACTATAGCAAGTAAACGTCCAGTCTCTTCATTGCGTCTTGTTTCCTTTAGAGAAAAAACGGAGGAGAGTATCTCAGATCGTACAAATATGAGAGTGGGGTGAGAGGAAAAAATAAGCTTCCGGAAAACACAAACAAGCGTATCATAACGTCAACTACACACTCCATGGCTAACAATGATACCGAAACAAATGAAGATGTGACGCCATGTGAGCCCCCTTGCCCCTATCCGACCAACCAAAACTCCATCCGTCGCTATGCACGCAATCTAACCAAAAGCAAAAAAAAAGCAAAAAGAAAGCCATATGAAATGTTGCCCATATAGTCTCAATATCTGATCGTGAAAACATAAAAGGGAATGCGGTATCCTACCAACGGTCTAGTATGATTTGTATTTCTGCTCATTGTCAGCGAAAGCCCTTTTACCTGTACGAAAACATGAATACTTACATCTTCAATTTTACGTCTGGATCCCGCATCGAGTGCGTTACCAACACCGAGCAATGCATTGCTCAACGCTTTCGTCGCACCAAGTGCAGGTCGCAGTACCACGGTGGGCGCATGCCTAGCAAGAGCTCTCGCCACACCCGTGCCGCTACCTTCTTCCATCACCTCCGCAGGTATGGCTATTACCGCGTCGCGTGCAGTAAGCAAGTCGCGCTCAAGGTGTCGAGCCGCGCTGCGTAAACCGGCGCGCACACCAATAGGTTGATTGGCGTAGTTTGACACTGCGCGTGGCTCTTCAGAGTCTGAATGTGGATCTTCGCCATCCCAGTCGTGGGCTTGGTGACGACCAGGCGAGGCTGCTTGGGGGTTGAGAAAGACTTCCGCGCCTTCAAGCAGATTCTGCGTCCCAATGGCTACCTTTGCGCCCAAACGCGCTACTTCTGAGGTAGTGTTCTTGGCAAAAGCGTAAACGCCCTTCTGTAAACTGCGGACAATGCGCCCATCCTTCTTGTACTCCCGCATTGGTACGACGACAAGGTCTTTGAGCCCTGAACCGACGTTCACAAGAGGCCGCACAGCCGCTAGTCCAGAAAGAACTCCTGGAAGCTGATTGTCTTTGACATCCGGCATCCACACATCGTTCAGTGTCTTGTGCAGCTTGTCAAATGAAGTGATGCCATAAACAATTGCATGTCGTAGGATAATGTCAGAACCATCCAGGATCAAAAAGTTCATGAACTCGGTAGTGTGGCCCGAACGAAGACCGCGATAGTCTACACGCTTTGGCTTGTAATCAAGCTTCATGTGGACAGCCATAACTTCAAGGCGCTGAATGAATGGCTGCTCTGCGGCTGGTGGACTAGCTGGCGCAGAGTCGTCCTTGAACTCGAAGAAGCGTGTGATGAAATCTAGTGCGTCTTGGTCGACATGCAAACGAAGTGGGAGTACGGTGACCTGTTAGGCTAGTCAGTACACACGGTTTTTCCTAACATCGCCTTCAAACTTACTTTGATTACGAGCTCGGATGCAGCCAAGTCTGTGACTGGCTTGACTGTGACGAGTTCGAGGTTAATCATGGGTCGAGTGAGCTCCCGCATGTTCGGGTCAATTGCGCAAGTCACAAACTTTTTCCAGGTCGACGTAGGTACATGATCGAAAACCTCGAGGTCTTGCACGCGCACGTTGATTGAATTGATGGTCTCTCCCGAGTCCGGTGGAAAGACAATGAGGTCCACCGCAACGCCCATGAGGGAGAATGCAATCTTCTTGTGCTTGCTTCGCTCCAGCTTGAGCCGACGTCTGGACTTGGTCGTGCTACGTGGTCGAGCAGTAGCCCCTGTAGAGCGTGTCGCTGTTGAGGTGGCGTAGCTGCCTGTCTCGCTAGCTAGGTCGTCAATGTCGTGGTTAATACGTCGGGCAAGTGCTCCTTTTTCGTCTTTCACAGGGACACCGATCCATACGGAGTTGAACAAGAAATCCTCTTCGACGAAGTCGTCGTCCTCTTCCTCCTCTCTAGCTCTTCGCCGTCGCTCCTCAGCACGAGCCTCGACGTCATCTACGGCTTGGCTGATGATGCTGCGCGTCCGTGGCCAGTCGTAGCCATCGTAAAGATTCCAGATTACGTTGACGTCGCGAACGCGAACCTTGAGTGGTGCATCTGGAACTTTGAACTCGTTCGAGAGATGGTACTGGTTCTTGGTGGAATCCCACTTTCGAGCTTTACCCTTCTGTTCCGCATCTGCGTCTCTGAAATACTCTTCGCTGAAATCAAAGTCTTCCTCGCCTTGTGTGATCTCGTATTTCTCTTGAAAACTTTCCAGAAGTGCTCGGTCGCCACGTTGACGAGTGGTAGGGGGCGTTGCTAATGCGCCAAGATCATCCTCACCGAGCAAGCTATCTCCCATTTCTTCTTCAGTAGGCAAGGACTGTGAGTTGTAGATACTTCCAACAAATTCAAGATTGGTTGGGAGATCGTCCTCCACAAGATCAGCATTGCTCATGAAGTCATCAGCTTCCACATCCTCGTCTTGCACCAAAGCGTCACCAGTAAAAGATTCCATCATTTGTTGCAGGGGAACAACGGTCCGGTACTGCTCTGCTGTAGAAGGCGGTGACGGCGGCTGGAGTCCGTTCAGGATCGTTATGAGAGTCTGTGTAGAATCTGCGCATGATTCAATGACAAAAAGCTCGTTCTTGAACTCAATGTCGACCAACTGTGGCTGTTCTTTTCCATCGCCCGCAATATTGACGTATACTTTGGCAGCCGAGATTGAACTAAGAGATACATACCCCAACTCCCTGAGTTCATGGAGTTGGCGATTTGTAGTTGCAACTGGTGATGTTGATTGATGTTCATCTTCTAGACGTGCCACATCATCGATAGCGTGCATTGAAGCCTTCCGAAGCTCCACGGTGACCGAATAGTCGTTCTTCGCCTGCTTGCCTGCGACGTGTGCTTCTGTAAGTACGAACAGCCCTTTTGACGATGTTTTTCGAGGATTCAGCCCAATCGCACAGTTTCTCATTAGAAGGTCGAGCTGTAGTGGCTTAGCGGTAGGCCCTGAAAGCGAATTGACTTCCGAAGATTGCCGACTAAGTGTTTGAGGCGATTGTGCACCGGTGATGGTTGCAACGCTGGATGCAATACCCAATGCAATATCATCAACTGTACCATCCTCCGAGATGCCCAGTGCTGCCATGACGGTCGTCACTCGGTATTCGACACAAACGTTGAAGAATTTTGCCTTTGCCACAGGCTCCATCTCGTCCCCCACCATCCTTAACATGATTGCAGGTAGCTGCTCTGACGGGCGCATCTTGACGACGTCATGAACGAGAACTTCGTCATCTCGACGGACAATTGCCTTGCCAACTTCAGTAGCCAACAAAGCCGGGACTCCTACGTGAGCCAGAGCAGTATCTTTCAAAGTAACGGAGACATCTCCAAGCTTCTCGTTGACGACTACCCGTACGTCTAGTGTCTTTACTGACACCAAACTGAGCAGACCAGGTCGGTCATCATCAGGCAAATACTTGGCTACTTTGGACAATCGCGCCAATTCAGCACCAAGAGCCTCAAACGTTTTCATTTGCTGGAGGTCAGAGATGCGGACGCCTACTTCAGCAAACTCAACACGAAGGACTGAGCCCTTTCTGCGTTGGCGTAACAGCGTCTCGATCAGGATGTCGTCATTATTCTCATATGGATCCTTCGATGGCGTTATCATGGAAATGAGCCTTGTCAAATCTGCCTCTTCAGGGGCAAAAAGGAAGTTGAGAGTGGTTCCTTTCACCTCCGCGATGAACGGCGTGTTGCCTTGGCCAGCTTCTGTGTAGGGCCCGATGAGCTGGAGCTCAGAGACCTTAAGACGGACATTGCTCTGGCGTATAGCGATCCGAACCGATGTCGTCTGTAGCTGCACAGAGCATGATTTCCCTTTGAGTGTGAAAGAGACTTCGCCAAACTGTAGCTGGATCTTTGGACCATTGCCGGGCGGCGCAGGTGATACAGGCTCTTTCGCCGGCGGTGGCAGTCCATTACCAAAATGGACACCTCGGGGCCGATTATTCGATGGAGATATGACAGGGCTTTGCACGGTGCTGGTAGAGCTGAAGGAGTTACTCAACTCTAGCATGCCACTGAAGCCACCAAAAGAGCCAAGAGCGTCATCCAACTTTTGCATGTCAAACATGACCTTTACAGGGCGCGTCACGACCGTAATTCGATCTTCTTTCCCTCTCGTAAAGTCCACTTCCACATCGCTGCTGAGTTGTTCCGCCATAGTACTGCTCAATCGTTTGGATTTTGGTCGTGAACCTTGGAAGGAGATAATATCTTGATCCAAAGATGCGATAACAAACTTTCCAATATGTATCTGAGATCGTGACTCTTTTGCGATATTGCGCTGATTGATCAAGATCTTCAACATATTGACTCTCAGTATAGCATCCATCGGCTTCGGGTCAAGTTGCCAGCTCGGGACGTGTGCTCCTTGAACGGGTTCTGTGGCAACATTCTCAAGCCATGAGATGGCTATTTGCTTGACTGACAAGTCAAGATCGACAGGATTCTCCTTCGAGCTTGCGGTAGATTCTGGTACCGAGGCTTTGTCTTCTTGTTGCTGCGGATCACTGCCGAGGGCCTGCATCATCCGATTAAACATTCCAAACATGATGCGACCAGTAGACAAGTCCATATGCCCTGCCACAGATCCCACCTCGACGCTGATAGATGGTGTGTGTACTTTCTTAGGTTGCTTTGGCAGATTGGATGGCTGGGCTGGTTTCGACGTAGCTCGCGTCCGACTAGATGCGTCTAGCGATGGTTTGTTGCGGTGGGATGAGGAGTAAGCGTAGTTGGAGAATGATCCAGGCATTTCGGCAAATATCGAATCTTCTCCTAGGTTGGATGGCTTAAACTCAAAGGTCGCTGCATCGCTGGTCTCTTCATCTCTCTCGTTATCACCCTGTCCATCGTCGAGACCCATAGGAAACCAAACTGTGATTTGATCGATTGTAAGCAGTCTCTTTGCCTGCTTTTGAACAGCTGGGGTGGTTAGAGTGGGGGTCTGTACGCGTCCAGCATGTTGTGAAGAGGACAACGAGCTCTGCCGACTTTGTGGGCGCGGGGTTTCGCAGCCATCTTCAACCTCTATAGCTGGTGCCAAAATGCTGGCAGAAACCATTGCCTCGGGTATGGATCCAGATTTGTCTGAAGTAGAGTCCTTGCTTGAGGCTGAGGATGAATCCCAACCTCCAGGGACATGTCCTTGCTGTACAGAACTAGCTTGCGCTGCGCTCACCGCACTCATGTACATACTCTCCGCCTCATCATGAGTGAAAATTTTTGATTCGGACAAATCTTCTTCTAGAGGCGGTGACTGAGGAGTTGAATGTACGCTGCTAGCAGGGCTGGGCGCATATTCTGTTGATTGCTCATGTGCCGCAACTAGGTTGTCCGTAGAGCGCTGGACTGCCTCAGAATGCTTCGACTGCGAGGGCGAAGCAGTTGCACTTGGAGGGTGAAATGAGCGTCCCAAGGCGGATACAGTGGGAAGATCGGATGTTGAGACATCACTGGCGGGTTCTGATGCTTGAGTGTGTTGGCTTGATGTCGCATCGTTCGATCCCCAAGTATCGGGGACCTCTGCAGACGTTTGGGTGATCGGCTCATCCTCGAGTTGGAAGTCGAGCATACCATTTTGCACTGCATAATCAAGCAAGCCTTCGTCATCGTAAAGCAGGTTGCTCTCACCAAGATCACGCGCGGGTAAAGAGTGACGAGACCGAATAGGTGACCCATCCACCGAACGGCCATCTGGACCATCATCAGAGTTTGCATCTGCAAAACGATCATCGTCTACGGTATGTACGGATAGGTCGAGTTGGAGTGGCTCAGGTGATGGGGGAGGGAGCGACGAAACCGATTCTTCTTGTGTGCTCACGGGCGCTTGCGGAGGCGAAGCAATCGGGCTAGCCTGAATCTCATCTACTAGTGGTTCTGGAGGTTCTGATGGCTCAGGCAACCTTGCTGGCTCCGGTGATTCTGGTGATTCTGGTGCTTTTACCTCTTCTTCATGTATAGAGTGACTAGGTCCTTCACGTACAGAGTAACTGGACTCTTCACGCATAGAGTGACTAGGCTCTTCACGTACAATAGAATGACTGGAAATGTGGCTCGCTGACGGTTCGCTAGCGGCCTTTTGGCTAGTTGAAACCTCTGATCGTGTCATGACTGGTGAAGGCGGTTGCGAAAACCTTGATAGAGAAACGAAATTCTCCACATCAGATACGAGACGTGCGCAAATGTTCTCCACGTGCATTCTCCGTTTACCTAGCTTGGTAGTGTCGAGTGCTGTTGTTGAGCCCACATCTACACGCAGATCCTTAGAGGTTATCGAGTCTATGGAAACGCGTTCTACATGGAAGCTGAGGGTGGCGGGCAAGCTTTGGTTCGACCTCAACGAATCCGAAGCATCTTTTGCAGATTGGTCCTCCAGCTCGATATTGACATCGTTCACGGTGATACTGAGGCGGTCCAACGCGGTGTTCAAAATGTTTCGCAAGTATGTCGGAAGAGCAAGTGGTGCTCCCATGCCTGCAGAGCCATCGTCGCCATCGTCACTTGATGCGATTGACTCGTGCATATATGGTGCCTGAGAAGCCAGCTCCTCCTGGAGCTCACGTATCTCCTCAGCCGGCTCCGCCCGTATGAACGAGTTAGCGAGCTCGTCCACTGTCGGAACATACTCATCATCTGAGCCAGGGTCGCTCGAGTCGTCTCGGATGGGTGGGGGCGAGGCCGGCCGCCAAAGTGGCGAGGGTTGGGATGGAACCGGCTCTTCAGCAAGACGAGACGGAATATCGTCGCCACCATCCTCCAATAATTTAGCCTGTAATTGTATGCCATCTACTTCGATCGATATTTGGGGCACGCCGAAGTCGAGGACGAATGTAACTCGGAGTCGTGAGGCTTGAGCTTTTGACAGATGGATCTCATGAGGCAACTTGAGATGCAACAGTGCTACCAGTTTCTACAGGTATTTTCAGCACAGCAATGGTGAAGGAGTTGCACCAGCATTACCTACCTTGACGTGTAGCCCGACATCGCGGACCTCAAGTGTCGTCCGCTTTCCTACATCAACGCTTACAAAGTCGGCGGGATCTTTGTCGAGTATGTCGATTTGGCGCAGCCCATAGAGGAGAAGCTTCCTGCCGATAGAGCTCGAAAGTCCGGAGAAGAAGGCCATAGTAGTTGAGGCTGGCGGTGGAGCTGCCGGACTCGTTCACTGTAGGCAACTCAAGCGCCTATCGCTGGTACCGAAAGAGCTCCATAAGTGGTAAATGGCGGTACTGAATAGCCCTAGCAAGAAATGCAGAGCGCCACGCGCTTTCACGCCTCTATCCGACCGGTTATGCAGAGTTGTGCCTGCCAAGTATCGGTCGTCTGTAGGCGGTGGCGGTCGGACTGTAGGGAGTTGTAGAGCAGTAGTAGGAGCACACAAAACAAGGTTGGCGAGGCTGCCCGGTGCTATGGCGAGCAGAAGTTGTTAGTGCGTGTCGGCGAGTCACAAGACAAAGCCCGGGGGTTTAGGGTTCAGGTGCATAGAGATGCAGATGATGCGCTATGAGGTCGCAGGCGGCCGTGCACAGCATCACTCGCACTGCGGCGCCCCGCGCGTGCATCGGCGCCGCACTAGGCAATCGATAAGCACTGGGCGCGTGATAACGCGTAGGATTGACAACGCCGCAGTACTGACGAGCTCACAAGCGTCTATACAGGCATCCTAGAGATAAACAGCAACGTGCTTGTTGTTCTTACCTGCATATCCGCTGTAAACGCCACCGCAGCATGCGTCTGTTGGGGGGCGTGCCCTTTGGGGAAAGGTTGGGGTATATTATGTCAGCACACACTAGCGCGATTTGGGAAAGAGGTAACAGAAAACACCCAGGCAGCACTGCTCGCTCGACATTTTCTCAACGGCTTCTTTTTCGGCCTCGACTTACATTAGCCCCTCACTGCTTGGAAAAACACGAACATGGCGACCAAAGAGCCTGCAAACGATGAGGAGTGGGCGCAGGCGGAAGGTGTTCCGAGCCTAAGCGATCCATTTATCCAACAGTATCTGCAGGGGCGGGATGCGCTCGTGCAGCAGGAGAAGAGACAGCGAAGTGGTTTGTGGACCAAAACTGGCATTCTCATGCTTTGATACCATGGGTCTGACGGTTCTCAGACTATCTTTTCCGCCAAAATCTCTCGCCCATGGCACAGGAAGCATGCGCTATTGTTTCTCAGATCCGATTCGAGGAGCAGCAAACACTGTGGACCAAGGATTATGAAGACAGTTTGCTGACTGACCACGTCGATGTATTTCCCGGCATGATGTTCTCACTTGCCAAGGAGCGCATGGAGAAGAGCAAGTTGTGGCAGATTGTCAAAAAGATGCCAAAGGGCACACTGTTGCACTGTCATCTTGAAGCCATGGTTGATCTTGATTGGGCGCTCGAAGAAGCTTTCAATACCGAAGGCGTATGTTTAGTTGCTCAGGGTCCAATCATCGATGATCAGACAAGGCGAAAGACTGGGTTCTCATTCACGTATGCAAAAGATGCGAAGACTGACAGCTCAATCTGGAACGAGGCCTACACTGCTGAGACACCAGTGCCCATCAACCAGGCTGCGGACAGCTTCCCAGGTGGAGGCAAGAAAGCTTTTATAGAATGGATTCGTTCCCGCGTCACAATCACGCCTTCTGAACACCTCTCCCACCACGAAGGCCCCAACGAAGTGTGGCGAAAATTCATATCATGCTTCCCCATTCTTGGTTCATTGATATACTACGAGCCCATTTTCCGCAAGTTCATCCGTAACATGTGCAAGCAATTGCTAGATGATGGGGTCTACTATGTAGACATGCGGTCTGCGTTCTACACGCCTTATCGCAGTATAGGAAAGGCAGACTGGGACAAGGACTGGTTCCACATGCTCGAGCACATGGCTGACGAGATTGAAAAGTTCAAAGCGAGTGAAGAGGGCAAAGAGTTCTGGGGCGCAAGAATGATCTGGACCACGGTCCGGCAGTTTGGAACGAAGCAAGTCATTGAGAGTACGTCGCATAGCATCAACGCAAGCCATGTCTCGCTCATAGCGGAGGTAATATCCTCGCGCCATCGCTAACAACCCACCAGGCATGAAGCAATGCATAGAAATGAAACTTGAATTCCCCGAAATCATTGCGGGTTACGACCTTGTTGGCCAAGAAGATCTCGGCCGCCCTCTCTCGGATCTAGCTCCCGAGCTCTTCTGGTTCCGCAAAGCTTGCGCGCAGGAAGGCGTCGACATACCTTTCTTCTTTCATGCGGGCGAGACGCTCGGTGATGGTGATGCGGTAGACGAAAACCTCTTCGACGCCATCATCCTCGGTACCCGGCGCATCGGCCACGGCTTCAGTCTGTACAAGCACCCGCTGCTCATTGACATGGTCAAGGAGAAGCGGATCCTAATAGAAAGCTGCCCGGTTTCCAACGAGGTGTTGAGACTTTGCGGAAGCATCATGTCACATCCGTTGCCCGCACTTCTGGCACGTGGCGTCCCTTGTTCGCTGTGCAACGACGACCCAACAATCTTGGGCCAGGGCGTATCTGGCATGTCGCATGATTTCTGGCAGGCGCTTCAGGGCTGGGAAAATCTCGGTTTAGAAGGATTAGGCTCCCTGGCAGAGAACAGCGTGCGTTGGGCCAGTCTCGATGACTACAGTGCAAAAGAGTGGACACAGGATATCAAAGACGGCATGTTTGGCAAGGGTATTCGCGCACAGAGGTTGAAAGAGTGGGTTAGCAAATGGGAGAAGTTTTGTGCTTGGGTGGTGGACGAGTACGGTTCAGACGTCAATCTTGAGCCAGAGGAATAGGTGTCACGTGCGTGTGAATTCTCTCTTTGCACGGCACAATTAGCGAGAATTTGAACAAAAAAAGATTCAACATCGTACTATATCGTACCACGGTACCGCGGGTCCGCAACACCTGTGGGAAAATGCAATCCAAGACTCATCCTTCAGCAGTAGCAGCTAACGCACATCGAAACACGTAGACTGACGTTTCAGAACACCCATCATAAGACCATACATATGCAGGCTGCACTGCCACTTGCCCAAAACGCGACCGTCGTCACGGTGGAGCATATCGCCATGCTGTCCTGAAACACATGTACTAGCGTGCTCCCCGCTGTCTAGACCGCAAGGCGTGTCGGGTGCGTCGGCATCAGCACCTCGGTCTCTTTTTATGTCCTAGCGCTGGATACACGTCAGGCTTGAGCTGGAAGCGACGTGCTACAGCGAGGCGACATTTCTGCCGGCAGACTATACCCTTTGCGGATGCGGTGACGGGAGTGTGGGAGTTGAAGTGGTTCTTTGTGTGGAGCGGGGTGAGTGCTGTGGAGGGGGAGGAGAGGGAAGGCCGTTGGTATAGAGGATGGTAGTTGGCTGTTATATGACTCACATAAGGATAACGTTGGAACGACTTGACATGGATAATGTGCACAAAAAAACTCATATTAGTGTCGGTATAGTAGTTTTTTTAGAGATAGTTAGCGGAGTTTAAACATCTTGCCCTTTTGGTGAAGTAACAAACGTCAGGCCAAGGAACTGTCAACGTCTTCAAGATTATCGAGTCCTCCGTAGCCAAGCCCCCACACATGCGCCTCATAATACCTTTGATAGTTTCTCATCCATACTGCTCGGTAGCCTGTGACGGCGCTCTTGAGACGGTTTAACAATTCATCATCCTGCCGCCGGTCTGCTTCGAGTGCTCGTGGGAAGAACTTGGCGCGCAGTACATGAAACCAGAACGTGGATTCGACAGTTACCATCAACGCGAGACCGGCGTATACCGTGTAGCGTATTGCCGGCCGGGTCTCTTGGAGGTGATGGAGCAGGTTAAACGATGGAAGAGAAGGGTTCCCAGGTTGTTGGTCTGGCTTTGGGAACGGCGGTGTGGGCTTTGCATGTGCGTTCCCGGCTGGTGTGGCTGAATGTTGAAGGGACCGCGCCTTGATGATCCCAGCCCTTGCTGTTTCCAGCGAATGTTGAAGCGCCTTGAATGCTGAAGTGTTGGGCGGTTTGCCAGTGGCAAGTTTATGGGACAGTCGCAGAAGTGCCATGCTACTATTCGTCATGTGGTATTGAAGCAGAGTAGGTAACTGTAACCAAGATGAACTGCATGATGTTCGCCCTCGCTCACCCGCATCGCCTGCTTTTATCTGCCTCGAACATTCACCATGCTCGCACTCTGTCGACTGTTTCTGCCCACGTCCGGATGGGGCAGCCGCCAAGACGAAGGATGTTTGTTTTGGGCTTAATTTTGCGAGCAATACGGGGCTTGCATTGGCGGTGGTAATCTCAGAGTTTGCGCCGGGGTAAGGCGTTGGCGCGCCCTAGCGTCATTGGCGGTGCCCGGCTGCCCACTGCGACGACGATGACGACGGTGGTGTCTCACGCAAGACGGATCGCCACGGGCGCGAACTCACGATGCTGCGTGCGCATGGAGCCGAGACGGTGAGCGGAAAGCAGGGCCAGCGCGGGAGCAAAAGGCAAAAGGCGGTGGCTGGCTTTGGGCGGGGAATGCTTTGCTGGCAGGGACACCTGGACTAGTGGGGAGTGGGTGGTGGCCCGCCGCCGATAGTCAGGAACACAATAATACCACGCGCCGTGCCGCCAGTTGCTCCAGTCCCTATCCATACCTTTTGTTTTTTTCACCCCCTTTGTTGCTCTCGAGTGACCTTGCCGCATATATAGTTCGGCGTGTCAGTGGCGCCGTCGACTCCTGTTGCACCGGGCTCGCTATTATTAACCCGCCGGTATTTGGATCGTCCACGGCTTGTTTACGCGAAAGAGGAGGGGTCGTACACATGGACGCCATCGGCCTTGGCCTGAGTGGTATATCAGGCCCACCTCGCTGCTGCTGTGGAAACCATGATTGCGCTTTCTTGGCCCACAATGGACGTCTCCTCGAAGGCCTAGAGAGAGATGTTTCCAAGGCAGCACAACTCGGCCAAGTACGTGTCCACGTGAAGTCACTGACCGCTGCCCGCGCCTGCCGCTGACCTAGCCCTGCAGGCTCTCCTCGTCCGTCACGAAGCCTATGTCGCTGACTCGGAGCGCGAACGAAAAGAAATGATCGCCACCATCGAGAGTCTCGAGCGAGACAAAAGACAACTCGAGATGCAGAATGCTCAGTCCATCAAGACCAACCGCGAGCTCTTGGATCAGCTGGAGCAATTGAACACCACCGTTGCCGAGTCAGACGCCCACATCCAGGCCCTCGAGGACACTCTGCGATCGACCGAAGAAGAACTTGGACGCCTGGGCTCCCTGGCAGCACGAACCCAGTTGCTCGAAAAGCAGCTGATCGATCTGGAGAGAGAACAGTCCTCCCTCCAGCGCAGCCTCGATGCCAAGGTTGTCGACGAGCGCACAGCCATTCAGCGATGGAAGGCTGCAGAGCGGACCATAGGAGACCTCCAGGACCAGATTGACCGCATCGAGAAGGAGTCGCGAGCCGAACGCCAGCGACACCACGAAGTCGTCGCCCGCATGGAACGCAGAATGGCCGTCGAAACTGAACTCAACGCTGCTGCAAGCAGGCTCAAGGCCAAGGCAGGACATGACAAGGGTGGCGCCACTGTCGTATCTCACTTCGTAAAGGACATTCTACTGGACAACGCAAATCTACAACACGGTATCATGGAACTACGGGAAATGCTTGGCAACTCGAATGAAGAAGTGGAGCGACTCCGGGACCAGCTCAGGGATCATCAACCAGTGTCACCATCGCCATCCGGAGACGTTACCAGCCCAACGCTACAGAAGGAACTCGAAATGGAACACGAATCACTGAGTCAAGAACTGCACATTCACCACCATTTCCACGCTCCCAAGACTCCCAGGAATTTGTCCAAGGGACCTGCTCGGGGCCGATCCAAGAAGAAGCGATTCACGCTTACCCCAACTCACTTCGACCCACCTCCGACGCTCGAGCGCTCCTCCACGGCCACCATCTTGAATCAGACTGCTGTCACGGTTCCCAACTCGCACCGATGGTCTCAAGCCTCGACTCTAGGTCCAGGCTCGTTTGCGGGCTCGCCTGTGTCTGACTCGCACCGCGGATCCATGTACGACCGTGTCTTCAGTGAGGCTTACGACTCCTCGCGCCCAACCAGCCCTCCAGATTCCATTGATTACCGCTCTCCCATGTTTGGTCCTGTCAAATCAAATGATTACAGCTCTGATCACGAAATTACGCCTTCTATCGTACGGAGACGCTCCGACACGCTTGAAGCAGGCAAGGCGGGTGTAAGACACCCACGTCGCAAAACTCGTGGCCTCATGCCTCCGACCCTTTCAAACATGCGCAGTTCCAGCACACCGATTGCTTTTACCACGAAGAGCAGTCCTGCCAGCGCCATCATCTCGGCTGTCAGCCCTGCCAACTCTTTCTCAAACGATAGTTTCACGCTCTCGCCTGCTCTACAGGCAGAGCCCCAGGCCGCGATACCCGAGGAATGTGAAGAAGCCTCTCTGTCAACGGCCGAGCCCTCTATCGCCAACTCTGCAGAGTTCGGGCCTGATGAACTGGTTTCGCCTATGACCGCCATGCGCCGTCCATTACACCGCCACGCCTCACATGAATCGCTCATCTCGATATCTGGCATGGATATTCACACGCTTCAATCACGACCTTCGCAGCTCCTCTACTCGTCTCCCCGTCTTGCTGATGTTGGCCTCGCTGGCTCTGTCGGACCAGAAGTTACGTGGAACGCCACCGCGTACGGCACATTATCAAACCAGGTGTCTGAGAGCAGCATACTCAGCCGTTCCATGCTCTACTCGAGCATCGCGAACCAGAAGCGGGGTCCCCGCAAGAGCGACGGCCATCAGCCCTCTACCAGCCCTGGTCTCACGAAGAAAGTAGGAGGCTGGGTCTTTGGTAAATGGGGCGCTACCCCGGCTCCACCTGCGTCCGAGACTGCTACGCGACCTCCATCAGTTCTGAGCCAGCAAACGCAGTCGAGCGCAGAGACTGCCTCGTCCAAGGAAGACGCAGACAGTTCGAACAAGGGCAAAGACAAAGTCAAGCCACGAGCGAGTGGCGTCAACCAGGACGGGCCCATCTGGGGCGTGTTTGACAACGTTCAAGAAACACCCGCAAAGGTAGTGGTGCAAGATTACGACGCTGAAGCGCTTGGTGAAGCCCTCACCGAGACTGAGAAATGATTTGTCTTTTTTTTTCTGTTCGTTTCGCTCGTTTTAGCAACGTTGCGATATGATCTTATCTCGTCCTCTTTTTTTTTAGCCACGTCTCGCTCTTTTTTTCTCATGCACACATCATGATAGACTGCATCATAATCGGCGTTTTTTTGTTTTTACTGTGTGTTTCTACACATACACACACACTCTCTCTCTCTCTTGGGTATATTCGGGAGACGTCAACAGCAACGAATAGGTATGGCTTGATGAATTTGACGCAATCATGCAGAAATTTTGGAGGAAGAGAAGCAGAGAAATTGATACCCACAATGGATATGATGATATATGCATACCATGGACGACATGGTGACTTGAACGTTCTTTTTTTCTCTGTATATGCTTCGATGTGCGAATGTGGAGAATGTTATCGTGAGCATATATTTGAGATTGGTGAGGTATCTCGCACAGTTGCATCAGACATTTGACAAGATCATTTGGTAATTTCCTACTTGCTCCCTCTTCTCCCTGCGGCACTCGTATCACTAAAAGTACTACTGTCGACCGCCGATACATGCCTTTGCTGCCCGTACTTTTCAGCGACAAAGTTCTGGTAGAAGCGCAGTGAGTACTTTCTGCGTGCTGTGCATATCATATTGAAGAACCTTGGATTTTAACTTTTCCTTTCAACATATGCCCCATCGTGCCTATGCTTATATAACCGGAGACGCTTTGTCAATATTCGAGCCGATCTTCCTTGAGTAGTGAACTGCCTATTCCGCATCTGCTGTGATACTCGTAGATTTTTTTTTTGCCGTTGAAAGTATTCGCATCTCAGTCAATGATGACCATTACTTTTGCTTTCTTGCTGCGAGGAGTATGATTGTCGACGACACGTGTATGCTGCCGAATCTCGTCTTCGTTCTCCTCATCGTTGTCTAGGTCGATAACACGACTTCGCCTCATTCCTGTCGTCACCGGACCGTTGTCGCGGCCTTGGCTGACACTTGGTTTCTTCGGGTTGGATGTCTGAAGTGGCAGTGTGGGGGCCATGAAGCGGCTCAGTCTTCCATTAGAAGCTATGTCCAGGACGGGCTTCGCATCCTGCTTCTCTGCTTCCTGGTTCGCTGCATCGATAATTCGGTATTGTTTTCGAAGGGCCTTGACATCACGTTCCAAGTCGAACCTAGAAACATCGAGGCCATTGAGCGTGCGAAGGCTTAGCGCGTCAGCCCGATCATCCCCCCAGTACCATGTGGCATCGGGAATTTCTGTAATGCGTTGGTCGTTCCTTCGAGAAAATTCACGCGCGTTAGTCAATGCTCGTCTACCCAGATCAAGAGTTAGTAGGCAGTCAGAATCGGACCCGAGAAAGTAGGCCATGGCAATACGCTCATATAAGCGGCCTGCGACACGGGCAAAGGGGATAGCAAACTCCTTGTCTGGCGGATGGAGAGGAAGGAAGTGCGCATAGTCATTAGCTGCGCGAGGTTGAACATTCTGATCTGACGCCCATTGTTTATCTGACTTGGAAGCATCGCTAGTGTATGCAGTACCATATAGCCAGATCACCGAGTTGAAAGGGCGTCCTTCATCATAATCGTTACTCGATGCCTTGTCCAAGTTGGACCATTTCAACCGAATAGATTTGACGCTCATGATATCTGTGCAGACAGCTTGGTCTGACTTGGGAAGAAGACGGATGGTATCACCAACAGCCAACATCTCTGAGCCGATAAAGATACCATGGCAGTAGATGGTCGCCTCAGGCCATGTCCCTCGGAATCGGTGCTTTCCCATAAGCGAAACCGTCGACATTAAAGCTAAAGCATTTTTGACGCTTGAGTGCCACTGATCTTGGTCTACGTGACAAAGCAGCTCCTTCCATAGGAAGAAAGGGCGGCTTTGTTGCAACGAGACGTACTTGTATCGCTTTGACAAGGACTTTTCAGTACTGTTTGGATTAGAGATAGGCTCTACTCGTATGCCAGAGCATGACACGTTCGAATTCGTGGTTGGCTCCAACAGATTAGTATTCGATGCTGGTGCCACTTCCGTCACTAAACCAGCCTCCCATTGCGGAACATTCAAAAACTCATTCCTCTGCTCATTATACAAGCGGAAGTCGCCAGTGGAGTCATCTCTGGCAATAGTGACCCCATCAGCCATGTCGTGGGTGAACAAGACTATGTCTCCATTTCGCGGGATCCACTGCGCTTGGGATTTGAGAGTCTGTAGCAGCTTGGGTAAGCTTTCCTGCTCGGCTCGCCAATCAGGACTCAAGGGTTCTTGGATGGTTTGGTCAACGTATAGGTGGCTTCGGAGCTTCTCAATCAAGTTGCGATAGACATCAGGCGTACCATCTTGATCGACACTAGCGGTATCTTTACCCGGGCTTAGCTTCTTAGGTCTTCCTTGAGCTGCAGGGTACGATATTGGAACTGGGACTGGAGCTGTAGTATGATGAGTGCTATTAGGGCCGCTTGTACGAGATGCTGAAGCAGAAGCATTGGATGAGCGCCTTGACGAAGCCGTACTAGAGCTCCTAATACGGGAGCTGTTGGGCGCAGCGCGAGGAAGCAGACCTGAGCTGCCTTGACAAATAGTACAAGGACATCCGACGCTGTTGCCGCTGTTGTTCATCAAATACTCAAAATGAGGAAAGAAGCGATTTGGTGAATCGAACCGCTTGTGACTGGGGTGTCCAAACAGATACTTGTCGAACCATTTGGGATCAGAAGGGCGTGGCCTATGCCACATGGTGTAGCCTGCAGGGAGAGCTTCAAGTATGTATTGTACTCCCGGTCGCGCCTCACCACGCTTCTCCATCCACTGCTGTGCTATTTTCTCGAGGTACAGCGTTGGAGGGTTGACTTGCGTATGTGCCCCTGGTGGAGGGATATGCAAAGGATCCCCATCCGAGCAGCCAGGGTTCAACCGCACGACTATACGACTGGGGGGCATGATAGTGAACTTTGTTTAGAAACGAATGACTCGACGATCTGAAGCTGTAGTGGATTCACGGACCATCAGCTGACTATGATGAGGTTGGCGTGTGGATGAGCAGGCTTGGTGAGGAAGACGGAGAAAGGTTGAAGTAGGTGAATACTGCAAAGGCAGGGACGACTGGACTAGTTACAAACGTCATGTGAAGTGGACAGGTGTGGTTCACAACGCGAGGAGGTCGCGTCTGCAGGTGAGGGGTAAGGTGAGAGCAAAGCATGCGCGATACACTGCAACTTCATATTGGCGCCATATCTCATAGCGGCCTACAGACGCGTGGGGAAGACCCGCGTCAAGATGTGGGATGCATAGGCATAGTATTGTAGGAGGAGAGTGAAGGCGGAGGTGAAAGTGGATGTCTTGGCAGAAGCGCCGGTGATTGTAGTCCGTGCGTGGAATGCAGGAACACGGGTTTTAGCGAGTCGCCCCCCCTTTTCGCATTATCACCGAAACAACCGAAGACGATCACGACAACGACGGCGTACAAACACGACACAGCCACGGCCACGACAATCATCGTCCCACGGAACCAACAAGCAGCTGTGTGCTACTGTACGCCCTCTGCATATAATCACCTCGCCGGGTGACTCAACCGCTGGTGCACAGATGCAGGCCGCTGTCATTGTGAGCCTCAATATAGAGCCGTCAGCGATGCGCAAGCACCCGTTCCCGAAGCAGAACCGTGCGGATCCACTAACATCCATGCCTTGAGATAAACACGCCATGGCCTGAGACGCTAACCGGATATGGCTTGCTTCGATACTCCAACGGTCCCTAGCGTGTGATGGAGTGCAAGGCTCATCAGTTTCGAGTCTCTTCGGGGCCAAGTCGACTGTGATGAGGCCGCTTAAACTTTCGCGTGTCCCCATCGTCCCCCAGGCCTAGCCGAGGCAGCGTCCTTCTCCGGCTCGGGATCTCCTTGCTTACTTCTACCCAACTCTCCTCGCTCACCCGGCTCGTCGCATGCCTATGTCCCCAGGCTATAGTGCGATATCTAGTGGCAAGGAAGTCAAAGGGGCAGCCACAACGTTAACCACGCGATTAATATCCTTCGACCAAAAACCCGGCCTCTGGATCAGCCAAACGTAGGCTCCATTTCACCCACGTATCCACTCAATCCAATGCGATGAACTTCTTCCGCTCCAAGCGCGCAAACTCACACTTCCCCATCGAAGATGACCGGCCAGCCAAGCGCATCTCGACGCCTGCCGGTCAGCGGCTCTCGGTCATTCTCGACAACAAACGCTCAAAGTCACCGGCCAGCCCGGCGAAGATCAACGTCACTACCGAGAGCACATTCTGCAACGACCCGTCGCATCAACACGTAGGACCGGTACTGCACGTCCACAAGAACGAGAGGAAAAAGGGAGGTGTACTGTCTGTCTTGACCGGCGGCAGGTCAAACACGCCCAGCGAAAGCGGTGGGGACCAAGCCAACAATTCCAGCAACCTCAGCGTTAGTGTATGGAGTGATAAGGACGACGAGAAGTTTGGCCATGTGAGACAGAGAAAGAGGGGCATCTTTGCCTGGGGGAGGAAAAAGATTGCCTTGGTCCTCGGTATTCTCGTAGTTCTAATCATCGCTTTGGCCGTTGGTTTATCAGTTGGCCTGAAGAAGCACTCTAGGTCAGTCACCATGGATTTACTGTCCAAAAGAGAGTTTGTACTAACACATCTCAACACACAGTTCAACAGACCATGTTCAATCGACAGGCAGTGGGTCCGGCACAAGCAATCACCAAAACAGTGGCTCCAACTCGCCCACAACAACCGATCAACCTCCTACTCGGGCTTCTGCAGCCCCACAGCCCTCAGTCCCCGCAAACTTCCCGGTTGGTACCTACTCCCTTGTGGTTTTCCTCGATACCGTCACACCAGACTGTACTGCCGACACAAACACCTGGACCTGCGCTCCAAACACGAATTACTACTCAGACCCGCAGAAAGCCCTTACTGTGCTAAACTGGGAAATCGCTGGTTCAGCGGGCTCGTACAAGATCTCATCCAAAGGGCAAGATGCCACATTTGATACGACGTTTCAAAATGAGAATCTTGACCTGCTCGACGTAGGACAGGACACGGAGCGCTACCGATTTCAAATTTCCCGGTCCAAGGCTGTGAACATGACTGGTAGTCTAGGGGGCAGCAAAGGTAGCTTCGAATGCGATTACAGCGCAACAAACATCCAAGCATTCCTGTACACCAAGATGCTCCGTACTTATCCCGATGATACCATATCTGTCACGAATGCCGCAAACCCTCAATGGCCATTTGGTAAGCCTGACTGTCTCCTAGCATCAAATATCACATGCTAACATCATGTCCAGCTGTACGCATCGAGCAAGCTGTGGCCGGCGGTCAGGGGGTGCCGTCTTGCAAGAGTTCATCAGGGGATGATGTCAGCCTCAAGGCCCAGGACGCAGGCACGCTATGTTCATGTCTCTACAAGAACTGGACACCCAAGTAATGTCTAGAAAAAGTAATTCCAGCATTTGTGCATTCTCATTGTATATCTTTTTTTTTCTCTTTTGTCATTTTCTTGTATCTACTCCTAACATAGCATAGCATAGCGACAACTTTCCTTGTACTCGGGTTTACGGCGGTGTATGATTTTCCGGGTTATCAGGTATAGAATAGGTATTGGTTTGCATTCGCGTACTCATCTACCAGTTGGCTTTTGTTCGCATCTTGCCATATGAATCATGCATTTGCTGAATGTGTATTTTTCTTTTCTTTTCTTCTCCAATGGTCAAAGAAAGTGCATCAGCCACATAATCTCTTTATCCCCGCAACGTTCTTTGTCAACGTCAACAGAACAAACATAGCTCCCATCCCAGCACAGACTCTCCCAGCGACGCCCGCATGCGGCGCTCAGTCGTGGACAGACAAAGCGGGCACACGATGCATACCAGAGGGACAAAACATGAGTCTCCCACGAGCAATCTCGAAGACAGAGAAACATCATTCTTCGTCCGACTGAACCCACGGCTCTTGCACTCTTTGCTTCTCCTACTCCGTCCCCACGCCCAAAATGAATAACTTCCTGGCGAACATATGGCCTTTCAGCTCACCATCCCAGCAGCCGACTCCCAACATGACAACAACAACGGCGGTCCGGGCCACACAGCCGGAAGACGACTCGAGTGCATCCGCGTCCTCATCACCAACAACTCGAACACCACGATCACCGAGCCATGTCGCACGCCGCTCCCAACAACCGTACCCCAGCACCGCGCACCTACGCGCCGGCACCGCAGAAGCCCGCCGAGCAGCTGCGGTTTTGCGTCGCCGCGCGCAAACGATGATGGAGCGCGCACACCGGCTGCAACGTGAACGCACCGCTAGTACTGCTGCTGGTGCTGCTCGTACTACTAGCACCAGACCTCTCCCCCACACCCCCCCTCCTCGCTCGTCCCCCTCATCCTCCTCTGTCCTCTGCCCCTCTCCCACTCCCACCCCCACCCCCACCACCTCTCCCTCTGTCCACTCCGTTTTCTCCCTCTTCTCCTCATGCTCGGGCTCCTCGGGCCCGCCCCGCGATGTCGACGACTTGCTCGCCGACGTCACTCATCTGATAACTGCTCTGAGCAACAATCTCTTCAGCGGAGCGATGCCGGAGCCTGCGAGGGAGCATGTCCTCGGTGCGTCGTTTTACTGGGCCAAGAGCCCTGCGACGCTGGTGGCGGTGCGGCGTATAGGCGGTGTGGCGCCGGGGGTTGAGTGGGCGTGGCGGGATTTATTTACTGATGAGGAGGCGCGGAGGGACACCGTGTGTGGGCTGGTGTGGGAGGTGCTGAGGCAATATGTTTTTGAGGGTACGTGGTTTGTGGGTGAGGATGATGAGGTGGAGGAGTGGGAAGATAGTGGTGAGTTTCCTGTTTATTTTCTGCAGTCCTTTTTTTTTGGGTGACTGTGATACGTGATTCGATGCTAATATCAACTACAAGGGCATGTCGAGCATGTGCGTTTAGCACGCAGAATCCGGGCATTGACGGAGAATGGGACGGCGTTGCCGTCGCATTGCACGCGCTTTATTCAGAGGATTCTGGCAGGACTGGTGGCGCATTTGACGCCTTTTCTTGCGCTGATGCATGAGAATCCGTATCAGGAGTTGGACTGCCTGTTGTCGGCTTTGCTCGAAATCACAGTGTCGGCGGCTCTGCTCAGTTTGCAGATGCGCATGGATTCGCAGACGGTGTACCGCTTCAGATCCGCGCCTGAAGATGGGGCATCAGACTCGAGTGATGTGCATAGTATTGGTGATATGGAGAGGGAATAGTGTGTTTGAATCATACGCTTGTGTCTTTTACAGTCCTTCGTCTGACGGCTCTCCTGCTGGGTGCCGAGAGTTGCATTGTCTGTAGAGCAAGGAAGAGAGGAGTAGCGACTTGTAAACTAGAAGTGTTGCTTTGGAAGGTGTGGTGGCGTATCTTAGGAGGGTTAGAAGATAGGCAGAGTACGTGATACATGAGGTTCGAAGAGGAGTATGAGGTTGAAGAAATGGCGGAGAGCACTAACGCGCGGCTGGGAGTATACTCGATGGAGGAGAAAGGTAGATTGGTGAGTAGACGAGGAGAACACTGCATGATGCGGCGTAGAGAAAAAGAGGGGTTTGTAGAATGTACTGATGTGAAGGGAGTGTTAGGCGATTGGGTAGTCAGAGCACCGATGAAGATCTGGTGATAGAAGGACGTGAGAAATTAAATATATTGAACTGTTGTTAAAACCGGTGACATTAAGGGAAGTGTATTTTCTTTCCAGCTGGTGCGTGGTGAATTACTCGAACAACTGACTATGGAATATATCCAACGGAGAAGCTTATTTGCTTAGGTTAACAGTCTGCTAACAATATGTCAGCCATCATTGTGCAAAAGTAATACCATTGTCTGATCGCAGCTACCCCGCATGCCTGGACAATCTTCTCAAGAGACTGTGGTGGGCATAAACGACGTATGACTGAGATTTCGCTTGCCATTGTGTCCTCATTTCACCTAGTTCTTGTTGCTGGTAAGCTGCCAGCACTTGTTTGTAACAATTCTCAAAGGTTGTTCGAACCAAATCCCATGCCCAAGGATGTTAGCTAACGAGCGTTGTAGTCTACGTCAAGCCCGTCTGGGGCATCAAGTACTCAACGAATGATCATCGCTTTTGGGCTCGTACCGTTGGCGCTGACGTATTCAATGACGATGTTTGTTATCTCTTTGACGTGCACCTCTATGATTTCATGTGTTTTCCCTATCTACGGGGTCGTTGTAGAGGCTAGCATTCTGGCATGACGCTAGGTTCGTTCATGCCGCATGATTTTGGGGTATCCTTACCTGTAGAGAATAGCGGCAAAATTCAATGCCGAGCGCATACATAAATTCTCCGTAACTGTTAGTAATCCAATAATGATTGCAACCTTTCAGAATCAAGATGAAGTGACAGATTACTTGATGGGTACTAGCTCAAGCAACTGCAGATATTGTCAAGTCAGTTGTGCAGACAAAACGACTGGGTAAACATGTTCCGAGACGTGTTGGGTTGATTGGAGCTGCAGCGATCGTCGAGCTTAGATTGCGCAGTGTTCCTGTTTGAGCAAGGTGGTTCTGTGTTTGCCGTCATGTTGCGGCTCCGCGAAAGCAACGGGCAAAGTGTAACCGCGACGGCGCCGTTTACGGTAACGGTATGTCGTAATGGCAACACGTTCCCCCCGAGTGGCGGCTATCACGATAGCGGATTCGCACGTGGTGACATTGTCTGCCTGTTTCCACCACTTGTTGCCATGTCATGCATGGCACGCTGCAGATCAAGAGGACGAGGCTGGGTATTCTTGAATCATGCCTCTTCAGCTCTTCAGCTCTACTCATGTTCCGAGTCGTGAGCGTAATGGAAGCGAGATCGCGGTATCGGGACTGACGTCAGAGGGCCGATGGAGTCTTAGTGCAGCTCATGGATGAAGGGCCGAAGGCGTCTAATTCGACCGAGCTTTACATCATGCGTGCTTCAGCTGTCAAGGTACGAATCCTTCAATGGAGAGTCGGAAAGCCCTCTTTGGCTGTACCGTGCTGGACCCTTGTTGCACATCAATAGAACGAACATGGCATCTTGATATTTCCCCATGTCAGGGTGATGAGCTAGCGTGGCTTGCACGTGACTGTGGATAGGTGATCGGACCGACCTCACAACCAGGTCTAGTGCAGAAGCATGAAATGCTTAGTGCATATTGTATACAGCCTAAGAGTGGAGAAGGGCGTACAGCGTGTATCGGAAGCGTTCTGGAGCTGAACAGCCGGGCAAGGAGTCCCGGGTGGTCTCGTATGGACCGTCTCGAGGTGCCAGGATTACAGGATCGGGTGTGGGCAAGGTGTGTATAAACAGTGGTGGGGCAGAGCACAGTCCAAAGCGAAAGCATCAGATGCGGATGCAAGGCATTGGCAAAGTCCATTTCCATCAGTGATTGTCGCATGGCCGTAGCCGTGCCTGGTGCCCATGCTCGATGACGTTAGGGTGAGATTGGATGGGAAGGTATGGAGGGTATTGGCAGATGCAAGTGGTCAAGGCGACGACGACGTGTTTGCTTCTGTACAGGGCACATGGAATTGTTCAAAGGCAGAAGGAGACGGATTCACGCAGTGTCGTCGTCGACGACGACGACTTTGCTGGGACCGAGTGCTGTCATGGGTGGATAGTGTGCATGTGCAGCTTACTTTTGTACAAGTCGGCCTCTCAACACCAGATGCATGCTTTGTGTGGGAGCGAGGGTAGTAGCAACCCCAGACTACCGTTTCCATGGGACGGTGAAACGGCGTCAAGGACCAGTGCGTCTTGTCGAGGGCACAGTATGTATGTCAACAAGGCTGGTTGCATGGCGCGCCAATGTCCGATCTAATCGATGCACCCTGGCCGGTACACTAGTTTTGGACGGTAGAGGACCATGTACAATGTGTACATGATACACGTACGATGCATGCTGCATCCGGTGGTGCGGTTAGCGGCAAATGATGCTAGCTCGGCTGGGCAGTGTTATCCCAAAGCAACTTGGGTTGATGTTGTATACGAAAAGAGGGGGGACGGCTCGCCATACCTGCTGCAAGAGAGGGGGTTGACGTTGGTGTGGGTGCGGCGATTCAGGTGAGATGGATGGACACAGGCTGCGCAGCGGCCAGGTTGGCTAGAGGGCGCAAGGCTAAAGTTTACTGAAGGCCGTTTGCGATGCGACTTGCATGAACGACAGATGGGCGGCGGTGGCAGACAGGGCAGGATGGGTGACGTTGGCCACGCAGCCATGTCGGAAGCAGCGCCGGTCGAATGGTGGTAGTGCAGCAGCAGCTTGGCGGCGCTGGTGAACAGGCGACACAGCGGAAGGCCCGCGCCCCAACGAAATGCGCCTTGACCGAGAATGGCCGTCGAGGTGGCAATGGGGCGCGTCAGCGGGGAGTCTGTGCGTGTATGTCATGTACAGTAGAGTGGTAGCATGGAGTGTGTACGGATATGGCGACGGTCGTGTTGTATGGGCGAGATACGTGTCGCCATCGAGACGGGGTTGGCAGGCAGGGCCGCCGTGACGCGGGATTCCTCATGGAGCAGCTGCAGGGTCCAATAGAGGCAGCCAGACAGGGATGGGCCGGTGAGATGGCAGGCTGGATACAAGTCACCTGGACGGGAGGACGTGTTTCGGATATGGTAGTTGAGACAGGCAGGACAACATCCAGTATGTAATTTGGCGAGCCCTCGGGGCGTGGGGGGACGCTTTAAGGCTCAAGTTGGGGCGGGCAGCAGCAGCCAGCAGCGAGCACGACATTGCGGGTCGTGGGCTAATGCTAATGGCGATCGTAGCCAGGGCCAGCACTGGGAGAGATGGGCCATGCACGTAAGCAGGCGACAACATGGGGTAGCAGCACACGAGCGTGGCAGCGAGTCAAGGTGCAATTTTCGGGAGGACTCGGGCTGGCGACGCTGGCGTTTGGTACCTGTCGAGACAACGGAGGGGTGGTCGTGGCATTGGCCGTGGGCGTGGTAGGGCAGTAGTGGTAGGGCAGTTGGAGGTGGTGTATAGTAGCGGCAGTGCAGTAGCGGCGGCGGCGCAGTGGCGGCGGCGTCTCACGTGAAGCGTCGGGACTGGCGGCGGCCGCTTAGTCGGGCTGCTTGTGTAAGAGCAGCCCCAAGACAGGCAAACAGCCGAGACGAGGCCGGGCAGATGCAGCGCGCCGACCTGGCCGCGAGACGGGCTCCTGGCGCAGGCGGCTCGCTCGAGGCTTGAAACGTCTCGCGAGCAGCGTGAAGCGCTCCGCAGTCCTGTGTGCTAGCTGCTGGGTGTGTCGGCTGCTGGCTGCTGGCTGCTCACTAGTATGCATTGCTGCTAACTGTCCGCTACCCCTCTCTGGAGGCGACCAGGGCCGCTGGCGGTTGGCGTGCTAGTAGGGCAGCGCCTGCAGCCAGAGCCAGAGTCAGCGTCAGCGTCAGCGGCGGTTCGCAGGGTAGGGCAGGGTAGGGTAGGGCAGAGCGGGCGCGAGGTACCGTCACCGTCGCACGTCGCCTGCTGGGCAACTGGCATGGCACACCCAGTAGCCAGCAGCCAGCAACACGCGGGCGGAATTTCCTCGGCTTTGGCCCTGCGCCACGTGGAAGAGAGAGGCTCGGGTCTCGGAGGCAGAACACAGACACACACGCAGACACACAGACGCAGCACGGTAGTTGCCATTGGCATACCCTATACGGGCCCAATGCCTTCTAGAAAACCGAGACGAGCGCTGGCGCAAGGATGGCCTGGTGGGCGTGCGCGCTCGGCCATGGCAAACCACGACGACGACGCCTACTGAGCAGCTCCGGCTCTAGCTGGGGCGCGTCCCAAGAGCCAGCGCGCCAGCCAACCAGGGCGCCAGCCGGCCAGTCAACCAACCGTCCAACCATGCGCCCATCCAACCAGCCGTGTGGCCGTGCATCTGCTCGCTGCTCGCTGCTGCCGCTGCCCGCTGTCTGCTACCCTCGACAATGCCTCGGCCGGCCACAAGACCCCACGCCACAGCCCTCTCTCACGGTCACGGGTGGCCGCAATGGGCGCGGTGCCTGTCGCTCCTTCAGCAGGCCCGGCCGGCCCAGCAGGCGTGACGAGGCTCGGCGGCTGGAGCTGCTGCTGCGTCGCCGCTCATTTCGTCATGCAGTCTTCGTCAGAGTTGCACCTTTGCTGCCGGCGACGCATACAGGTTACAGTAGCGCCTGCCCGCAATTGGCCGCACCCACCCACCCATCGCCAGGGATCCTCCAGGCCCGCCCAGCAGTCGGCCGCTTGTCCATTCTAACCTCGTCACCGCTTCCACGCCAACATATAGCCCCCCCAGGCCCCGGCTACTCACACGGCCATCGGTACATTTTTTTTCCCAAGACGACCATTACCGGCGCATCTTTGTTGCTGCACGCAGAGCTCTGTTATTGCTACGCCTGCCTGTCCCAAGACAGCACTGCTACCGCCGCCAACGCAGACTATCCACCATCTGCCCTCGCTCGCACGCACGCACGCACGCACCCTCGCCTGCAACACGCCACACCTCCGCCGCACAGTCATCCGGGACCGCGCCTTAACGCCTCGCCTGTCCCCCCGCCACGACCACTTCTCCCCACTGCCTCCCTCTCCATTGACTTCGCCCACCGCGAAGCTGGATTCCTACGAGCACCCGCCTCCCCTCACCCACTCGCCGCGCGAATCCACCGCAGCGAGCACGCCCATCACCACCCCGGTTGACCACCCCTCGTCGCCACACTTTGGCCGTGCCACCAAGGACTCGGGCGCCCCCTTCGTCAATCTCTGGCACCGCAAGCCCCACGAGCTTGCCGCTAGCCGCCAGCCCGACTCGGACGTGCTGTTCGAGGACGCGGGCGACTGCAGCTTCTCGCTGTTCCCCCAAGACACCCAAGTCCAAACCGGCTTCGCAGACATGGCAACCGCCTCGCCCATAGACATCCAAACGCCGCCCCGCTATGGCTCCAATTCTCCTCCAAACCAGACGTCCAACCTGACGTCGGCCCTCAAGCAGGCAGAGGCCCAACAAGACCTGTCCAGCACGCCCGGCCTGCTGAACCCGACCAACTTTGACTTCACCAACGGCCGCCCCAGCATCAGCGAGCGCCACCCCTCCATTAGCATGCTCGGCTCTTCTTTTTATGGCAACAGCGGCGCCAGGCCCATCACGATGAAGGATCGGGGGCGCCGCGAGAGCACAAACATGGGCAGCTTTGCTGGCGGCATGAGCTGGGGCGGCCACTCTGTGGGCTCCTGGATCCGCGACGAGTAAGTTTCTCCACCCACCGCTTTCGGGCCGCCACACCCAATACGCACGCACACAGCACTAACACACTTTCCACAGCATCATGATGGGCACCTCGCCTGCACCCTTTGCCAACAACTCGCCTTCCTTCCACTCGTCGTCATATCTGCCCAAGATGGAGGCTGCCTTTATGAAGGATTTCACGTGCTGCGGCCTGACCCTGGCCTCGCTGCACGACCTGCTGCAGCACTTTGAGGAGACGCACGCAAACGCGCCTGCTGCTCGCCCCCAACAACCCCCTACAAATGGCTTCACTTCTGTATCGGGTGCGCCGACCAACTCGATTGCGCCCAGCCAGACACAGGGCGACCAGTCCTTTAACGCCCAAAATGGCTTCCAGCAGAGGTCAGGCTCGATGGGAGCGCACCGCCCGCGGATAGGCTCCGTCAGCCGCTCCAACCTGTCGACTGTCCAGGACATTGACTCGCTCGATGATATGGACATGGATGACATCAACTTTGACAACCTGGGCTCTATTGATGAGCAGCAGCAGCAACAGCAACAGCAGTCCATGCAGCAATTCCCGGTACAGAACCAGTTTAACCAGAACCAGAACCAGCAGTCAAATCTCAACGTGAACGTCAACATGGCAAACAACATGCAAAATCACCAAGGCATGCGAACATCGACGCCTAACACGCCCTCGGCTTCGCAGCAATTCAATCTCCAGAACAACCCCACTGTGTCTTCGGTCAACACGCCCACCATGGGCACCATGCCTATGGCGAACCACAACCTGACCTCGCCAGAATCCTCGCACCCCGGCACACCTGCCGAGCTTGACATGGACTTTGGCGGCTTCAACCCAATGATGGGCATGGATATGGGCATGCCTATGGGCATGAACTTTGGCAACGGCAATGGTAACGGCAACTTTGGCATGGCCGCTTTCGACAACAACGGCACCATCGACCAGCCGGGCAAGCGTCTGTTCAGCAAGCAGGGCGGTGGTCTCAACCAGGCACAGCTGCAGGCAGCGCTCAAGAACTACCAGCTGAGCGGAAACGACCAGAGCGAAATGGCCAGGCGGTTACGCGAGCAGCAGCTCCTCAATGGCGCAAGCATACCTCAGTTCCCCTTCCCTGAAGAGGTCAAGCCATTCCGATGCCCAGTCATTGGATGCGAAAAGGCGTACAAGAACCAGAACGGCCTCAAGTACCACAAGCAGCACGGTCACCAAAATCAGCAGCTCAAGGAGAACGACGATGGCACCTTTTCCATTGTCGATCCTTTGACCTCGATCCCATATCCCGGCACCGTCGGCATGGAGAAGGAAAAGCCATATCGCTGTGAGGTATGTGGCAAGCGGTATAAGAACCTGAACGGCCTCAAATACCACCGCTCTCACGCACCCCACTGCAACCCCGAGCTGGCCATGCAGAAGCTCGGCCTTACTGGCAACCTCCAGAACCTGCAGAATGCCAACGTGGCAGGTGCTGGAATGGGCGGTATCGATCCTTCCATGTTCTAAACTGCATGTATGCCTTTTTCGCTTTGCCATGACCGGGCCGCTTTTCGAAGCGTCTGGCCAGCTTCTTTGCTTCTCATAATACCCCGACGTTTGAAATGCGCGCCAAAGAATTTGCAGCCTTGGCCTATACCCGTTTTCTTTCACCCATGGGACGAAAAGGTCACGACTGGTTTCACCTCTTCGTCCTCTGCATCTCCTGGCGTTCCTCGGATCGGGAGAATCGACTATCCACTACCCTTATCTTATACCAAGCCAGCCTGCCTTGATGCTTGGATAAAAAAAATGTTTATCGGCCGGCACTCATGTTTCGACTTATGAGCACACACCTCTTCTTCTCTCTCGACGTGCATCTTCCTTTGTCAGCACATCGCGCTCGGCATGACGATTTGACATACAGTACAGAGCGAATGAGGTGTCATTTTCTTTTGTTGTTTTACGCGGAATTATATCCCCTGGGCCCTCCCTATTTCCTCCAGATCCTTTCTAGACTTTGGATCTTTGTAAAAACGGGCGTTCAAATCACAGTCACAAAAAGTTCTCAAAACAGGTCTATGCTTATGCGCTGTCTGATTAGTTGTTTTCTTCCACCATGGGTTTAGTTGACGTTTTTCTTTTCCGGAGGCAGAAATGGTTTATAGACTCGATGGTTTCTCTCGTCTTGCCACTCAGTCAGTCAGTCAGTCGTCTTGGGGAGGTTGGACAAGGCGGGGTCCCCATAATACCACGCTCTACATATCTTTACTATTCTTGTCCGCTTTGCATTACGTGTCTCATCTCTCGTGTCTTGTGTCTCGTGTCCTCTTTCTTGGCATTTCCATCCCCAATCGTCCATCACGCGAGCAACAACAACAAACATCTCTTGTTTCTCTGACCGCTGTTTTGTCTTTGCAACAACCAAAACAGGCCACTGCCGAGATGAGGCATGCCGCGCATGGTTACACGTTTACAAGGTAGCTCCATGCTGTCACCCACGGGACCACGAGTACCCTTTTTTTTTAGGTTACGGCCGTTTTTCGCTTGCCGCGATACGAAGGAGCGAGGCAGCGCCAAGCCATGTACTCTCCCACTGGCATATACGTACACGGATTCGCAACCTCGCACGTGCGGCACGCCACCACGACCATCACCGCCATTGAGTGACTAATTCTAGACACTTGGAAGCACAGCAGTCTATGTTCTCGCCCACATCTACCCACGTAACCCACTCGTCCACGCACGCACACACGCACGTCGCAAAAGCGCCCCTTCAGGGTCTCCCCCCTGTCGCCGTCCATCCGTCTGCATTCTCGTCTCTTTGTCTCCAAACGGCATAACGCAACGTCGACCCAAGCACCGTCCAAAAGCACCGTCCACCCCGAAAAAAATGCACGTCCTCTCTCGAACAAAAATGCAACGCACAGTCCTTTCAACCTTGAGCTGCACGTTCCACGTTCCATCCATGTCCACAAGCTCAGCGGCCCCCAACAACAACCAATTGGTGCAGCGCACGTGAGTTGAATGAGAAGGCTGCTGTGTGTGTCCATTAATTCCGCATTTTCACAACAAACCGCGGAAAATGACTCGCCATCACTCGGTTGGCGCTTTGACACTTTTTATAATTTTTCTTGCGTGCCAAGAACAGTTCCGCGCCGGATATATACTACTCCTAGTATATGTAGAAAGTGTGAGGATGTTTATATGTGTGTACTATGTATACATGTACTATGTATGTGTGTGTCTCTCTCTCTTGAAGAAAGATGTGGATGCAAGATACACCCTTTTTTTTGTGCTACAGAGAGGCTAGAACACGTTTGGAGGAAAGGGGAGGGGTGGAAAAGGGAAGTTCCTGGGCTAAGAAACTAAAGTTGAGCTAAAGTTGATTTGGGGGGGGAGCTGCGAATTTAGCTGGTTGAGCTGGTTTAGTTAGTTGAAAAAGGTTGAGAAGTGTGGACTTGTTCAATTGGTAGTTTGCCGTCCCGAGACGAGGACGTGGTGTCCCGGGTGTTATGTCCATGTGAGTCGCGGCAATGCATAACGCGTGTCTGGGCTACCTGATTTAGTGTCGTTTTGGGTTGTTGTAGGAGAGCGTATTGGTTTGGGCGCGTGGGTGGTTAGTGTATCTAATGTGTGTAGTGCATGTGGGGGGAAAAGGCGGTATTTGGCCGTATTTGGCCGGTGAGGGATGGGTGGGACGGGGTTGGGCTGAGATGGAAGGAGAGAACGGCTGGAGAAGGGTTAAGGGGGAGAGACGGTGGAGGCGCTGAGATGTGAGGGCTGGTGCGAATTGTTAGTCTCGTGGTGGTTTTGCGGGCTGGAGATGGTTTGCTCGGAGATTTGGGGCGGGTGGGTTTGGCCTCCGAGGACCGATGTCCGAGGCATGCATACTCAAGGTGGTGAGTTGGAATGAATTTGAATTGGGGCAGTCGTGAGTAATATATCTACTGTTTACCCTCATGGACTTGTGCCTAAAAGAAAAAATACTTTCCTGCTCCCAGTCCTTCTCGAGTCCTTCCATGCATCCCCATCTCGCATGAATCTTGCATGCATCTTAGTAGTAGCATTCTAGCAGAGAAAGGCAGCCCAAGGCAGGATCCTCAAGGCCCCGGTTTTTTTAAGCCTTGAGATACCCTACTAGGTATAACGACAAGTGCCATGCATGCAATGTCAATGTCGTGCATGCATACAAGCGGGCTGCGGCTGCGGCGGCGTAGAAAAGTGAAAAAGTGGAGCATGCTACCTCCCGTAAGGTTTCCTTGGGGTAATGGAAACTCTCATGCTCTGGTCTCCACTTGGGGAGGCGCCGAAAGCTGGTGTGCATGCTTGTGTTGGGAAATTGCGACTTCGTACCGGTACTGTTGTAGGATTGTGTATATGAATAATGGTACAAAATTAGTAGAACCGAGTTACTCTATCAAGCACACGCATATATAGGATTATACCTACATAGATGACATGGATGTTATGGCTGAACATTTTACGAGGTTTGACCGTGTGAGCGGAGTCAAGAGGAAGACCGACAGGCTGGGATGGGATGAATAGCTAAGAATAATGACATATACTGTGCTCTGTAGTACGCTTTACGTGCTCACGCTGTGTTCTGGGACTGGTCACTGCTTATTTCCCATGATTGTCCTGTTGTGTTTCTGAACTTGGTTCTGTTTGGTGGATTTACTACTGGCGCATGCATTCGGCGCTTTGACGGCCATCACCACAGCTCACCTACCTCTTTCAACTGTTCTTTGATTCAGAAACTCCACTAAACATTAAAACTACTGCTACTAGTCAAATATCTAAAAGCCAGGGCCGCTCATCTACTTGTGCCTTGTGCTGCTCGCATTGTGGTCTAGCCTGCACTCACAGCACCTCTAATAAGCAGATATTTAGCCCAACATTCATCCAAAGACCATGAGCAAAAGCGTATTGTGTCCAGCCAATAAACGTTCAATGGACCTATATATCGCTGAAATATTGGGTTCTAGGCCATTTAACAATCTCTCTCATGAGCTATTAAATTTGCCACCTCGATTATTGATCCAGAAAATGGCTGCGCTAGAACTCAGTGAACTTTATTACTCGTCAAGATCCGTTTTGCCGCTTACCCTTCACTGGCCGGCTCTGATACGTTTTCACTCGTGGCGTAGACAGTACGTTTTTGCGCAAGCCATGGTCACACAGATAACTCAGCTGTGGCGCGGTACTAAGCAATGCAAGGGAGCTGCGACTGCCGTCGCGTCGGAGAAGGGACCAACACCTCGGCTGTACGGCTTGTCACAAGCTTACTTGTAGACAACCTCCATACGGGTCCTCGACGCCCATAGTCCCCATATTGCGACTTTCTAGCACTTTGTTTTTTTGCAGGTTCATAAACAGTTCGCTGCAATCACGTTTGTGCGCACATGGCCGACTACGGCACTTTTAGTGGGGAGCCGGGGCAGCATCCTGTGCCTAGATCGAAGGCGCCGTGGAAGAGTCTCAAGGCAGAAAGTTACTCGCTTTTCTTGTCGCTGAAGGACTTGCCAAAGGGAACGCATGATGAGCTTGAAAAAGCATGGGACGATGAAGGGATGGGCAAGTTTACTGGCGGATTGGGAGCGGTTATCATTGTGAGGTATACAGAGACACCTGTTGGTATGTGTTACTTCTTTCAAGACTTGGTGGTTGCATCTGTTTGGCTTGAGAAAATCAAATTGCATATATTTTTCTTGCAACCAGTCAATTTCAGGTCTGAATGTGGTTCTTTATCCCCAGAATGTTGATGAGCCAGGAGTTGTTGGAAACCTATTACAGCCTAACAGCTTGATAAATACACACACATATACACACATATCTGACAGAGAACATAGGCCCATATGATGAAATAATGTTTGTGCCTGGTAACTTCACTGTTCCCAATAACGGCACAACCCCCAAGATCCCCAAAAAAGCTCTCCGCATCTCCCGCATTTACGTTTCCCAGCGTACAACAACCTACAATGGCCGTTTAAACTGGAACATACCCAAACACTTGGCACGCTTTAATTTTTCTGCGCCACCTACATCTCAAGGCAAGACGCCTCCACAATCTCTTACTGTCCAGGTGTTTCCACCAGGAACCAAGGACGGCGACGGCGTAATGCCGTTTTTCGCATGCACACTTAAGCCTTGGCAATGGATTCCTGCTCTCCCTGTAAATACAAAGTACATACCGATTAGTCTGACCGTTGCTCAGCCGCCCATTCCTGAGCCTGCGGGTCACAAAGCCGCGGCAAAAGCGGCGATTGAGGGACCAAAGGTGGATGAGTATGACATCGATCCTGAGAAGTCACTGGCAGTGCTTCCAGGGACAGACAGGTGGTGCATTTTCGATATTGCGGCTACAACTCCAAGGGCAAGAGGCTGCTGGGTTGAAGTTCATGAGCAGAGTGGAGAAACGCGAGAGGAAGATAAGATTTTCTTTCCTAAGGGGCTCGGAACGTGGCGGATTGGTGGGTGGATGGAGGACGTGAATTGGGCGATTGGTGATGTTACGGAGTTCAAATTGTAATACTGGACTAAGGCAGTTATGTGCGGATGGCGTTATGGCTCCGGTATGATTTATGATGAATAAAGTAATTTTCTTTGTCTCTCTGACTGAACATGAATGGGTATGGAAATACTATGTAAATGCGTGATGTCAAGACTTTTGATTACCCGAGTGCCGGTATATCCCACAGCAGTAGAGGTATTTAGGAGATATTATAGTAATTTAATCAATCACATTAGGCGTTGACACTGGTGTCTACTATATCAGCCAAATGCGGTCCATCTATCATCGCAACCACCGCCAGACGTGAACACATTACTGCTATGACATTTGCAAAATTGAAGTCGATCGCTTCAACGCCTGCCAGGCATGGACCACTACTACAACACCTCAAGCACGCGGTTACCAGTCCGAAACCTGATATATATAAAACCGACCCAACCACAACATCTGTTAGGTTACGAGCATTCTTTTTGCGTGGTAGAGCTCAAAGCACAGATCAGATTTGTGCCATTTTTATCAGCTCAGTGAGCCTAGGCAAGTCATTGCAATACCATTGTGATGTATCGCCAGTGCCTTTATGACGTCAACTTGCACAGAGAGGCCTATGCCACATAGGCCTTGGCATTGGTCATGAAAAGAGCTTCAATGCACTATACATCTTGTTGGAGTAGACTTGGAGGTGCGGATACAGCCCGTTACCAATAATGCGCTACTCCGAGTTGCCGAGAATTCCGCGGTAGCTACTCGTATACTGCAGAATGTCATCCGTGTCCAAATATGGTTCTGACATTTGCAGGGGTAGTCCAAGACCCGCAAACTAACGGCAACACCTTTCGACATGCAGAGAGACGACTGGTCAGCATCGAACGCTTGCAGTTAAGAGCATCAAGATATCTGCCAGACCACAGATTGATCATGGGCGCGGTGGTCCCTGCTGTAGGCTTCAAGTAGATTGGAGGTGTTGCTCAAAAATTCTCGGCATGAAACAAGCGGTAAACCCATAGCAAAGCTCTCCAATACCCAACACCTCAATTCCGCATCCCACCCCGAAAAAGCGGTTATTCCGAGCACGCCATGACGGCCCGTACCCAAGCTCACCGCCGATGTCCAACCAAGCCTTGGTCTTCGGCATCTACGGCGAATGATGGTCCGGTTGGTGGTGGAAAACTCTTTGTTAGCAGCGGCCGATACCATATTGAGGCAAATAGGCGAAGTCCTCGAGTGGATCTTTCGGTCATGGATATTACCCCTCTACCGTTTCCTGGGGTACTTATACCTCTCTTGTTTCTCTTTTTTCCTACACCAAACGGCTCGGAGAACCACAACTGCGACTCAATCATCGGCGCGCGTCATCGATTGAGAGGCACCTAGGGCAGCAGTGGATGTACCTTGGGGACTGTGCAAGAACCCCCAAATCTGTTCTTCTGTCATCAAAATATAACTGCGCGTGCATTACCCGCATTACTATTACACATCATTCGTCCTCTTTCCGACATCGCCTCAGCACCTCGTATGAGCAGCGAACCCAAAGGCAGCACGCCAGGATTATTAAGCCCGCACAACAATCTTGCTCGAGTTAATACGTACCCTCAAGCAGAGTTTACCATCCCACCTTCGGACACGCTTTCAACATGCCTAAGTGCCCCAACTCCCACCGCCGATGCCCTGGCATCACCCAGCTCCAAGGAGAATCGCCAAAACAGCACTGCAACTGGATATGAAAAAGCTCACCAGCCTCGTGACGAGGAATCTCAATCTATTACCCCTACTGCTCACACTGAGGTGACCTATCCAGAAGGCGGCCTAGATGCCTGGTCTGTGGTTCTCGGATCGTTCCTAGGACTCATTGCCTCGCTGGGCATGATGAACACCGTGGGCATCTACCATGCCTACATCGCCGAGAACTACCTGCAAGACTACAGCGAGTCAACCATCTCCTGGATCTTCAGCATGTACGTTTTCTTGTCCTTTTTCTGTGGACTCCAGATTGGCCCCCTCTTTGACGCCCACGGTCCGCGACTGCTAGTCCTGGTTGGTAGCATCTTGCTATGTTTGTCCAACTTTCTCCTTGGCTTGTGCACGTTGTACTGGCATTTCTTCCTCGTTTTTGGCGTCCTTGGAGGTCTCGGTACCTCGCTTATCTTTACGCCTGCATTCGCAGCAGTAAGCCATTTCTTCTACCAAAAGCGGGGTAACGCAACAGGTGTGGCTGCAACTGGAGGATCGGTGGGTGGCGTCATATTTCCGCTGGCATTGGAGAAGCTGTTACCTACAGTGGGATTCCCGTGGGCAACTCGCGTCATTGGCTTCATTACGCTCTTCTGCTGTATCTGCGCTTGCTTTCTCATCCGCTCTCGACTACCACCAAAGGTAGGACAGTCGGTGTGGCCTGACTTCAAGATATTTAGCGATAAGAGCTATCTACTGGTCACCGTGGGCATCTTCATGATGGAATGGGCGCTCTTCATTCCCATCACCTACCTCACGACCTTCGCAGTAAGCACCGGAGCATTCAGTCCGTCTTTCTCCTATCAGTTGCTCGCCATTTTCAATGCAGGCAGCTGCTTTGGTCGCTGGGTCCCGGGATTGTTGGCTGACAAATTTGGCCGTTTCAATAGCATGATTGCCACTTTGGCAACCTGCTCTGCCACGTCGCTGGTTTTCTGGCTTCCAGCCTCACTACTCACCCCAGCCACTGCCTCCGCAGCCGCAGCCATCAAAGGCCTCTCGATTGTCTATGCCGTCATCTTCGGATTTGCCTCCGGCTCTAATATATCTCTGACTCCGGTGTGTGTGGGCCAGCTCTGTGACACTAATGTTTACGGAAGATACTACGCTACCTGCTACACTGTCGTGAGCTTCGGTACGCTTACAGGTATACCGATTGCAGGAGCAATCATTCAGGCTACAGGCGGACATTACTGGGGTGTGGTCATCTGGACAGGGGCCTGTTACATTGTGGCTTCACTCTGCTTTGTGTGGAGTCGCGCCTTGCAGGTTGGCTGGAGCCTAGGTGTGAAGTTCTAGGAGACGGCGTGTCTCCTAGTGTGCTCGCTACAAAGAGTGTTGGGTGTGCAACAACTTTAACTAGCGGCTTAATAAGTAAGCTACGCGCTATCGCGTAATCGTTACATGGTGTGTTGTGAGAGACGAAATTGTTATAGACTAAGACGAGCTAAATTGATGGGGAGAGGAGGACACAGATTGAAACAGGCGGTATGGTTATCTTAGTACGCAAAGCTGATTGCGTTACAATCACACTCGTTTTTACTTAGCCTTGGCAGATGTGGCGGGTGCTTGGTGACCGACAATACATGAAACAAAAAAGTACAGCCATCTTCGCCACCCGGCCCGAGTCGAGCACCTTCTCATTCCCGATCGTTTATTTTCATGAGGCTGAAGGACCTATTTTTATCCAGAATGCGGGATCGTTGCCTTGGTCGCCTTACCGCCCTCTCTACCTGGGTGGAAGCACTACTGCACTAGTTGTTAGGTAGAAGTGTATGCAAGAGTGCATAAGAGCAGCATTTACCCATTCAGGCCAATGTCATCATACTAGCATTATCGTTGAGCTCAAAACTACCTCAGCAGAGTACATAGAACATGGAACGATACTATGGGGGAACGGCCAAGGACGGATGCATGTGCCCAACAAGCCTCAAAAATGGACCGTCCCCGCGATTCTCCACCGCACATGCCTCCTGGTGATCTGACGCGAAGAAAAGATCGTGGGAAGAAAAAGAAGGTGCATGAATGACTAAGGATGAAAGAGCTGATCGAGCCTTTGCGGTCGCTCTTGGCAATCATGCTTTATATTGCTTCTTCCACATCTGCCGGCTTCCAAGGTGCTTTTACAGTTTCATACCGACAAGAGGAGTAAACGAAGATGCAATGTTTGTGGAGACATTTGAGTTTCTGTAGCTTGCGGCGCTAGTATTGCGCTTGGCGCTACTCTACGGCGAACCCCTGAGAAATATGACCCAACCCCCTGGACTAAATGAGGTCAAATACATTACAAACACGTGGGTCTTCGGGCGAGGATCGCGCAACTTTCACGGAACCGTATTCGGGAGATCGGCGGGTATCATCTCTGATTATTGCTTTCGACACGCTAGGACACTGCATTTTTCTTGGTATATGAAGCTTGATTGTGTGATGGAGAGCTCAGAAGATCCGGCGTGGGGGGTCGTATCGTGTTTTCCGTTTTTTTCTGCTTGTTTCTTTTTCGTTGAAGACCCCGGACTGATAGCTACTTACCGTGGGATGAGCATCAAGAGGAGCCAGGGGACGGCCTGAAGCGCTTCAAGACCGAATGTGTTGGCAACCCTTACCCAGCCTCCGAGGCGCAAGGAGCGCCCGCTGTGCAATACCTTGTACAGCACATCATCTCACGTGGAGCCCTGTAGCATGTATACGGCTGCTTTCGAGTTGCTTCTTGGACCGATTGACAAAAGAGATGCGCAGGGGCGCATCGTGGCAACGACTGTCAACGTACCATTGGCGACAGCGCGAGTCGTACTCTATCGACAGCTCGGGGCCAGACACTGCAGTGACGCCGCTTTCGGACAGCGACTAGAGCACAATTGGCTCCAATGCACAAGAGATCAGCTGTGATTGGCAAATCAGGTGCACCGCCTAGCGGTGGGCAGGCTGGACGGGGCGTAAAGATCTCCTTGATTCGTGTAGCGCCACTCGTCCGCTTTCCCGATCGGGCGCCCGAGAGGAGACGCCGGTGAAACGTATGTACATGTCAATCTCCCGTGGTTGAAGCCGTCTCTCGCTGCGGCTGACGCGAGGCTCTTTGCTCTCTGTGCTCCCCGCCCCTCCCGCTCCCCGATTATATGGTAAGCTCGTTTCTTCCCTTTTTCCCATTCTGTTTCCCCCAGGTTTCCTAGACCTTTGTGTCTACTGGAGAACATGTCGACTAACTCACGCAGCACTTGCCTCTCCTCGGGCAACTCGAGTGACTCGGAGCCTAGGATGTTACGACAGATTGACATCGACATGGAGAAGAGTATTGCCCGCACGTCTACGCTTAGACGCAAAGGCTCAGCGCTTCAAACATCAGTTGAGGTCTTGAAGTGTAAATTCGGGAAGTCTGGAGATGCACAGGAGAAAATTGGGGACTTCAGACCATCCAAAGAATGGACACCGATATTCTATTCTGTCTATCACCAACGTGAGGCAGCCCTATCACACTTTCTCCGAGCCGGTGCGTCACCTGACGATGTTACTGATATCGGACAACCACCGCTGTGCATCGCAGTTGCAAATGGATACGTCGAGATCGCCAAAATTCTTCTCGACGCCGGTGCAAACATCAACGCTACAACCAAGGACGGAGGGGAAACCGCACTACACATTGCGATCAAGAATGGACGGGCCGACGTTATAGAACTACTCCTATCATATGGACCGAATCTGGAAATCAAGACGCACGGAATGGGCGAAACGCCTCTTCACTACGCAGCAGCAAGGTCGGGGTCGTTGGCAATAGTCATGACCTTACTCAAACACGGTGCTAGCTACAACTCACTCAACACCAATGCTCAAACACCAGCTGAAGCAGCCTTAAAAGCCAATAACATCAACGGAGCCGTTGCCATCATCAACGCAGCAAACAGCAAACGAAACGAGCTAGCCAAAGAGAAGGAAATGCTCTTGAAGCATGTGCAAAAGACGCAGGGTCGCTTCTCTATTGGCAACGATCTTATTGCAGACATCTTCATCGCAGCTTGCGATCCCGAGTCGAACGTGCTTGTGGAAGCCATCAAGAGGAATGATGTGCTATTGGTGGAGATGTTCTTGGAGAAAGGCTCTGATCCAGACCGTCGAACCGCTCGAGGACAGCGGCCAATTTTTGTGGCCTTGGAATGCGCGGGCGTACCAGTCGTTGAGGCGATCCTCAAACGCAACCCTGATCTGTCAGTCTGCGATGAGAGAGGCCTGAGTGTGCTACAAGCCGCGTTTGAATGCCCGTTGGTAAAAGAGATGGACACGTTCGAAGTCGTCATCAAGGCTTTGCTCGCAGAGGGCGCCGATGCGAAAGTTACCTATCCTGATGGGAAAACGCTGCTCCATCGCACTGTGTCTCAGTCCTTCAGCAACGTCAACATTTCACAGATGCTAGTAGACGCAGGTGTTCGGGTAACTGCACAAGACAGCGAAGGCAACACAGCCCTCCATCTTGCAACCCATAGCAAGTCGTGCATTGACATGCTACTAAAGAACAAGGCGGATCCCCAACAACTCAACGCCAAAGGGCTGACACCCCTGTTGTTCGCCACAACCCATTGCAAGAAGGAGAATGAGCCGGTGCTAGAATCCTTGATCAAGGTATCCGACTTGCGCAAGACGAACGGAAAGGGACAGACTGCTCTCCATCTTGCAGCTTCAAACGGACTGCAAAAGACTGTCCGGTTCCTACTAAGAGCTCGTGCGGATCCTACAGTCATTGATAGGAACAAGAACTCTGCACTTCTTCTCGCTGTGAAGCACCACCAGTGGCCCGTTGTACCGTTATTCACCGCAACACCTAGCGTCAATGCATGGGATATGAACGGCTATAGTGCGTTGCACTACGTTGTCAGAAGTTTCCCCAAGCCGCCGGCAACATGGAAAGACGTGGCTGCTGTTACTGCATCGTTCTGCGAGCGTGGTGTAAGCAGAAGTATACGCGATCGATCTGGTGCTACGCCGCTCATACTAGCCGTGAAGACACTTCCGGAAGACGGGTTATCCGTGATTGAGGCACTCTTGTTGAAAAAGGCGGGCGCAAAAGCAAGCTGGAACTTTGCTGATCATGAAGATCACACGAAACGGGATGCGTTGTTCTACGCCTCCACCATGGGCAAACCCATGTTCGTAGATGCACTGCTGAAGCATGGTGCCAGCTTTACGTTCGAAGACTGGATCCCAAGCAAGCACAGGCTACAGTCATCGCCGGAAGTCACCCAGCAAATTCTGAAGTTGTTTGCCGAATACGAATGGGTTCGTCGTACCAACGTACTTCGGGAGCAGGCTCGAAACCCAGATGACCAAATTTCGGCTTTCGCGGCCATGTTTCCAGCCCGCGATCTTGAGCTGATGATTTCTATGGGTCTGGAAGTCAACGCGTTGCCTAGTTCGACACTGGGAAGTTCACTGCTGTGGGCTATTTTGCGACACATCCCAATGCAGCCTCCAATGGCGTCAGAGTACCTTCTCCGGGTCCTCGATGTTGTGATGAATGCTGGCGCTGACCCTAATGCGAGCAGCAGCAGACACGCCAAACGCTCATCTTGGCCATGTCCACAGCAGGGGTTCACAGAAACTCCCCGTTTCACCATACACCCTCTAACATTCCTCCTGGAAGAATGCCCTAGGATCGATATCGAAGTCATCAGGCTGCTTCTAGCAAAAGATGCAAACACTGGCCTTGCTTCTGGCTTTTACAAGGGTCGCTTCCCGCTGCATTGTGCAGTGAAGGCGCGTCGCGTCGACGCTATAGAAGACCTATTACTGGAGCAGGCCGATATGGACTGCGTCGATGAGACTGCACGAACGCCGCTATACCTGGCCGCCGAAAGCGGAGATTGGGAGATGGTAGATCTCTTACTTGGCCGAGGTGCAAAGTGTAATGCGGTTGACTCTGAAAAGAATACGCCCTTGCACGTGGCAGCGAATGGTGGTAGTGAGAAAGCTATTGCTTCTCTAGTACGTGCGGGTGCAAACGTGAGCGCGAAGAACTCAAAGGGCCTTACACCTATGGGCTGTCTATCCGATGGTATCGATGGAAAGGAGAAGAGGAAGATTGAAGAGATGCTGAAGTGCACCGAAGGGAAAGGAGAGCGAGTCGAAGAAGCTGAAGCGAAGAAAGCCGAAGAAGCTAAAGTAAGAAAAGGCGAAGGTGAGAGAAGGTTGAGAGCGATACAAGAAGAGGAGAAGGCGGCACGCGAAGCCAGGGTTGCTCATGAAGCCAAGAGTGAGCAGTTAAAACAACAGGCCAAGATGAAGGAGCAGGAGGAGAAGGAAAAGCTTTCGAAAAGTGAACTGGAGCGCCACAGCAAGGAGAAGGAGGCTCAAGCCAAAGAGCAAGAAACTCAAGCTTCAGAGACAGAAGTCCAAGCTAAAGCTCAATCCCAAGTCAAATTCCAGGGTATCCCTCAGGACAAAGGACAACCTGCAGCAACGAGCGGGTCAGCATCACCGCCGCTGAAGAAGCACCGATCCACGTCGTTATTCCGCAAATCGTCTCTTTTCTTCTCCAAACACAAATCCGCCATTTTCTCCTCCGACTCCGACCCCACAACTAAGCCCAAACACTCTACTCTCCTCAGCATGCGTATCAACGCCTCGTTCAAACACCGTTCCTCCAACAACCTAAGCACCCTAGCCGCCTCCCCGCTGTCCCCCTTGTCCCCCAGCACCTCCAACATCCTCCAAAGTCCAGACTTCTTCAACAAGGATTTCTCCATATCGCCCACCACCGCCCCGGAACGACCCCACGTCCCCGTTTCGTCGACCGCGATTCAGAACCGGCTCTCGGCGCCCCGCGTAGACAGCCGGCTGAGCAAGCGCAATAGCCTGGGCGCAAGCGAGATTCTAGACTTGGACTTGGTCAATGAGAAGCTGAAGCGGAACAGCTACAACACTCAGGAAGACAGGGCTGACAGCGAGTTCAGTGACTGGCTCAAGATGAGTAACATACTGGAGAATCTATAGACTGGCACATATACTTTGCTCTGGTTGGGTGTGTTTTGCATTTGCATTTTTCTGGTATCTATATTCTGTCGATATTTTATCTTATGTTCTTCATGCGTATACGTTGTACACGCCATTACGCTCTTTTTTTGTTTGCCAGCTGTTTGTTTTTCAGAGGCGTTGTCCACATCTAGGCTTGGTGGTTTTGTTTCTTCCTCTCCTCCCCCTTTTTTTTTACACTTCTATTGATGGAACTTGCCAAGTGGCGTTTATGAAATTTGGATGTACATATTGATACCCACGTGATCTCTGGATTATTATTATTTTTTCTCATTTCGGATAGCTGAGCACGTGGTTGTAGCATGTATCTTTCTTTTATTCTTGATTTCGGTTGCCAACACTGTCAGTATATATGATGAAGATGGCCGTGAGAGTGTAGCATAATATGGCTGTTAATGGAGTTTGAGATTGATATGATTTGAGTGCGCGCAAATTCATCGCTCAGTGACTTTTTTACAACGACACATCCCAGTGTTGAATGCTCGCCAAGATATCACCTTGATCCAGCCGAGGAAGAGAACCCTTGCAGGATAGCCTTTCGTTAGGGAGCAGTTTATTTGTAAAGACTGAGACACTGAAACGCCGGGCATAAAGGCAAGCACAAGCAACCACATTCCGGATGTGGCTCTTAGTAGCGAAAGCAGATTACCAAAAGGCACGCTACCTGCATATGAATTACAGGCACTTGTGTGTCGTACGATGGGTCGAATGTGGCGATGGATTGCAGACGTCTACGTAGTGCGGGGAAGCTACACGCGTCTACAGTACATCCCCGCGCCGCAACGATAACCTACACGAGGCATAATCGCAACAAGGCGTTTCGTAAGCAGTGTTCCCTAACATAAAGGAAGACGCAATTTCCCCAGAACCAGGAAGCAAATACATAAACTAATATTTCAATGTTGAAGAATTAATTTCACAACCATAACGATCAATTCAAAAGGACATTCAATCGCCCATTACTCTTGTGCCCTCAAGATGCAAAACCCATCGGTAGTTTTATACGGGCCTCACGATGCAAAGATAGAAGAGAGACCCATACCCGAGCTGTCTAATCCCCACGACGTCATCATACGCATCAACTACGTCGGCGTCTGTGGAAGCGATGTTCGTCCTCCCTCCCCCCTTTGCACAAAGTAATCCCCCACCTCCAAGTAGAACTAACACTAGAACAACCCTCAAGGTACACTTCTGGCACCACGGCGGCATCGGCAAAATGGTGAACCCAGCTACGGGCATCGTCATGGGCCACGAAGCTTCAGGCACCATCCACGCCGCCGGCGCGAGCGTCACGCGCGTGCGCCCAGGAGACCGCGTTGCTATTGAGCCAGGGACGCCGTGCCGGCTGTGCCACGCCTGTAAGTCCGGGTCGTACAATTTGTGCCGTGGCATGCGGTTTGCTGCTGCGCCGGGCCCGCCAGATACGCAGGGTACACTGGCAAAGTACTATGTTCTTGCCGAGGACTTTGTGTACAAGATCCCCGAGGCCATGGGCCTGGATGAGGCGGTGCTTGTGGAGCCGCTGGCCGTCGGCGTGCATGCGTCCAAGATGGCGGATATACGGCCTGGCGAGACGGTGGTTGTTATGGGCAGTGGAACCATAGGGTTGTTCTGTGCAGCGGTGGCGAGGCAGTTTGGTGCTCTTCGCGTCATTATTGTCGATATTCTGGACCGGAAACTCGAGTTTGCGGCGGAGTATTTGGGCTGCGAGACATTCAAGGCGTCGATGGAGAGTAGCGCTGAGGACAATGCTGCGCGGTTACTAAAGACGTTTGACCTTACGGAAGACGGGATAGACACTACCGGCGGCCGGGTGGACACCGTGATCGAGGCTTCGGGTGCTACCTCTAGTATCGAGACTGGTATACACGTTTTGCGGCCGGGCGGAAAATATGTCCAGACAGGGCTGGGGAAGCAGAAAATCGAGTTTCCGATTGTCGCAATGTCGCAGAAAGAGCTCACGATGAAGGGGTGTTTCCGGTATGGACCCGGCGACTACGAGTTGGCGATAGGACTGCTGGACAAGGGGTTTGTCGATGTAAAACCTTTGATCAGTTCGGTAACTCCGTTTGAGCAGGCAACTGAAGCGTGGGAAAAGACATCAAGGGGTGAGGGGATCAAGAATCTGATCCAAGGCGTGGTTTGATGATTTTGAAAGCTACTCGCACAACGTTGTATCGATTCAGAGAGAATGCGGTTGCTCTCCTTTACTCGCCATGGCCTCTCTTCCTCTTCTTTCTACCCTTGCTCTTCGGCTCCTCTTCGCCGTGGTCTTCTTTCATGATGCCGGGGAGCGGAAAGATGTACGTTCCCATCTTCTCACCATGAGCAACCCAAACACCGTTGACCCAGCCATAATTATTCATATGGCAATTCTGTGGGTCCCAATCGTTTGTGGTTCCAATCTCATTAGATATGTCCACCTCCAAGCTCACTAATCGCTCTTTGTCATAATATAAGTTCCGACCTTTATCCCAGCTCGTAAAGATCTTAACGGGTCCCATCAACTCGAGAAGCATGTCAGCCCATTGGCTGGTTCTCCAACCATGCGGATCAGGTTTAATGAAGAGAGCGACCGGTTCTGTATTTTGAGATGCTGACGCTAGCCGTGCAAGACGAATCTCTTGGCCGTCCATGAGAGCTCGGTAGACCGCATACATGTTATCCAATACGTACGGTGTGGATGGACACGCGTCTTCTGGGGGCAGCGGGTTTTCGTCTAGCGATATGTGTCTTCGCATGTGACTGGCGAGCTTACTGTTTGGCCATGTTTCTTCCAGCTTCTCTATGAGTATATTGAGTGCATGGCAAGCAAGGCTGTCAAGCTTACGCTTCCATGGCTTACGCTTTGGGGCAGTGTCTGACAAAGCCTCTCTGTCTAAATCAGTAAGGCGAAGTATGTCAGATTTAATTCCCTCGTCCTCAAGTTGCTGGTTGGATAATAGATCAAAAAGGAATCCTTTCGCCTCGATTCCGCGGGGGGTGATCGTTGGTGATATGAAACGACAACAATCAATAAAGCTTTGGTGACGTAGACGACCCGGAGCAGTAAAAAGAGGTTGACTAGCGTCCAGGTAAGATTGCAGCGTATGACTCATGATGTTTGCTTCAGAGGGAAGGGCGAGAGTATTATCAGAATGTGGCCGGGGAACGGTGAATGACGGGACATTTCTCAGTATTTCTCCGTTTAGTAAAATGACTGTGAGAAGAGCTACAGAAAGGCTGTAGGCGTCTGACTCAAGCAAGGGAGATCCCTTCCGGGTATTGAGCCGCTTTTTGCACTTTAACGCGTTGGAAAGTATTGCAATCCTGTCCGATTCATTCTCAAGACTCCGGCTAGCGATGTCTTCGAGTACACCTGCGGTTGTAGTGGGATACGAGTAGACTTTCGAGGAGCTGGGCTGTGAGTTTAAGTCGGTAACCGCACTATCGAAACTAGAATTACTACTCCAGTAATGTGTACAGTTCTGACCTTGAGATGCTGGAATCTTCGCGTGAATAATCTTATTGCAAATGTTGTACTGCTTGACTTTTGCTAAGATCTCAGTGCCGGGCCACCGTAATTCGCCCTTGGTCATAGCCAAGCAGAACATGGTCACAGTCTGTCGAAAATCTTTGAGCTGTATCACAAGTTCACCGGGTAATTTTCTGAAGTTGTATCGGCCACTTTTCCGAAGCTCTGCACTATGTGGGATGAGTAACACCATCTTTTGAGAGGCAAGGTGGTCTTCTTGGAATATCCAACCACGAGACCATCGCGGATCACTTAGGATATGAAGAATAAGCATCTGTACTGCAGTGATGTCGACTCCAGGTCGCAACTCCGGAGAATCTTCGTCCTTGGGGTCGACAAATAGAAACCTCGAAAGCAAGTCTGAGAGCATATCTATCTCATGCTGGTCTTGTATCTCAACTGTAAGCAAACCGACAGAGTGCGCGCTGTCGCCGTAAACAACATCCATGATCTGGACTCCAAGCTCTTTGTCTTTCGGCGACGTTTTCTCGTCTTCTGGCCTTTGGTATATGCACTCTACGTCGACCCACAACCTTGTGATACCGACACTCTGTGCATATCGAATAACCCGGTCCATGTAATGGTCCGGAAATCCACACTTGTGTGACTTTTTGCCTGGTCGTTTAATCTGGTAGCGGAAAACAGGCGGCTCTATGCTACCGAGGTCAGTCTTCGGGCGAGCCTGAGGCCATTTCCAGGATACGGCAATGTATTCGTCGCCACGGTCATCTTCGCACTTTGTTATAGGGATGTCGCGCAATGGCGCTGTTCGTTCCAGAAGCGGATCCTTGGCTTCTGCCAGGGCGAAAAGTTCGTCCTGCTTTAGCTTTTCCGTCTGCAGGTCTGGAACTTTTGAAATGTTAAGGAAGCGCAGGTTGGCTACCCACTCTTCCGACTCTTTTCGATCATCTTGGTATTGCTGGATCTGGAGCAGTTGGTTGCGAAACGCGTCAATGTCGTCATGGAAGATCTCGCCAAAGGTCTTGTGGAGATCGTTCTTCATTGGGAGTATACAGGAGACGGGAGTGAGTCCGTAAAGAGAGACCTTGGATGATAAGAGCAGATGCGAGCCCATATGCGACGAGCTGGAACGCGCACAAGCGCGTCTTCACGTGGCGCCTTGGCATGACGTCGTTTTCACCCGATGCATCGAAGAAGCCAAGTTACTAAAGAAAAATGCAGCTGAGTTCTTTGAACAAAGGTTGTAAGCAGAAGGCCAATCCTCTAACCTAAACTGCCCTGATGCGAAAGAAGGAAATAAATACATTTCTTAAGCGCCATCCCATCCGTCCGTTCATCTTACAGGCAGAGACAGACACACTTACAACTTCGCCTTGGCCTCGCCGACATTCGCCTTCTTGAGCACAGCCTCCAGCTTCGTCGCCTTCATAACATTGCCTTTGACCTTGAGCTTACCGCCCATAAACATCCTCTGTGCGTTCGCCTTGCCCACAACCAACTTGCCAAAGTCCTCATCTGGCAGTGTCAACGTCACATCGGCCTTCTTTCCCTCCGGCGCTTCGCCTTTGCCAGCGGTGCCCGTCTCCTTGAGGTCAAGATACCACTGTTGTGTCTCGCCAGCCTTGTTCTTGAGGTTGAAGGAGAAGATAGCGCCGCCGGTTTGGATGGCATCCTTGCGTGCGGCCTCGGATGACAGGGCTTCCGCGATGCGGTCGAAGGCGACAGATGAGGGGAACTTCTCTATTGAGCGAGTCTTGTCAGTGATGTCGTGCAATAAAACCGGAGCACGTGTGGCTTCATACCGTCCTTGAGAGACATGGTGGCTGTATGTGTATTATCGTAGAAGCGCCAGGCTATAGTTGTGTTTACGGTAGATAAACCTTGGTATGTGAGGACAGTGTGTGTGACAAGCGTAAGAGGAAACGGGGCAGACGGTGAATATATAACGGTGTCCGGGGAATGTGGAACACGAATGATGATGCGAATATCCCGACCGCCCGTGAATCCGGGGAAAAGACCAAAAGCATGTGAATGCAACGCACACATTAGCCAAGACCCTGGGGGTCCCTTGCACATGCCGAGGCATTGCCGCTTTGGAACTGCGCACGTGGATGCGGATTAGGGCGCGCTAACTGCCTTTGTGCATTAGCGTGAGCATCTCGCATCACTTGCCATTATTTGTGTGACGAGGCCTAGGGTGCGCATACTGATGTTCACATGTGTGTAACTTTAGCTGCTGCATCTTCTAGAATGACAGACATGATCAGTACATGAGTCTTTCGAACGTTGTCAATAAATCAAATGATTCTATCGTATGAATGTTGTAATGTCTATATTACTTTTTTACGTAACCGTGGAGTCGTAAGCACATGTGAACATGTAAGCGTGAATAGTCGTCAAGGCCGTCATCATCTAGACATATACTTTGTACCAGCAAAATGACAAAGGAAAAGAAACAAAGGAAAAGATGAAAAGACTGGACAGGTCGTCGAACCCAAAGAAGAAAGAATAAACATCAAACGCCTTTTCACCATCCCAAAGGAGAGAGGGTATCAAGCGTAACCAGAGGGGAGAGATGGAATCTTTGTACAAAAAGGAAAGAAAAGAAAAGAAAAGGGATATACAAACAGCAACATCATCAGTGCGCCATGACAGCGCCACCACCAGCCTTCCATCCCGAAAGATGAAGCAAGCGCTTACTTCCACCCCAGAAGCTATCCTTGTTAGAAGCCATGCTCTTCTGTCTGGGTCTGCCCAGCCATCTTGAAAGCGCATGCTCCCTCCTCTCGCGCCCACTCGCGATGTCAATCGCATTCTCGACCTCCTGCATCAAGGGTCCCATGATCCTCGGCTCAGGCGGAATCTCAACCGGCGACAGCATAATCGGCACCTCCATGGCCTCTTCTTTGTACTGTTTCCAGCTGTCGCTTCCGGAGATGGTAGTGAGAGGTTCGAGTGCGATATCCCAGTCTCCTTCACGGAGTTTGACGTCTTCAAAGTTGAACTCACGCAGCGTGTTTCTATGCTTGAGGATAAAGTCGCTGATTTGATACGAGTCCATGATGGCATTCTCAAGCTCCATGACGCGAAGGCGGGGGAAGGTTAAGGGCCGTGGGCCATGAGGAAGAGTGCGCAAGGAGGGATGCTGAGTGCTTTGGTCAGGGGCAGGGAGCATGCAAGGCTCGAGGTCCAGGGATAAGGGCGAGGGACCGCGGGTGCCTTTCCAGCGGAAGAAGACGCGTGTCAGGCTGCGCGAAAGGGTTGCGAGATAGGCGTGCAGGATGCGAAGGTGCTCCAATGATTGAGTGCGTATGCGGACGGATGGCGACGCAAAGGGCACGCTCTCCATGCAAATTGATAGCCGACGGATCTGCCGCCAGCGCTTTGCAGATGAAGGTGTGCTTCCAAATCCGTGCATAGGGTGGAGGTAGAGTAGGCCGCCAGGGTGGATGGGAAGAAGCGACAGAGCAGAAAGACTGTACAGTGGCGCGCGTTCAATGGCAATGCGAAGGGAGATGAGGGCGTAATCCACGACACCACGGCGATGTCTTTGCGAGCCGCTAGATCCTGGGCACGAGACCTTGAGATGTGTGAGGTTGATGAGTTCTGAAAAGGCTGCACAAAAGGCCGGAACATTGGTTGCGGCATGGAACAAGGGCGGGTACTGCTTGATGAGCAAGTCTTGCATCTCCCAGCTGCCATACTTGGGCGCCTTGTCCTTGGCTGGTCCGCATTGGGGCACTTGGACCTGGGGCTCATAGAGGAACTGCTTTTCTGTGCCAGTCAATGGGTCGATGATAGGTGGCAGGCAAGTCTCCGGGCCATGGGGCATGTAAAAGGTGAAAGTCTTGACATGGCGACCTATCCTCGAGAGCGCCTCCATGCGTGCCGGCTTGGTAAAGGTAGACGTCTTGAAGGTCACCGTCATCTTCTCAAAGAGTCGCGACGCGGCCTTTGACGAAAAGTCGTGGCACACGAGGCGGAAGTTAGCCAGGTCCTCGGGCTCCATGCGGTCCAGGACATTGTCGCGGCAGGCATCATTGAGCCAGAAGCGCAGAAACACGGAGCTCGTAGAGAGCACCAAGTTGCAGATGGAGCCATTTGATCGCATTGCTGTGCAAGGTTAGAATTTGGTTTCGTTGTCACGACAGAGGACTGCTTACATCTTCCATCTGCAGTCGTCACAGGGCTAAGCGGGATTTCACCAAACAGCAGTTTGGAGCTCGAGCGCGAGACGGTCGTCGCAGCGCTGGCATAGCTGTTCTGGCTTTCTCCCGAATTCGATCGCTTCAGCGGCGGGGGCGTTCGTCGCTGCGAGTACATATTGGGTAGAGTAGTAGTGGTTGTCGCATACAAAACAAGGGTTTGGTTTGTCAATTGGAAGAATTCGTCACGGAATCAATCTCGTAGTGAATTTCAAGTAAATTGTCAGAGTCGTATCAAACATCCAGCATTCGAAAAGAGCCAACAAGGAAAAAAAAAGGTGAAAACCTCAGGAAACAAGACGGGCATCGACCATGGCCGTTGGTCCAAAGTGGTATTTACCTACTACGGCCATGTTGCCAAAAGCGGGGCCGGATCCACGCTACACGCGAGCTGCAAGTGTGAGTCAAAGAGGTTCCCCTAGACGCCAACGAGGTGGCCAGCAGATGCAAAGGTGTTAACTCAGAATAGCCCGAGAATTGATGGGAAAACACGACCATGTCGCGGTGCGAGGACGTGTATATATGGTGTTTGACGCGACGATTCGACCAAGTCACCAAGCGGGGCTGCCGCCAAGACCGGGCTTGAAACAATCCGCGCTGGGCAGCCAACCAGCGGCACCGACGCCCTGGACGGTGCAGCTAGCACGTGCAGTAGCCTAGCACGGCAGCTGCGGGTCTGTCGAGGAAGCCGCGGCCGGCCACTTGTGACTGGCCGTCAGTCTTCGACAGCCTGAAGCTTGTTGCAAGCCAGGCACGACGCGTCTGCGGGTTGCTCGGGAGAGTCGCGATTCGGCCAACCACCACAACAATAAACACGCTTTGGGTAGACTATTCGCGTCTGTTTCACGGAGCGGGAACCATCTGTAACTGCCAATGCGAGATTATCGATTGCTATCCGGCAAGGCGCAAGACGAGGCGCCGCCCATGTGGCGTGGGCATGGTCAACACCACGCGCCTTCTCGTGGGCCGCCAGCCTCACAATTCTTGCACTCCGCTGGCATCTGGTGACTCAGTCTTCATCCACGTCACATGATCCACCGCTAGACGAGCACCCGCCTCTCAGAGCACCGGGCGCCCAGTCCAACAGAGGTGAAGACCAAGTATCGCACAACGACTTGGGGATTTTTACGATCGTTGTTTTGTTACGGTGACCCGAACGCGACCTTCGACTCCTTAGCTCAGCACAACATAAACACGCCCGCGTAAATGCCTCGCCTGCATAATCGCTTTTTGCCGCCACGGGATAGCATCACCGGGCCCATTCACCGGTCGCACACCGTACGTACCCCGCACTTCAGTCTGGCGACCAGCACTTCCACTCAAAGTGGGAAACACTGTGTCGAAGAGAGTGCATCTTACACTATCGTGATTGGACATCAGACACCGCATCGTCTTGACATGCAGCTCGCCGGTTCAACATTCTGTTTCATTCTGCTCCACTTGCCGCCCATGTTTCCACAAGGCTATTACCAAGTCTAATCATTGGTTACAAAAGTAAATACCATCCTCAATTCGGCTCTTGCATGTCTCCACCTTTTTGCTCGTGTGTCCATTCGGGGCCTGTGTTACGGTCTCGGCCTCTTCCTGGCCCTTCGTACGGCCTACCGCTCCCACCTTGTTGCACTATCCATCCACGGCCGACTTTGCCCCTACCGCTGTCCAGTCATGAAGCTCTCATCGTCTCTTTTCGTCTGAAATCCTCGGCGCGCCCTCGGGTACAGGAGGCGGTTGGTATGATCCTCTGTACCCATTAATCGGTGGAAGATCTTGGCCAACCGCATCTTCGTAGCTCGGTGGTGCATCGTCATAGACCGGTGTATTCTGAGGGTGCATTGGCTGGCCGGCAAACGCGTTGGCACTGTTGAAGCCCGCATGGGATGGCGAGGTTGGAGTATGCAGAGCTTGTCCTTGCTGGGGAACGTGAAGTGTGGCAGGGTTTCCTGCTGCTCCAGCATTGAAACCCGCCTCCAGCAATGCCTTTGGAGGCGCGATACCCGAAAAGACCTTGACTGGCAATCTAAGAGGCAGGACAATGAGCTGATCTTCTCCATGCTTATAGCTTCCGTAGCCAAGACCAACGCGAATTTCAAGTTCGTAGAAACGAGAGAGATTACAGGTTGTGAAGGTGGGCGACACTGTATTGGGAACTGGCTGGCCAGACCAATACTCGGGATTGATCGGAACTTCTGTGTCTATGGGGTCCGAGGGCGACCCAATGGGTATCGCCATGTTACTGAAAGAACACAATATCCAGCTGTTCGACTCTGTACGCGACACTTCGTGTGCTTGCACTCTGGTGTACCCAATCAGCTCGACCTGCAACATTTGCAGGTATATATTCTTGCCGCGCGCGCTGACATTCTTGACAAGCAGTCGCAGCGGAATGTCGCGATTGCACGTGAGTATGGCAGGATTCGGCAATCGTGCGTCTATGGCTACGCGTGGACCCATGCCACCTGGTGCTGGCCGCACGCTTGCTGATGAGTTCTTCCTGTCGAGGAAGCTGGGCTTCTTGCTTGCTGCTACACTCACGGCATTCTCAAGAAATTCATGCTGCCTTCTTGCGTATGCTTCTCCATCTGCCCTTTCTGGCCGAGGCGGTTCAATGGGAAGAAAGGTAAAGTGCGCGATTGCTCGAGGGTTTTCCTTGAAGAATGAAGGTCGATTTACCGTCACTTTGACATAATACCGTATCTCAGCCTCGCCGGGGAAGCCGCTCAGCGTTGGCGGGAGCGTAGCCTTGATGTGTTGTGTCGGTGTCTTTGCGAACTCGGGAATCGCATTCGAGAAGGAGACGTTGGAGATGGGATTGTTCGTTTGCTGGCACTGTGTGTTCAAAGGAATCTGTGTGCGCGATTAGCTCTGCGCATAGGTGCTGTCGAGTCTTCAGCGTGCGACAGTTTCCGTACCTTGAACTGAAACGGATATTCGAACGAGCCGGCATTGATGGTAAAGGCTGCTTTTGGGTTGATGTCTTCTGGGCGCACGTTTGTCGGCCATACCACCTGCGTTTTGTATAAGAACTTGTGCACCTCCAATACAGGCCTCTGTTTGTCCGGTCTATTTGGATGTATGGGCGCTAGCAGCCTGGTCCTACTCTCGCCCTCGAGCTTCACAACGATGCTGCTGATATTCGTCGGATTCGGCACGCGCAAAAACACCTTGCCTTGTATGAGATCAAGGTTAGTATAGTGCTCGTGCGGGTGCTCCAGCACAATGCTGACAATCATGCTGGGTGACTAGGTGCCCTCGGGATAGGCTACAACGTGTTGTGTTAAACAGACGGGAATTCGCGACCTTTATGGGTGTGGGAGCAACATGATACAATCAGAAACAAGACTGCTGGTGGAGTGCAAGCCAAGTCAGTGCATCGGCGACATTTCTGATGCAGCGGCTAAGCCTGAATTACGCGTGTCGGGTCTTGAGTGTGTTTGCAAGCAGCGCCAGAATGTGTCGTAAAACGGATGCCTGCGGAGGGGTTTGGCATCCCCGCAGACGTCATGGCGTGAGCTTTGCTGCAACAACAGCCCAAACCTGCAACAAGCCATCCACATGTACATATTCAATCAATCAGAGAATTGATAAATATATTCCTCCCTCGATCCTCCCATACTATCTGCCACATGCGCACTTCTCAGTGTACCATATTCCTAGTCAGGATGGCTTGCGATGCACAGCCCCAACTCCAGCCGCAGTTCCAGGCTGAAGCTACGCCTCTTAGCTTTCGGCGTAGCGAGGGATACTCGTGCGGCTGATCTTGCGATGGCTCAGGCAGTTTCGCTCTTCAGGTGTTTGAAACTTCGAGCTTTCCAAAAGCTGCAAGTTGTGCAAGCAGAATGGCCACGACTGATTCCTCTTGCTCTGGACATGTCCAGATAATGTCAAAGAGCAGCTAGTACGCCATCTATGTGTTGTAGTCTTTGAGCAACTACAAATCTTCTTTCGCTAACATATCTGCCGAACTGTCAGCAAAGCACTTTGCATAATTTCACGACTAGCTACATACCACAGATGTCAAGGTAAAATGCAATGGCGTTAAAGCTAGGTCGCTGTTAGCTTCAGCTCAACACTAACGAAGGTAGATGTGTACACACTTGCGCTTACTGCCGGTCAGCTCCCAAAAGAACCACTTCAACCGGTTCGTCCAGTTGATTAGATCCAGGTGACTGACTCCAATCAATGACCCTTTATAATCACCCCATTGACTTGATTGTACGCTTTTTCAATCGATCAGTCGCTCTTCTACGCCAAAACAAACTGGTGCATCCATACCTGACTAGTCCGTCGTTGACGCCCTCTATAGGCTTGATGATTGCGTGCGACGGTGCAAAAACGGACCACCGACTGGGCTCCAGAGATGCGCCATACGAATAATACTTGACATCGGGTACATCCGGCGTCTTGGGATTGAAGTTTGTGTTCATGTAATCTCGCGTAAGCTGTGAAAAGGCTCCGGTTTCAAGTCCAAAATACTCCATGACCTTGTAAATACGCTTGATCCGGCGAGCTGTTGCGGTTAGCAGACGATCCACAAAAGTTCTCAAGGACCTACGGCCAATGGTCTCAAACATGTAGTCTGCGAATGCCGAGCCCCTATGCGGAGTTGCTATGGTGGTTAGGGACAGGATCTTAAAGTCGGTCGGTCGAAGGCGGCTGATCATGTACCGCGAGTCGAGGCCTCTGTTGTGGCTTAGTACGTTCTTTCTGTACAAAGACATGTGTTATTACCCCTAGCCAGATGTCAGTTGTCAATATCACTCCAATCTTTGCATGCCCCATACCATGCTATGTCTGTCATGCGTCAGCAAGATGCCCATCGGTGCCTCAGTATACAATCTTAACTTACGCAATGATATTGACTTGCTTTCCCTTGGCTTTAATTGCGATACTCTCAGCCAACTTTGCTGATCGGTTCTCGATACTCCCACTGGGTGGTACGGTAGCGACAATAACCTCGATACCTTTTTTTGCTAACGCATCCGTAATGCCACGCCAGTAATGTATGCCTGGCACAAACTGGCCTGCGAGGCGCAGTTCGTCAAATCCAAGAAGGCCATGTGCAAGGACTATGGTGTTTTTCTGGTGGGGTTAGGAAAGGCCATATGGACTACTTTAGAATGCATACAGGAGTATCTAGATGGCGTTGGTCATTGCTACATGTAATGGTGGGAGAATTTTGTAGAAATACCATATTTTTCGCGCAGCACAGCATATTCATCTACGATCTCGCGACCTGCACCGGGCATGCGCGGATCTTCTTTGCGCCATTGCGCACTACTGAACTGACGGCAATATGCAGTCGTTGTTTTGGGAAGGGCGTACGCAAACCTGGGCGCAGGCAAGCGTAGAGCCTCTCGGAAACATATTCGTATCATTGGGTTGTGTAGCACGTTGAGTGGTGATGATCAGACGTGTGGAAGTTTGAGGTTGCGCTCCACGTATTATGACGTAGGGACGTTAGCGAACCACGTCGACTAGGGTCTGTGACAGTATGGAGCAAGTCCTGGCGGGAATCCGTACATGATTTTGGGCGGATTGTGTGTCTCTTTCGAGAGTAACTTGTCCTTCAAAAAGAAAAAGCACTTGGGCTTTGTGTCCAGAAGGGGACCGTGGACCTGAAGCATGTTTGTTTCTAACATGCAATTCACTGGCACGCGCAAAGGATTGAATATAAACGACACTACAGACATGATCATAGTAAGCCTAAGCACTTCATCTATGGGGTATTAGAGCCGTTCTCGCAATGCCTCATGTATTGCGTGGACACCGAAAAGCGTAGTTCAGCCTTGAGGGCTACACGGTCCAGTACAGGAGACACTGCTCGTCATGTTGCCCAGGGTGTTTTGACTCTTTCACAACGCATGTTCTTGACTATCCTTGTGTATTCCTCAAAGACTACCCATGTTTGTCCTGTTTATTTCTTCGGTGGTTCGGGGTGTGCGCTAATGACAGCTTCGATCAACTGGTCAACGACCTTTCCGCCCGACTTGTTGCCAATCTCCTCAATCTCCTTGATCTTGGCATCCGTATCCTTCTTTGCGTCCTCTTCCGCCTTTTGGTTGCCTGAGCTGTGCTGCGCTGTTGTCAGCTATCTGGATCTCCGACATACAACATGACTCGGGTACACACCTCCTTCTCAAACTTCTGGTACTCAGACTCTTTCTCGTTCCTGTAGTCGTCGATTTCCTTTTGCGCTTCGTTTCGGGCGTCCTTTACGCGCTTGGTGCGGTCTAGGCTAGTCAGAGCGGTGCTTGGGTCGGATATATTCGGTCTGCTTTACATTCTCTTGCTGTTTACTGTTAGCAGCTGCTACCACAAGCTATATGTAGCCTCAAAGTACCTTGCTGGACAATCTTCTGAGCTTCGCGCTCGGCCTGTGTACCATGTGAGCTATGGCGGAGGTAATAGTGGGCTGCACTGGCTTACGTCGAGCAGGGTCTGGATACCCGCAGAGTTTTGGGCGGACTTTGAGGGTCAGCGTGGTTTCACATGTGCGGCGCTTCGGGGAGCTCACCATCTTGAGTATTTGTTTTGCGGAGTTGGTGGTTATCACAAGTTAGAGTTGCGGAGAGGCATGATGCAGCCGGCAAGCTTGGCAGACGGTACATGGGCGGTCCAAGCTCCCTCCCACCTTAGATTTGCCTTGCATTGCAACTTTCAAGTATATACACGCTACGAAAACTGCAAAGAGTCAACACCAATCTGCCCACCACCGGACAGTGCCTGTCATGTCCCGAGCATCGCAAATCACATTGGCGACGACTTGCGCCACTGCCATCGGCATTGTCGCATTTGTGCATTGGTCGCAGAAGGCCGAAAAAGCCGTCAGTTCTCGTCCTCTTGCCCACTGGGTGAATTGTGCCATTTCTAACGCGGATCCACCAGGCCATGCACATGGGAGTAATTCGAGATTTTGAGCAACAGCGAATCAAGCGCGAACGACAGGCCGACTTCGAGATGCAGCGACAACTCGAACAGGAATATAGGAAATACCAGACGGTATCAGATGGCGGAGGCCCCGAACCGCAGCAGCACCAGGGACCAGGGCGATGATGGTAGACAAAGCCACATGCACTTTACTGCGACTCGAGCCGGTGACTGAAAGGAAGCTGGCCGCTTCAGGCCCGCCATGTGTCCTGATTGCGCCACCCTTTCATTCAGCGAAGCGGACGGGAGCCAACACAGCCTCGTGCTGGGCGCAAACTAGCAATATGGAAGAAATGTTCACATGACTGGGCGTGTCAAGTCAAGCACAGGATTGGATGTTATGCGACTGTCGACCAACAACATGTATCGTTGATCGGGCGTCTCCAAGGCCATTCGCATGATGGGGAGGCGACTTGGGGTTGTAAGACCAGAGCTGTGTTTGCGTGCGCAGCCAACAGCCAACAGCAGAGATACAGCAGCTTTGCGAGACCCGATACCAACAGCGATTAAGCATCGCTTGTTGTCGGGCAGCATGCGTTGTTCTAGTGCTTGCCTAATGCTCAAACAGATAGTGCCAAGCGCAGTGGCTTCCCTTGGCGTGGATGCTGTCACTGCGCCATGATACGCCCAGGACGCTCCGCACACGCTTGAGCGCGCCATGACTATGTCGCGTGGTGGTGATATTGGTGTATGGCGATTGCAGCGCCTGTGTGTAAAGCAGAATAGCACCGAGGCGCAGTCGCCAATGCGCCTTAGGTTGCACCTCTGGTTTGTTGGTTGCCCCTCTTTGTGATGCATTTGGCCACCCTTCGGCTTGACATTATTCACTTGGCGCCTCAGTTGATCGTCATGAGGTCATGTCGGACCTTGGTTCTTCCGGGCACGCATTGCCTGCGTCAATGAATACTGCAACCGTTGGGGGGGCGTGTATACTATACTGTGCTGTATTGTACCCTGGCTGGGCCGCTCGTATAAGCCTCGCACAGGGCGACGCAGGTACCAGCGCCCTCGCGGCCTTACTCTGGCGTTTTTAACTTTTCAGGCCAAAAGGTGCACGACCCATCAAGACTCATCAAAGGCAGCCGTGTGAGATTAGCCTGGGGAGGAGCTAAAACGGCAGCGCAGTGGCGTGGAGCCGAGTTGCCTTGCCCCCCGGCTTTTCTTTGATGACGCAGGGCAGTGCCTACCGAGCCAGGGCCAGCTTCAACTGTCTACATTAAAGAACCACACTTGCCACTTCACCCCGTCACACACATACTAATCCATCTTTGAAGCAAGCTGCTACATAAACATTGAGCAAGCTTTATCTGATCTTCACACCCCTTTATTTGTCGGAGACCCCTAGCACCCCTGCTTCAACTCTCCCGGCCCTGACATCAGGTGTCACGTATCACATCGGCTATCATCTTGCATTACGGTTACACATCAACCTCATCATGAAGATCTCTCAGTTCCTTACCTGCCTCATGGCATCGCAGGCAATCAGCGCTGCCTCAATACCCGAATCTAGCAATGCGCTCAACCTTCTGGAGCAGCGCCGTGTAGTCCCCGCTTCGGAAATTGTCTCCCCAGACCACACGTTAGAACGTCGTAAGGGTGGCGGCGGACGTGGTGCTGGTAGTTCAGGTGGCAGCAGTGGCAGCAGTGGCAGCAGCAGTGGAGGCCGATCTGGTAGCAGCGGTAGTAGCAGTAGCGGACGAACCTCGACCACATCCAATTCGGGCGGTTCTACCAGTGCAGGCTCAGGCCCAGCACGCTCTTTCGGCGGTGGGCAATACTATGGCGGTGGTGCCTCTGTGCCCTATTCCGCTGGCAGGAACACCCCAAAAGGCCTTCGGCCTGGTCTTTTGCTCGCGCCAGCAGCCATTCTCCTCATCATGCCTGGTCTCTGGCTCTACAGCGTCTATCCGTACCACTACAATAATCCTTACCGCTTCTACAACCAGTCCGCCACTGACAATGACAACAACGATAAGCGATCACTCTGGGCCCGCCAGACACAGGGCAGCAACGGGACACAGGGTCGCAACGAGACCCTGCCCGTCATATGCTTGTGCCAAGAGTACAGCGTGTGTGGCTGCGATGAAAATGACAATCAACAGTACCTTGATGACCTTGTCGGTAATGGCAGCTACGCCGCGCTCAACAAGACCCTTGTCACCGTTTCCGATGTCAATGGCACCAAAACGCTTGTCCTCAACGGTACCCTCCCCAATGGCACCACCGCACCTGGCGGTGAGGGTGCCGCAGCTAGCTTGAGAGTCGGCAACTATGCCGGCTACTACGCAATCGCCATGCTCGTCGTCGCTGGGGTTATGTTGTGAGAGCAGGGCGACGTTTTTCCTTTCTTTTATCATTTCCACTCCACGACCTTTTCACCCTGTACATATGTAACGAAGTTATGATATCCCAAACCTGGGAGCTTGTTTTGGGTGGAGTTGTTTTTCTCTCTCTTGAGATCAGATTGCGGTCGTCTGGAACAGACTAGATGGTCCATTAGAGCATGTGTGATGACCGCACAGCTGGAAATATACCCTCGCGTATTCTTTGCTTTTGCCAAATTAGTCAAGACGTCTCAAGCACGTTCCATAGAAACCATCCATAATATCATTCGAGTACTCCCACCTTCTTTCACAGTCTGGGCTTTGGTAGGTCGGTGTGCCTCGTATCAATTATATTGTACGAAACTTCTTGATACTTGTCGATATGGCACTCGACCATTCTCAAGGCATGATGATAGAACGGAAGCAGAGGAAGTAGGTTTGCACTCTTACTGGAACAACAAGTAGGACAATGCTGTATTTGGTTGGGTATTGGTGCTCATCTCATAAAGAACCGGGCTGAAAGAAGACGTAACAATGAGTAATATTGGCCATTGATTGATATTTTATCGCCAGTGCTTCTTCCCTGGTGACCCAGGAATATGTTGACTAGAAATCTGGTTTTCAGGCAACAATGGAGTAAGACAAAAGGGGGAAATAGAACGAGACAGCGAAGGCAGCTTATGACATGCAGTTTTCACAAAGATGAGCATACGAAGACAATCTTGAGCTCGAGGAAGAATAAACGGATGGTTTTGAAGATGTGGGAGAGAAAGCCAGAAAATGTATACGAGGTATGAGGATTGGGGTATGCGGTTGTGTGGTTTCTCGACATGAGAATAGAAAAGGTCTTTACGGAGTTTACTGCCATATCAGTAGAGGCGGTGCAGACATGGAAAAGAATAAGAAAGACCAAAGATTACGATCCATCGCTGCTAAAACGTGGGCCCGTCTTCGTGTCCAGAACAAAACAGTTTGTATGCAACGAAAGCGAAGCCAGTCGATGCTCTTAGTCGTTATTCTTTCTTCTTGCTATGGGAGTATCGAGAATGAGATCGATGTTGAGAGAAGGTTGACGTCGCCGTTGCTGGAACATTGTGGAAATTCGATTGACCATGCTGATATTGAGTCAGAACCGCGGTGTATGGCAAGCTGTATTTGGAATACGTGTCAGCTCGTGCCCACGCCTGTCGATAACTGGTTGCTCCAAACGGTCGTACGACAGTCGGGTGAGCCCATTTTCTGCTAAGATTCCGGTGAGTGCAAGCCAGTACCGTCACGGGAAGTGCATCCGACGGGTGCGTCTCCCTATCAGATCCAAATGCACACGTCTCCGGTAAAAGCGGGCGAAACTGCAGTTGGAGCACATTGCGTACTATGCAAAGTCAGCTGACGTACGGGAGAGCAGTCTTGACACCAAGTATCAGACGGCATGCATGCTAATTGGGTAGCTTGAAGTGAGCTCTGCTCTCGAAAGCAATCCTCTCGGTGTATCTGGCGTATGTGATGGAACTGTGATAGGGCGTATCTCTTTGTAGGAGAAATACGACAATGGTATTGCTGCATTGTCAGCTTGGGTAGCGCCTTGCATCTTGGCATCTTGGTAATCGTGTTGGCATGATCTGCCGCATCGATGGTGCAAGCAACGTCATTCGTAGAAAAAGCGGTACTATGCATCGAGAAGGCTGCCTGTGTTTGAGCAATATTGGCGAATTGCGATGGGACACCCGTAAAAAATGTAACCGGTCAGAAGACTGCCATGTTTTCGCTTACGGTCAGATATGGGCGGAAATGTGTATGAAGGTCGCCGTGCCACTCGATTTGCACTAGCCGATTGTTGCATTCCAATACTATCGTTATTGCTCCGAGGCGGGTTCATTATGGTCCCGAGCGCAGCAAAGACTCTCCACCGGCAGATACTCTTGCCGCGATGCTGTCGGATCAAAGTTGCGCCAGCACAACTCGGCTCCCGGGTCAGCATAAGTGCAGTAAGAGCATGAGATTTCCGCGCTACTTCCGTTGTACATGCAAATGCTGTTGATAAGCTGAGCCTCCTACACCCATGATTCCTAGGGGATGTCGTCTGGAAGTGGTAAATCTATCCTGTGATCAGCATGACCGCAATGTCTCCTAAGCCTTGGCCACATAGGGGGAATAGATAGGCCGGTGCGTGCAAGGATGTTGCCGACAGGTGTGGGTGTTTTGGACGTAGGCAGTGCTGCGTGAGACTTGCATACCGCCACCACGTGACCTCAGATGACGGAACAGTGCATAGGGCTGCATGCTGTTCACAAGCCTCGTACGCGGAAGTGAACCGGTGGCGGGATTTCAGCCCTAAATGCGATTCTCGATTTCCCGATCGAGCCGTCGGCAAGTATGTAGGAATGGACCACTAATCTGATGCACTAGTTCGGCCGATGAGATGGATGTTGATGAGGGAATCCAGCGGTGTACCTGCTCACGCATGTGTTTGGCGATACCGTTCGCCAGGGGACGAATGCAGAAACTTACTCAATGAAAGCGCCAATTAAAGCCAAACTAAAGAATGAGATGAGCCTCTACAGTCGGCCATTGAAGTAGCTACGGTGCATCCGTGGATGCGCAGATCCACAAACAACATTCAGCTGGTCAGCCTAGCGCTCTAGATAGTATTAGAGAGCCCACGCACTCCGTGGGGGTGGGAGAGAAACGGCTCCTGCGGACGTGCAGAGGATACAGACCGATCTTGTGTACACGATATCAACGAAGAAGCAGCCCATGCTTGTTATGGATCGATGACTGGAACAGGGCAGCAGTTTCAAGGGCTTTCGGATCGCTTTGACAATGGCCCACCGCCGGGATCCTGGACAGCCCGCAAAACCTGTTACTACGACGTCCAACACCCGGTTTGACAGCCCACGTCGTCGGTTTTTTCTGTCTCCCACAGTATTCCTCGCACGATGAAGCTTAAAAGTGATGTTTACCTCAGCGGGCGCGACAGTCACAGCCGAACAGTCTGACGACCACTTATCGTGCGCAAGACCATCCGACTAAACAGTCTACGTCACTACCCCCTGTTCACGCCTATGACCGACACGCTACGTCGCAAAACGTAGCTGACCCTGGAAATTCAAGCTGTCAGATGTAAGGTCATGCACGAATCGTGATACTAGTGTCAACACTGTACGAACCAGCTCGAGTATGCCCTGCCGGCTACCTTTAGTGAATGCACACAGGGCGGTGGAAGACCCCTGCACTGCACTGCACAGACCATGCTGCCCACTGTCTCCGCAGAGGCTTGTCCGTCTCTCTGTTTCGCTGCGCTCCCTGACTATATCTTGGTAAAATGCTGAGAAATGCGTCGAGCATCACCTGGCCTCAGCCACTCGCCAATAACTTTTAGAGGCGCACAATCTATAGCGGCTGAAGGAGACCCCAAGAAGCGACCTTGCAAAACCCCGCCCCATTCAGAGACTGAGGCCTTCTTCCCACCTTGAGAGGCCGATGGTCAAAATAGCTCTGCTAGCTAACTTTCAAAGCCCCGTTGGAGCAACTTCCGGCTGACTGCGCACTTGTCCCTACCCGTCGTTTCCGCGTGCCTAACCGACATGCAGTAAGTCAACGGTGCGTCCGCAGTATGACCCACACTCTTCTTTGTAGCCTACATCGTCGCCCTGGCTTCTGCTATATAGGCCACCGTTCGCCTGGTCAAGTCAGAAATAACCACAAGTCTCATTTCACTCTAACCAACAACTCTTGTATTGCTTTGCGTTGCGTTCAAGCCCTCCAGTCAAAAGCCTCTCTTATTTCGAATACAAAAAAGCCTTCATTCATACGCATACTCCAAAATATGTGTTATCAAGTTGTCGAACGATACTCGGTTTGCCGGTGTCTATACTATCAGCACGCCATCGACCCGTGCGCCGCCCATGGACAACGAGGACACATTGTTCAAGAAAAAACAGTACTTGTAGGCTATGCCTGCAGCATACACAGTAACAACCGGCCAGAGATGGTCTACCACGCCGGTGTCCTTCCCGATTCTGGCTACGGAAGCGGATCCTACTCTCTTGGTCCTCTCCGATGAAGACACAAAACAGCTTCAAGATGGCTTGAGAGCAGCCATCAAAATCCGCACAAACCCACCTTCTACGGACGCGTTCTGCCATTACCTGTTGCTCGACTCTTGGCTCTCTTGAGCTGGCTGGCTACTCGGTTCCGTACCTTTCGGCACGTTTGTCTCGTATTCCTTCGTATATCTTGGAAATTCATGCATTAGTACGGAGTTAACTACAGGAGAGGCATCATCATGGCTGGCTACATGTATGAAATACGAGGACGATTGGCGTTCAGGCTAGGCTGTATTCTTCATTGCGAGGGTTCGGGGAACATGTTTTGCAAGTTTTTTCTGGCTGAAACCTAGAGCATAGTGGCCGCTAAAAACCACTCCATTCTACCCAGTCACTGTCGTTATTAGCATCATAGCGTTCATCTCCAATATAGTTACACTATTTTTACAACACGTGCAAGTCTGCCTTGCGAAGGATGATAGCGCGCTATTCCAAGATGGAAAAACTCTCCGTGCTTAGCTTTGGCGTTCTGGGATGACTCAAGGCACGAGCCTGCTGTAGACTAACCAAATGCTACTGATGTGAAGCATCGCGAACGTTTGGGATGCATTAGACGTCCACTAGACGTCATCCATGCCAAGCGAACCCGCTTTTTACGCACGTGCGCGTACTACGTTACCGCCTCTTCCCGTACCAAACATCCCTACAAACCCTCGCCACTCTCCTGTTTCGTCGGTGTGAGAAGCGCCACACCCAACTCCACGTTCCTACTAAATCACGCAAAACCCACCGACTTCTCCATACCTCTCGCCTCCCCCGTCCCACTTCACCGTCGACTCTCCCATCGGCCTTTTCCGAAGTCTGCCGATGGACAACCACCTTCGGCATCTCCAGATCTCGGTGCTCCGGGCTTACCTTTTGCGCCACAACTAACTAAACGGAACGCATACGCGTACTAGTTTGTCATTTGCCTTCGCAACATCCTTACCAGATTCCTGTTGCTCCTATTGCTGCTCCGTATCTCGGACAGCTATAAGACCGGCGGCACCGAGCCACTCAAAACGCAGTGCAAAGCCATCACGTTTCCTGTCCTCGAGGACGACGCGTCTGCCGCTTCGAAAGCTCTGGCTCCACATGACGTCCTATATTTAGGGGCAGGGCTTGTGTGGCGGGTCTAATGTACGGTCATAGCTGAAGAGCTAGGCATCCAATCCTCCGGGCACTTGGTTGGGCGGGTCTCGATGGATATCTTCATCTGCTGGCTAGACCTCGAACGCTGCCTGTTATTGCGTAACCTTGCCAACCCAGGCTCTCGGCCCCACCGCTCAAGGCCTGTTATCCTAACCTGTAGAAAGTCGACATTTGTCGAGTTTCATCATCCTTGGTCTGCTGCCTGGCTTGGTTACACTCACCGTGAAACTTCAGCTGCAGCAAGTGTCTGATGATGACTCTTTAGTTGACTCGAGGCTCTAAAAGTATACCTGTTGTTCTCCTCATTCGACCGTAGTACGGTCTCGGAAACTAATCATGTTATTCCCATATCGGGCAATGGTGCCAACCGTCCCGAGAACTACCCTAGCGGCCGGTACCGAGTAGCACAGGCGGCCTTGTGGGCCTTGATCGATGACTTTTGAATCGACGAGCCGTGAGTAACACGGCAAGACGGGTTGCGGGTCCGGAGTTCGGCATCGTGTAATCGTCTCCAGCATACCGGCAGCCAATGTTGCCAGGGCCCCTGCCCCAGCCTTGCTACCCTCTCAACCTCGTATTTTCCTGTTGTATTGACAAGGATGTAACTTTATCCAATGAATTAGAGCTGACAGCGTTTCCTAGCAGCAGTTCTTGTCAATTGATCCACCGCTAGTTTTCTGGTACAATAATCGCTTCATTACAAGCAGATCGAGTTACATTCCTGCATGGGAAATGCTAGCATCAAACGAACAACAAGAAACAAAATAATGCGCCCCCACTTTGAATCTTTCTTTTACTCTAATGAGAAGATAAATTGAAATATAGCTATTTATCCCCCGGCTTGGCTCTCTCACGCGTCTGGATCGCCGCTGCTCGTCGTTGCTTGGGCGATTCCCTCCCCTCTCTCTTTGCAGTCCAAATGGGATCGCTCCAAAAATATCATGGTACTCTAGGACCCAATGGCCTGTACTAACAAACAAGGTTAAAACAAACAGAGTACGATTGTATGCTTTCTAGCCTCGATGTCGATGTGACGTAAGGAGGCCGCCAGGTGTTGGTGTCGCAGGATTGCATTGCATTGCAGCACGGTCATGTGGTTCATAGATACGAGCCAAACGAGTGTTGGTTTCGCCTGGGCACACCAAGGAAGATAGGACTGTGTCGTCAAGGCGCCAGAAACCTCGTAGCATCACGCGCAGAAGTGAAATGCAAGAGGGAAAGCAGAAAAATGTAACGTTTTCCGAGCACGAGGCCCATGTGGATTTGATAGATTGGCATGATAGCAAGTTAAATCTACATGAGGCATGCATTGGCACATTTGGAGCATATCTGGGGCTTGAAGCCGTTCCAGCATGTTCCTCCGTAGGGACAAGATAAGCTTGTCGTCCGGTAAGTTCGTAAGCATAAAAGAGAAAGATGGGGAGGGTTTGCTTGTTCATATTTCCCCCCTCACCTTCAACTTGAAAAAAACCAGCAGCAAAAAACAAGCCATGTCGTCGTAGAAAGCGGATTCCATCAGAATTAGTGAGCGGAAAGTCGAAACCTCAAAAAGGTGCGAGGCTAGCGACGTTTGTGGAAAAAAGAAGAAAAGAAGAAGGTCGTTATCATAATATACACATGAAAGAAGGAAGAAGGTGGTTTGACGTTTCTTCTATCGCACAAGGTGGCGAAGAAAAGACGGGGAACAAAATGGTTGTCCAGTTGGAGGGGCAGAAGAGAAGGCTCTTAGGAGCGGATGACGACACCCTGGCGGCGGGTGGTCTTCTCCTCGTACACGTACTCGTCCTCGGAGGAGCAGTCCTCTGAGTCATCTGAGTATCCGCAGCGCGCACCACCGCAGTCAAGCTTGACGCGGTCACCAGCGCGGGTGATGCCGTAGCGTTCGCACGTGCAGCATGAGCTTCCAGAGCTGATACTGGACGGGCTAGAGCTGTTGGTGGAGCGGCTGGTGAGCGATGGGACGTCGGAGTCTTCGTCGGAGCTGTAGTCGGAGTCGTCGGATGATTCCTCGATGGTCTGGTTGGCAAAGCGGCGGTTGAGCTCCTCCAGAGTGGTCTTGTCGTACTGCGTGTTGATGACTTGGCGGGTCTCGTGTGGTCGTTGGGGCTTGGGGGCAACGATGCGCTCTGGGCTGAGGCCACGGCCCTTGGGGATGGAGGCGGTCGAGACACGGCGCGACTTGCGGTCAGCACTGGATGAGGATGTCTTTGAGCTCGACTTGGCAGCGGGGATGTCGATGATGTTGAGCTTGCGGCCAGTGGTGGGTTCAGTCGTGTGGTCCTTGGCGGGGTCGTGCGACACGTGGTAGCCGTCGATGATGTACTAGGCAAAGGTTAGCTTTCAAGTAGAGAGATTATGTTGTCAAGGCGATGAACATACGTAGTACCAGTATCGCTGTCCCTGCTTCAAAGTCTGTCCTTGGAACTTGAAGCACCCGACCCAGCCACCAGACTTCTTGGGGTCCTTGGAAAGAGGAAGCTGACCCTGGTAGCCATCCCAGGAACCGAGAAGGTGGACGGTCTTGCAGTTGGAGGAAGTACGGAGAGTGAAGTTGAGCTGGATAGCGGCCATTGTGATGTTATTTCTTTCTTTCTGTGTTAAAAAGATTGTATTATGATGTAATCGTTTCTTTCAATTCGTCCAGTACCAAACTAATGGATAGACGTCAAGATTGCTGATGAAGCTGTGTGTATGTCGAGAGTCTCGCTGAGGTTTGCGAGGATTTGTTGTCGGTGTGATTTTGGTAGTTCGTTTCGAGCAAGTAGAGCTGAGTATTACGCTGAAGTGGACCGGCCACAAAGAATTGAATTATTGCAAAAAATGGGGGAGAAAAGGGTCGTCGGTAGTGTAGTGATTAGATGGCACCAGGCCTGAGGAGAGTAGGGAGAAGGGGAGGGAAAAAAGAATAGACAAAAACGAACACAACAACTCTGAACTTAACACACTTGCTGAAGAAAAGAAGGCGAGATGGGAGCGGCCACAGGCCTACTTATGTATAGACATCGCATTACACAGCTGCCGGGGTACAATTGGGCGTTGACAAGGGGTGGGCGAGGCGACATTGCACTACGCCGACTAGGGACCAGGCATCGGTAGCGATTGATTGCTTGCACAGCGTACCGACGCCATCTGGGCAGGGTGCAGGCTGGTAGCGGGTGTGGAGAGCAGTCTATTGAATGTACGGCGAGCGCTTGACGGTGTTGCGAGAGTGGTTGGGGACTTGACATGTGTAGCCGGGCGTTATTGTTCTGTGCCCTCATTCGCCAGCGCGGGCGGGGAATACATATGTGGGTCGTCACGCAGCGCACAGACGGTAGGTGAAAACAAGCGACCAATCACGCGCGAGAAGCCGCCTGCCATGTGATGTCGGGATGTGCGAGCTGCAGATAAGTGTCCTTCACACTGCATGATTGACGGGCGAACTGGCCTGACGACAGATGCAGAGAAATTTGCTTTCCAGGGTGCTGCCTCGATCAACCTGCATTTTTTCCTTGTTGCCGCATGCAGACCTATTTACAGACATTATGGGCCCATAAGCCCCTTTCTTGCCCAATCGCCTTGGTTGGGCAACCTACCGGTCACCACCAAATACCCCAAAACGGGACCATGGGCGGCTAATAATCTTTAGTGGCTTGAGATGCTGTCCAACCATACAATCGCATCGCCGACTTCACTCAGCTGCACAGTGAGCCACTTTTTGGTCACACTGCGGTCGCGACGTCCGACCCGAGGACATGTGCATCGACATATCGTCATAATGTGTAGCGTTCATGCGCACGCTGCCTCGTAAGCTTCGGTAAGGAATGCTTTTGAGAAAAAAAGGTACAAGGGGAAATGGCCGACCTGGTTGGGTAGCGAGGGCACCGTGCCTCAATACCAGGAACGCGCAAAGCGCATAGTCTGTACAGTTTGCAATTTGGATACTGCCAATGATTCGCAAAATGTACGCCCTGTATCACACTGCCTTTGGACTATCTCCCAAGCTCTTTCGTCGGCTCCGTGTCATAAACCATGTCTCGCTGATATCTGTGCCCGGACTTTGTTCCCTCCAAGCGCACATCCATCTGCGCCTTTCAGGCCTGCAAATGCAGAGATGTTGGACCGGAGACGGTTAATGTGGCCCCAGGCATACATACGCGCCCGCGCTCGTTGCGTGAACCCCCCAGATGCACCGTTACTGACAGTGCACCAATGAGAGAGAACAAGAGTCACGCATACCAGCCCCTTCACCGACTAGTCTCTCAACACGCTTAAGCGATAATTGTATCGTGACTTAAAATCACTTTGGCAGTGATAGCATTGCCAGCCACAGGCTGTCCTCTGCCCCACCGCGATGAACTAAAAAATATGATCATCTTACACAACATTCATTCAAACTAATTCAGCAACCCAGAAGGTTGGCCAGCTCTTCCGCCGTCAAGGTGCTCTTTCTTCTTCTTGGTCGACCGCCAACCCTAGTTCTGGTTGGAGACCTGATTCCCCGTTTGCCAGTATCTTCCTTGGACGCCTCAACGCTATCACCTGGCTTCCTGGTGGGGCTGACAACCTTTTCAACTTCGGCTGCAGCGGCTGCTTCCGAGGCGTCACGTAGTTTTTCCTGCACCGTTAGCTTCGGCGATGGCTCGTCAGGATGCGCCCGTGGACTTGATAGGCGTTTTCTAGTCTGCCTCCGAAGTTAGATGGGTGGTCCGATTAAGGAAATACTACAGATGAATTGAACAAAGAGGGTTGCACAAAGAAAGCAGATTTTGCTGGCAGTGTTTACGACACAGCAGGAAAATCTGTCATAACATACCTTTCGGGGTGTGCGTTCATCTCGACTTTTCCGCCTTGATCCGCGCTCTTCGGAACGAGGCGGTTTGACTGCGGAGTTTGAGCGACTTGGCTTCTCCGCATCGGCTAGGTCGATCCCAGACGCATCTGCGTTCTCATCTTCTAGTTGAGAGGGCGTGTTAGGTATGGACGGCGAAAAGGCGACTTTTCGGGGCGATCGACCAAACGACTTGTTCCCATTGGACTCTCGTAGCGCTGGCAGGCTAGGCTGTAGCTTGATTTTGAACATATCGGCATTGTTCTTCTTTGGGGTAGTATCATCTGCTTCAGGGGAAGGAAGATGTTCAGCTTGTCGTTGCCCGTCTTCATGTTCTTGTCGGAAATCTGCGTCGTCCACCTCTTCATCGAAGACTGAACTAGCGGTTTCATCCTCATCTTCTTGTTCTTCTTCAATGCTGGAGAAGCCTTCCCTGTCAGCCGGATCCAGCCCTTCACCAAGCCCAAGGCCCTTTCTAAGCTCCTCAAGGTCAATGGTATCACCATTTGTCATGCGCTTCCTCCAAGAGTCCATGAGCATAAAGGACTCCCGTAGGCGGGCTTCCATCTTTTCCCAGCCTGCGCGTAACCTGTGGATTTCCTCTTCGCGCAGCTCGACCTCCTCTACTGACACAAAGTTGGGGTTTGTGAGTAGGCTCTTCAGATTATCCAGCACCGTGTCCATGTCATCTGCCAAGGACTCATAGTTGGTGGGTAGCGTATGCAGCATACCTTGCCGTGTGTTTTCTTCGCCGTCTTCATTCTCGCTCAATACCGATGCCTCTTCTGAGTCGTCTCTTGTATTTTGTTCCGACATGCCCTGGAGCTCCTTCAGCGTCAGGAGCGTGCTCCGGACGAGCCCAATAAGATTATCGTTCTCCTCGCTCAAGCTTTGACTCAATTGAGTCAAGAACTCAGTCGTCTCCTGTTTCAAGCTGTATTCGGGGTCATCGACATTGGGCACGTCCTCGCGTGTACTGGTTGTAGTCCCACCCATGCCCATAGCGCCCGGGTTGATTGTAATGCTTGCGCCGACAAGGCCTGTCTTATTGCCTCGCTGCTGGCTCGTCAAGTGGCTCTTTAGCCTCACAATCTCCCTGTCGCGCTTCCGAACGTCGTTGGTGCAAGTTGTGCGTATTTGATCCACGGTCGTTTTAAGCCGTTGCATCTCGGCACGCAGTTTTCGCGCGGACGATTCGGCCGTATGTAGGGCTTTGCGTGCTGACTGTTCTTGAGCTTGGGCGAGAGAAAGCTGTCGGGACAGATCATCGTTGCGTGCGTATTGTTTCTCCAAGGCGGCCGTCTGGCGCGTCGCTTCTGATCGTAGGCTTCGTAGCGTCTCTGCGACGGACTCGCGATACTCTTGGTCGCGCTACACATCGATTAGGAAAGCCACCTCATGAGACGACAGGGCCAACGTACATCGCGCTTCAGTATCAGATCGTGGATCACGTTGATAATTTGGGCCATGGTGGCCTCTTTCCCACCCTCTCCCCTGGACGGGTGGGCAAACTCAATGGGCTTGCCATTGCGCAACAAGCCTCGAGATAGCAGCAGGTTGTTGATGTACGTCGATGCAGTCTTGAGGCTATGTGACTCCATGGCGATGGTCGGTTGCCGGCGTCGGGCGTGGGCGCGACGTTGTTGAGGCTTGCTTGCTTTCAGCCAATGTTTGTTTACCCTGCGTACTGGGTTCCAAGGAGGGAGCAACCGAGCGGCGCTTGGGCCGCCCCTCCTTCCGCGACCGAGACCCCGGCGCCCGTCCCCATGCATACGGCTCGTATACGATGTCGGTTAGAGTACCAAGCAGCCCTTCTCCACAGCCATGTCATCATCTCGCGATAAATATTTCAGCCACGTCCCAAAGTGCATACGATAGACGAGTCGCTCAGCTCCTGATCCTCGGTGTACCATGGCAGCGCATGACACGCGGCGTCTCATGTCATCGTAAGCTGAATGACATAACCCCTCGCTGTGATAGAAGTCGCATGTGCAGTCAGTTTCTCGTGGTATCCTGACCATCACCTGTCCCTCTTGCCTACACTTTTCAGGGTCATGTATATTGTCACGCATGCTTCCAATTCAGCCCCCGCGTCATACCCATATAAACTACGGACTTGCGTGCTGCTGCAGCTAGGCTAAATCCCTCTTTCAGCACACGATACGGACTTCAGGGAAGCATGCAACCAGTCTCGTCCACTTTTCTGATTCATTCTCGGCAGACCCGCGGCGGCTTTGGTGCAGATCTCTCCTTAAGCCCGGCCTCGGGCTCTCGATCGGTATTAATGTTTCCTTTTTCAAGAACCTGCACAGATGTTGTATATCTGAGCCACGCATTTGCCTTATCCCTTTGGGAGCAAGCTGTTTGTCACGGTAGACCAGGGTGCAGATGACCACTCTTTAGCCCAATATCCGAAGTCGGTGTGGACATTATATAATGCCCCTACACATGTGGTGTATCTTCCTCAGGCTCCTCACACGAACCACAAGGCTCGTCTCTTGTCTCAGTTCTTCTCTTCATTTCATTCGTCATGGCCAGCCTCTCGTTTCTTGCGCTTACTACCTTGGTGTTGGGCGCTCAAGTCGCTCATGGTGCCCCCTCGGATGCTACTGTGAAAGTATGCAACGAGGCGAATGATGCCCTACCTGGCAAAGTCCTCACGCAAGGACTTCTCTCGACAGAATACACATACGAGACACAACAGTATTGGGCCACTAACCTTCGGAGCGTCAACCCGGCATGCATTGTGCAGCCAAACTCTGCTCAGGATATTGCCATTGTGATCAAAATTTTGAACAAATACCCAACCGTCCACTTCGCTACTCGGAGCGGCGGCCATGATCCTAACAAAGATCACACTACTATCCAAGATGGTGTTCTCATCACCATGACTGATCTGGTTGGAGCAACCTATGATGCGCAAGAAGATGTTGCCTATGTTCGTCCAGGTGGAGAGTGGAACGACGTCATAGGCGACCTCGAACAGAGTGGAGTAGCAATAGCTGGTGGAAGGCTCGGTATGATCACGCATGTCCCTTGATGTAATGTTATCTGACCTAATGCAGGCCTTGTTGGTGTTGGCGGGCTGTTGTTGGGAGGGGGTCTCTCCTTCCTTAGTGCTCAAGAAGGCCTTGCTGCCGATGTTAGTCACCAAACGGCATTACTTGAGCATCTTACTGACAACCGTTAGAACATTATTGAGTGGGAGACAGTCATGGCTAATGGATCCGTTGTGAACGTCAATGCCGCAACACACCCTGACCTCGCCCGAGCTATGCGTGGAAGTAGCGGCTCATTTGGCATCGTCACGCAATTCAAGGCCAAAGTCCACCACATGGGTGACGTATGGGGCGGTTCTTGTCCGTACGATGCGACCAAGGCGGATGAGCTCTATGCCGCGTTGCATGACTTTGTCGGTCATGGTGCCGAGGATCCCAAGGCTGCCATCATCTTCACTGACCTGGTACTCGCTGCTGGTACGAGAACAAGAATTATGTACTACTTCTACGACAACCCCACACCGCCTACATCAGGTCCTTTTGCCAAGTTTCTTGGAATTGTTAATCCGGCATGCGTACTAAAGACGCAAAAGTACTCTGAACTGGTAATCCCGACTGTCAACGTAACGATGAAGCTCATCTACTGACCACGTATAGCTGAGATCCAATGGTGAGCCGGTTCGTCTCTTGAATGCTCGCTCCTTCTTCCGCGTAAGCATGCCCACCTTTTTCGCCTTTAGCCAGACTTTAACCATGCAACAGACCAAAACCGTCCCATATATTGCCTCCCGTCCTCAGATGTACAAAGAGATTAGTGACAAGCTCGCTGAAGTCACTGCCGTTTTCCTGAACGTAGTGCCTGTTGTCCGTGGTATTCAGTTCAGTGTTGACTTCCAGCCACTTCCTTCTGCGATTGGCAAGATATCAGAGTCCAAAGGCGGCAATGCCATGGGTCTCACTGCCTCTGACCCTGATCGCATTGTTCTCATTTTCCAAGGCGCCTGGAATTTGCCATCAGATGATGAAAAAGCCTATGCCATCGCTAGGAATATGACGGGTTGGCTAGACGAGGTGGTGCCGCAGTGGATGGAAGAGGCAGGCATACCCAAGGATACGTACCTGCCATTCTTCCTGAATGACGCCATGTACGACCAGCCTGTTCTGCAAAGCTACCGGGAATATGAGAAGTTCAAAGCATTGCAGAAGAGCGTCGACCCTAACGGCTTGTTCAGTACGAGGAGTGGTGGGTTTAAGTTTTGAGTCAGTGTCTGCCTAGAGTGCTGTTGCTATGCTAGAAAGAGAAATCAATGGTTCCTGTAAGCATTGCAATGGCTGCACTGCTTTTATATTCTCATTTCGTAGCCTATCTCGGAAGGTGCTACTCACATAGTGGGGGCCACTATGCCACAAGTGGGGTAATTGGTTGCACTCAAGTCTGACTCCTCACTGCAAGAGTCTGTATATCTACTCGTCACAGCAACAAATAGCAAAAATCTCATATTTCATTACTCTATCAATCAAAATGGCTCAGACATCCGAAATACGTAGCTACCAACATGAAGATGCCTGGAATGTTGACTGGCTGCGCGTCGACGATATCCATGAGCTATACTACCAACAGTATGGCAAAAAGGACGGCAAGCCTGGTATGTACTAAAACTAGGCTCTATGAGATGCAATGCTCTTATGTGCTAATTATGTGCAGTGATATATCTGCACGGCGGACCAGGCGGTCATTGTTCCAAAGGCAACACTGCCTTCTTCGACCCTTTGGAATATCATGTGATTCTTCTTGATCAACGAGGATGCGGCCAGTCGCGTCCCAATGCCAGTACCACCAACAACACAACCTGGCATCTTGTTTCGGACATTGAAGCTCTCCGCAAGCATCTCAACATCGCCAAATGGCACGTGGTGTTCGGCGGCTCTTGGGGATCCACTCTCGCCCTTGCATACGCACAGACACATCCAGAGAGTGTCGGTAGCCTGGTCCTCCGCGGCATCTTCGCCGTGCGCGATCTGGAACTCAAATGGACAAGCTATCCCAGGGGTGCGTCAATGCTATTCCCGGATCGCTGGGAAGATTTCATAAACTTCCTTCCCGAGGAAGAGCGCTCAGACCACATTGCCAACTACCACAAGCGTCTCATGTCCTCGGACCCGGCTATCTCGCATCCTGCGGCTAAGGCCTGGAACACTTGGGAAATCTCCATCAGCACGCTATATCCTGATCCCAATGCGCTTGAGAAACTCAAGGACCCGGCGTACCTGGTCGCCCACGCACGCCTGGAGATTCACTATTTTACCGGCAAGGCGTGGTTGGAAGAGGGCCAGTTGCTCAAGAAAGAGAATGTAGATCGCATCAGGCACATCCCGACGACGATTGTGCAGGGCAGGTATGATGTGGTTTGCCCTCCCATCACCGCGTGGCAGTTGCACAAGCAGTGGCCGGAGAGTAAGCTGCATTTTATCGATGACGCAGGGCATAGCGCCACTGAGCCTGGGACAAAGAAGAAGTTGATAGAAGCTTGTGATGAGTACGCAAAATTGGTAGTTTAAGTCATTTGATAGATGTGGGAAATTTGTCGCTGTTACTATACTTAAAAGAAAGTCTTACTGCTGGGATTCATGTAGAGCACTGCTTGCCTCGATGAATCAATTATTGTTTCGTACACAAATTTTTTAAGGTGATGCCTTTTCCCCCTTAGCTTCATTCACAGTACGGCCTGTAGTAACCCATAGATTTAGCACTTGGATGTGTGGTGAGAGACTGAAAGGCTAAGGTGGTTGGAGAAAAGGAAGAGAAGCGTAAGAGAGAAAGTAGGGACTCGATGTGTGCTTGTTCTCAGGCAGGTTCCCTCTAAGAAGGAATAGTAGAGTTCAAAACTGTCAGTTAGCACCAATCACTTGCAACTAGGTAACAACGGCAAAGAGTATATGGGAAGCAAGCATACATTCATGAATATTGCAAAAAGAGTGACTATGTATAGACATAGGAAGAAGTGAAAGAATTATACAAGAAGACCGTTTGTACTGAAGAAACCATTACTATCAGCTCTCACCCAACCTTTTGGGATGAGGTGTTGAGCCATCATATCCATCATCATCTCTATCCTCCAGAACCGTTATCTTGACTGCTAAAGCTTTTTGTGCATTGCTGAGACCATAGTCATCATCTGGCGAAACTTTTGAATGAAGAGACTTAGTTAGTCTGGAGACCGCTGTAAGAGTTGATGCAGACGTCGAGGGTAGCGCCGAGAGAGTTGGCCTCCTTCTGAAGGTCAGCAGCACGGGACTGAACCAGGTCGATGATACCGAAGGCAATGGTCTGAAGAATACAGAGTTAGCATGTGTACTATGCAGAAACAAATCAAGCATGTGATGGATAGTCAACTTACATCGACAACGGCCTCAACTTGGCGGAGGACTTGAGCGACGGGCTGACCAACAATGGGAACAGTGTTGAAGAGCCCAGCCTTGCCAATGAGGATGTTCAGGAGAGCTTGGTGAACGCGGACAAACTTTTCTTTTTGTTAGTATGATTATCCTGTAAAAAATGCTACGTTGTACTCACTTCACGGAAGGCATCGAAGATGGCATCGGCATCAGCACCTGCTGGAACGGGCTTAGAGTTGTCCATCTGGGAGATGGCAACAGTAACAGTGGAAACGATATCGGTGAAGCCTGCGATGATCTGGGGGAATGGTCCCTGGCCGATGACGATGAGGGGGCCGTTGATGATGGTGATGGACTGAGCAGGCGCCTGGAGGGCCTGGCTCTTCTGGGTGACCATCTTGATGTTATCAACCATCTGAGCAGGTGTGATAGCTGCGGCGATGGGGGCAGCAAGGGCCAGAGCGGCAGTGAAGAAGTTTCGGATGGCAACCATTTTTGCGGTGGTGAAAGAAGCTTTCTTTGTTGGGATTGAAGAGAGAAGTGAAGAGTTGGTAGTGAGGAGTGATGATGGAGCTGGATGATGAGTTGATTCCGTGGAGATTCGTAGGCCTTTTATACACTGAAGGCTGCCCAAGTCATCACGTAGACCTCCCTATAGTTTACTGTCTCTTCCATAGACAAAGACCGCTATGCATGTCGATCTGCCCGTGCATCTGTTGACATGCCAATCACAGGCCCTTGTCGGCGAGACAGTGGAGTTGGTGAGTAGGTGCCAGAGTAGACTTGGGCATAGTGCCTCCAGCCCCATCGCTGTATCGATATTAGAGTTTGTTATTCCGGCTCGCTGCATAGACGCCAGGCTTGGTTCCGTCAAGAGGAGCTTTCTGTATTGGCTCTGATGTAATAGGGCTCAAATCAAAATATCTCATCTTGTGATAATGGAAGATATCAGGTGTTATACTGTACTGGATCACCCTGACACCTGTCTCTTCCCAGACAAAATTTTTGAACAAGTCAATTTCAGTCACTCCGATTCTTGCGACGACTGAACACCGGCATACAGGAGTTAGGCTGGGAGTCCTTCGAGATACAGCCCCACACGACTGATCGGTGAGGACCCTTTGCGCGTGGAGCGTAGAGCATGGACAGGAAGATCTATGGACCCTAGCCCATTCACCCCTTCGGCATGCAGTTTTCCGCGCCCTTGGTCAACCCCGATGCAGGCCGACGCTCGGTTAGCGCCCGGATCAGCGATGCAGCATAGGCATCGTGCCAATCGCTCACATCGCCAAGTTGTCACGGTGCTGAAGCTGGACAAACTATGGCCGCATACAGACCACGGCGTGCAGACGTCTTGTATCGGTCTAGCTGGATGTGCAAGATGAGCGGTGCCACACGTCACATCCCATGGCACAAAGTTCCTAGGTGGCCATGGCTGCGGGACGGGACGGAACGTCGATCCCTGGCTGTAGCCGAACGCCATGACAGAAACTCCTGAGCTGAACACAACGCTGGCCAAGAGCCGTAGATGCTGCTTTTGCCGCAGGGAACCCTGACACGGAGACGCCTTGCTGTTGTTTGACAAGGGAAGCATCATACAAGCACCCTTCAGCTTGCCTGGGGATGCGCATGGGAGTTTTGTGGAGCGGCATGCCCAAAGCAGTTGCAAAGCGCCAAGTCAGCGGTGTTGGCGAAGTCCACCTAGCACAGACGATCGTGGCTGCATATCTAGCCCGTGGCTTGGCGATCTGCGTGGACAAATCATGGGAGCTAGGCCAGTTCGCCGACCCTTCGAAGGAGGCTGAGTGGTCCATCGTGGCTACGAGTCAGCGTCTTGGGCGATCGTCGACGCCTGTGACACATCGTTATACATGTCTTGGGCCTGTGCAAAGGGGAAAAATGTAACAACAACTTTGAGCACAGGCAGTCGCTGGCCACGTCGTAATCTTAACCCTCCCTTTCAAGGCTCTTTACAGCTTCTGCTGTGGGACTGCTAATGCCTGTGGCCTCTCCTTTTCACATGAACCACAACGAGACCTCCTTCGCCACCAGACATAAAGGAGCACCGACCATGTTAGTAGCTCACTAATGTCTGCCAGCCAACCCTTGCGCATGACTGGCTACCAGAGTACTGCTGTGATTAAGCGTGCTATATAATCTTCCTTGGCCACAGGAACCCCAGGATACTCGAAAAGCCACGGCGTTCGCATCGAAAAGGTCAATGCCACGGCCAAAACGCCTTTACCATAGCACAAGTGAGCTCTGGTCACTACCCCGTGAACACATCTGCTATAGCTAGCGCATGCCCGTGTAATATACAGACAAAAGCAAAGTCACAAGTACTAGGCCATTCCGACATGCGCATGTGTCAGCCTGTGGTTAAGCTAACCAAGAACCGAAAAAAGCAAGAGACCGATCGTCGAACCGAAGTTCGCTCCGCGGACCATTTTCGTCGCCTTGGTAGACAGATTGTTTGCCGCTGGATAATGCTGGCCCTTCAAACGCATCTGTCTTTCTATCAGGGATATCGTGCTCGAATAGTACTGTGTCTCTGGACTTGAGCATGAGGTTGAATATCAACACGTAGGAAATTGCAGCGGAAAACACGGCAGAAAGCACAACGGCCACTCCGCGGAAGCACGGTGTCGTGCATATTAGCCGGGTTTGTCTGCTTTAGGAAGGTGTCAGCCATCGTGGCTTCTTCAGCTCGACTGTGTAGAAGCCACTACTTTTTTTGGTGTGTGGCGAAATTACAACCATCTCTCATTCTCCAACGGGTATTGAGTGTCTTGTTCTAAAGCTTTGGGATTAGGATTCTTATTGGAGTAGGAAGGGCTCACAGGCTATCCTCTTTTTTTGTTTCTCAAAAGACCTCTGGGGGGTAGTGTTTGTGACATTGCTTGCTTGTTGGTCAAGAAAGCCACGATCACCAGTGGGTGTGCGGTATACATACACTGCTGCAGTCTGAAATCAACATCAGGTGCCTGTGGAGATTACAAATCTCGTATTCATGACGCCTACAATGTTGATATTACACCATACCAAGAGACCAAGAGTAGACCAAGAAACCACAGGTCAGTGAGCTGTTTGTCACACACCGATGTAGAGATGGCGATGGCAACATGATCGGTGAGAATTTGGGCGCAGGTTCGAATCTAGCTCTAGTGCTACACACTTTGGCGCCTTGCAATCAGGGAGATTAGCTATCTGGTACCTTTGTGGAGTAATTATCCAGGATGTTACGTATCAGCCGACCACATCAGCTAGAAATACACTCCCGAAAGTATGCCCGTCTTCTCATCGTGCCAAACAACCTGTTTCTCTCTCTCACCTGCTTCTTTCATATCGCCCTTTCGCCAGTGTTTCTACTGATCCAAACTGATCCGTTTAGAAATCTTTGACCACTGTAGAATCAGAATATGGCAAACAAAGTAGACAACTATATCTAATAAGCTAACCTCTAGACAATTCTTCTTCTGATAGTTGTCATCACAACCATTGATTTTGCATACTTTCTGCTCGTTGAGCCGTGTGTCTGTCCCAATCCTGCCCTCTGACACTATCATAAGCTACAACGCAGACAGACTCCTGAAATCATGAGATTTGCCTGATAAATATCCTTTCTGTGAATCGTGGTAACCAGTTGGTTCAAAGGGCCGATCGCCTTTATTGTACATAACAAAATTTCTGTCGCTCAAAAGAAGATGACAGACATGTTATAGATACGAAAACCCTTTTTGTGAACGACAATCACTCCCGGTACATTCTCTGTAGACCCGAATTGCTCTCTGTCATGTCTATAGATAGATACAATGATAGTTTAGTTGTTCATGGCACAAACACACAGATTCAATTTCTATAGACACACGCGTAGTTTGAAGCACAGCAGTGGAGAAAATAAGTCATCCCTCGTAGGTTTCCCTTTTCTTCTCCCTCTAGTTCATACATGCGTGTATCTTGCACTTCCCGTCTCCTTGCGCAGCTCGACCCATAAGAAGGCAATTATCCCAAGTGAACACAACCTTCAACTCACTCGGACAACATCACTGCTCAGGCATGCACCCTAATTCCACCGAGCTATCTTCCGCCTACTAGTCCCGTTACTATCGAGACAAACAAGAAGTCCTCTTTACTTTTTTTTCATCCTGCACATATACAGACCTATTTACCGGATACCACATGCCCCTGATCTGCATAGTTCGGCCCGGCCGATCATTCCGTTGGACACACATTCGGCGCCGCAAAAAGGACAGACAGAGTGGCAAAAAAAGAAAGCAAGAACTCCACACTTGGCAGCTGGCAAAAAAGGACATGTAACATGTAATTTCTTCTTCTCGTGCTTTTTTTAGTCTACAAGCTAGGAAGGAAGTTAAGAAAAGGGGAGGGGTTGAACCTCTTTTACTCTTTTTTTACTCTTTCTCTCTTCTCCTCAGAAATCTCATACATATACCCATACAAAATAGGTATGTGGGCACCCCCATATGAAGACCAAGACTCGTTGAAGAGAACTGGAAGGGTGAGTGAGGGGAAAAGGGGGGCCAGACCATTTGATCTTCATGGTCATCGTCATCATCGTCCTCGCGCCAAACTCCACTCGCTCATACTACTGTGCTCTCTCGCCTAAACCGTGCACTGGGAACACCCTGTTCGCCTCCCCCATGCAATGCGTGGATGTCCCAAAGAAAAAAAGAAAGAAGTAAATGACAAACGCCTTGACCTAGGTCATGCCAAGCTTGTCCCACCTTGGCAGCATGTGCCGCACGGGACGGCCCACGAAGCCGCGGGCTTTACGAGACACCACGCTTACCTTGAAATGCATTTATTTGCTAATGTCCTCGCCCCAAACACTCTTTGCAATCTCCACATTGAGCCTGACCTTGGCCCACTGCTCCTCCTCTGTCAACTCGTTGCCCTCAGCTGTAGAACTGAAACCACACTGGTGGCTGACACACAGCTGGTCAAGTCCCTTGGGCGCAATCTTGGCCGCTTCATGCAACCTCTTGATGATCTCCTCCTTGTCATCAAGAGTGTTCTTCTTGCTCGACATGACACCCAAAACGACAACCTTGTGCTCGGGGAGGTGACGCAGCGGGCTAAAGTCGCCGGAGCGGGCATCGTCGTATTCGAGGAAGTAGGCGTCGACGTTGAGTTCTTTGAAAAGGACTTCAGCGACGGGCTCGTAGCCTCCTGAGGCGAACCACTTGGAGCGGTAGTTGCCACGGCAAAGATGGATGCCAATCTTCATATCTGCGGGCCTCTTTTCAATAGCCTTGTTGATGAGCTCAGCGTACTTCCTGGGCAGCGTGCTGAGGTCTTCGTTGCGTTCAGTCTCGGCGGCCTTGCGCATGTCGGGGTCGCACAGGTAGGCGAGGTTGGTGTCGTCGAGCTGGACGAAGCGGCAGCCGGCTTTGTATAGCGAGTCGAGCTCTTCCTGGTACACGCGCGCGAGGTCATCAAAGAAGATGTCTAGGTCTGGGTAGGCGGAGATGTCGATGGAGGCGCGGCCGCCACGGAAGTGCACCATTGTTGGCGAAGGAATGCAGACCTTGGTTGTGGCCTTGCCTCCATTGTTCTTGATGGCCTGCTCAAGGAACTCGAAGTCCTTGACCTGAATAGCCTCGGGGTGTCCGAGCTTGCCGGTAACGACGAGGGTTGGTGGGGAGAAGCCATCCTTGTGCCTGATGTTACCAACCTGGCCCTTCTCTTCGATACCAGCGAGGTGCTTCAGGAAGTCGAGGTGAAAGTATGCACGGCGGAACTCGCCATCGGTAATGGACTGGATACCATTCTCTATTTGCTTCTTTGCGACGTCGGCAATGTGCTCGTCTTCGACCTTGCGAAGCTCATCAGCAGTGATTTCCCCGTTGGCAGCTTTTGTGCGCGCTTCGAGGAGGGCCTTGGGGCGCAGGAAGGAGCCGACATGGTCAGCGCGATAGACGCCTGCGGGAAGAGGCATGGCAACAGATGTTGGAGTAAACTATTTGGTCTAGTAGAAAAGAAAAAGAAGACAGTTACGAAGTTCAGAAAGTAAGGCCAGACGGAGAGGACCGAAAATTTGTACATTGTCATTCCCGTCTCATTGCATAATGTACCCATCGGTAGCACCTAACAACGAGGCTACCCCACCACGGCAGTTGTTTAGAGGCAAAATGGAGCATGGATTCATGGTGCCGAGGAAAAGGATTGCGCCGGCGGCAAGCTCCGAATGATAGCCACACGACCCCCAAGACAGCTCGTAGGACGTGTGAAATACATACCAAAGACGCCAGTATACGATAATGTGCCCATGATACTAGGACTAATGCTCCATGGTGGTGGACATGGGCTTGGAGATCGTCAGTTCATGCAGCTCGGGGAGGGGGGCGGGCAAAATGACGTTTGGCGGGGTACATCAGACGAGACCCTGGTGCGGCGGCCGGATCCTACCCACAGCCAATCGGTCTGGGTCTTCCGAGGCTCACAGTCGTTACTCATGGCGTACATATTTCTGATTGTAGGCAGGGTATATGGAAATTGAATATATTAATACATTAACACGAAAGGCAACATCGTGAGCCTACTATGCCTGACGAGCGCCGTCAATCACGCTCTCTATGCAGCTTTTAACAGCTTTGCTTCCAACAGCTCGCCAAAATGACCCTCCCATAAGCCTGCTTCTTCGTTGTCGCTCTCCATGAGAAGCGCATCGGCGGCATTGTAGATTCGATTACCCTTGCTGTCAAACTTCTTCTCTTTCTTGATCAGATCGCGCGCTGCAATCTTCAGCTGAATCGTTCCTGCACCAGGGCCGGAATCGCCTTCTTGTTCCACTGTAGCTGTTTTATAGCCGCTAATCTCGGGTGTGACAGTGATTGGATTGACAGTAAAGAACTTGCATGCGATAATGGCACCTTTCTTCATATCCGACGCCGTAAGATCAGGCAATGTACTCATGTCATCCGGTAGGGGTGGCAAGTCTGTTTGCGCGGCCGTCGCAAGGTCCTGTTGGAGCTGGTCTTCAATGGCTGCATTAATAACTTCGGGATCATTGCTGGTTGCGGGAGCATCATCGTAGTCTAAGATGATTTTCTCTCCCTCATCCTCCTCTTCGATCGGATAGGTCTGCTGTGGTGCGTGACTCCGCTTCTTCTGCTTCTTTTTGGCCGCCTTCTCGTGCATAAGCTTACTCGCCGGATCCCAATGCTGTTTGAATGGGAACGGCGGCGCGCTGAGCTCAAACTCCTCGTCCCAGCACTCAAACGCAGAGACGTTGATGCGTGACTTCCAGAAATCAGGGTCTGATGCTCCTTCGGGCTCTGGAGGTTCATCGGCCACCGCCTTGTTTCCTCCTTTTCTAACTAAAGGTGGTGCCTGCCGAGCAAGGATTCGACCGATAGCACTTGTATCTGGTCGCAGCCTTCTTGAGGCCACCTGTTTCTTTGAACCTCCGTCTTCTGGTACTGTTGGTGATGGAGCCTCGGCATCTTTGGTATCTGCAGTCGATGGTTGCACGGGCTCGTCTGCTGCTGATGTACGAGACCAAGTGTCTCCAAACATCGCCATTAGTTGTTGTTTTCTTCGCTCAAGCTCTGCCGCATCTTCAGCAGCCATTTCTGCCGAAGCCTCTTCGTCTAAGCGTTTCCTTTTCCCCTGAGATTTGGAGAATGGCTGTGCACGGGTGGAGTCTCCTCCCTCTTCCTTTTCTCCGGACGGGCATTGCTTCGCTTCTTCGTATTCTTTCAAGTCGCTCAGACCTGCGCTCTCGGGTAGCACACCAGCCGTCTTCAGGCGACGAAGGCGTTTCACTCTAGCACGTCGAGAATTTCGAATCTTTGTAGCTTTGAGACCTTGACCTGGAGGAACATGCTTTGCAGGGTGTGTGCCTGTAGTCATAGCCTTGCTGCCATCTTTGGAAGACAAAACGTCAGGGGGAGCACTCGCGTCGCTATCGTCGGAGTCAGAGTCGGAGTCGGAATCACTCGTCTCTGAGTCAGAATCAGAATCCGATGTATCTGAAGCGCTAGACGAAGCGTCAGACGTAGCAGCCGAATCCGAGCCTGAATCCGAGTCCGAGTCTGGGTTATCTTCCGAATCCTCTTCAGAGACAGATTCATCATCGCCTCCCGGTTCGAAGTCCTCATCGTCTTCTTCACTATCATCGGACATATCAACCTCCGCCTGCTGAAATTGCACGGTTTTAGCTGCTCCTCGCGACTTGTTCGCTCTACTTCTGGAGACTGTATGGCCGTTTAGAAGCGGCAGAGGTTCCTCCTCTTCTTGCTCAGCATTGTCACTGTGTTCTGTAAGCAAGGCAACAGCGTCTGCTTCTGCGTCTGCGTCTGCGTCTGTCTCTGCTTCCCCACTGCCGAGTCGGCGTCGCTTGCGCGGAGGTATGCGAACGGGCGGTCGGTTTGGCTGTCGTAGGTAGGGTCGACCAAAGGGAATGCCATCTACGAGATGCTGTCCTCCTTCTGATATCTGATCACGGCCAGTAAGTGTGCGCGCGCGTACTTCGGCCGTCATGATCGGTCGGATGCTAGAGTAGAGTCGTCAGTATACAGCAGTACAGTTACTACGGTACTACGTACGAAACATGATCATCTTCCTTGAGTACATTGGCGACAGGCATAAAGTGCAGGCACTCAAAACCGCCCACCTCAACAACATAGTGCTCTAAGCCCCAATGCTCTGCCTCGAGCGGGATAATGTGGTTGACATCTTCGAGCAAACGCGCGATCGTGTACGCCTGTGTGCTGCTAGTTTCGGGCACACTCCAGAGTATGTTGGCAGCGGGCAGGGCGTTCCTCTGAACTGTCAGTCGAAGCCTCATCGCGGCACGTCCAGTCGCATATGTTTTGCGACAAACTAAAGTCGTCGAGTCGCGAACTTTTGGAGACGGAGCGCGGCCAATGACGCCCCATCATCTATGCGTGTACCGCTAGGCCTGTTTGGAATTAGCGCGTTTTGTATGGCGGGATCCTGTACTCACTGCGACATTTCTCCCGCATGACGCAATTGCACATGTACTTGGCATGAGCTTGTTTGCATTATTCTCTATACTTTGGTTTACATATTTATTGGCATTCGAGAACAAGTCTAGAACCAACTCACACACACACACTTTTACGATGCCTGTTAGTAAGCCAATCAATACACTCAAGGGCTCATGGAAGCGCCTCATGAACGAGGAGCGATTGCGCCGCTCTTCTCATGTCCTCTCTGTCGTCGATTCGAACGTCTGTATCTTTGGTGGTGAAGTTAAGCCCCGGGAGCCTATAGACGACAAGGTCGATGTAATCCCGCTCAAGTCCAGTATGCAACCCCTCAATTGAGCAGGTCATCAGCGTACGTGGCTAAAACTGCCACAGATACAGCAAATCTGGAAACAAGATCTACCCCCTCAGCGCCCAGCCCAAGAGTTGGAAGTGCATCCGCCGTCATCAATGGCAGAATGTACTTGTTCTCTGGACGTGGTGGTGTCGACATGGCCCCTATAGAGGAGCAAGGCGCAGTGTGGTGCTATGATCCTGCGAGCTCGTCATGGACAAAGATTACGCCAGCTGATTCCTCAGCACCCAGTCCACCGGCACGCAGCTACCACTGCTCGACTAGTGACGGTAAAGAGACTTTCTTCCTCCATGCCGGATGCCCAGCAGAGGGACGCCTATCCGACTTATGGATGTTCAACGTTAATGACCGTACCTGGACACAAGCAGCAAATGCTCCTGGCCCCCAGCGAGGAGGTGCTTCGATTGCATATCATGATGGAAAACTCTACCGAATGAACGGCTTTGATGGCAACACCGAACAAGGAGGTAGTATTGATGTATTCGACAAGGCGAACAACACATGGACCACCGATACTTTCGAGGCCAACGGCTACATTGGACCCGAAGCACGCAGTGTCTGTGCTTTACTACCAGTTAGACTTGCGCAAAAGGATAAGCTTCTCACGCTGTTTGGTGAACGCGATCCCTCATCACAGGGCCACGCTGGAGCTGGCAAGATGCTAAGCGATGTCTGGATCTACGATATCAGCGAGAAATGGTGGACTAAGCTTCAGCCTGAAGGCAGCGAAGGGACGCCTGACCCGCGTGGATGGTTCGATGCTGATGTCGTCAAGGCGGAACGAGGCAACGACAGTATCGTCATTCACGGCGGACTGGGCGAAAATAATGAACGACTGACGGATCTGTGGCAACTTGTATTTTAAAAAGTTCAGTCTGAAATACTAAAACATTAATTTTCCATCTTGTTTGTCAGTCTCTCACGCACCTTCATGCGTTCGCTGCTGTTGTCGTGTTTGTTTCCATGGCTACCTTGGATAAAGCCAGTGGTTGCTTCTACTTATAAGACGATAGTGTTGGGCCCAGATAAATGGATTATGCCGTGACTGTTAGGTCCACAGACGGACGATTACCTTTAATTACAGTAATTCAAGAGAGTTGTTAAGTTTCTAAGTTTTGATTTCGACTTAAAGTGACACTGGATCGGCGGTGACTGCGGTACTGCTCATATGTTTGGTATTCTCTACATCCAATCTCCTAACCCAGAGATACATCACGCAACTAGAACAGTCCCATTGTCGCCATAATGGACGTGGATCGTTCAATACCGTCACACTCTGATACACAAGATGGGTTTGGATACATGTAGTGTTTTTGCTAATATCTTCTTAGTCTGAAGTAGATGGAGGGAGTTGTAGGTTGCAATGTGGAAGATCACAACTTGGGATGGGATGAGGGCATAGACACCATATTCTGAATCTACGAGACAGACATCTCCATTCAACTACTACATCACCTTGATTCACCAAATGGTCCTGCTGGTGTTGCGTATGCTCCTCCTATGAAGACTATTACCTCGGCTATGATATCAGACGCTTCTAACACTGTCACCACACTCGAACTCTATGTTGCGACAACTTTCTCCAGAACCACTCATGTTCCATTAAATGACCCGAGAACGTGGGAATATCTTCTCACTCGTGATATTAGCCTCGAGCTCGTACGAGGTCGCATGCCGAATCTGAAATCCGTCCCCGCATTCCACATCATTGCTTCCCCGCACTATCATAGCTCTCAACAGCATATAGAACATCCAGCGAATATAGTGAAATGTATTGTGTCATGCTCAAAAGAGTAGCTGTACAAGTTTCGCTAAACCCCACATCCTTAGCCTATTAGAAAAAAAAAATGCACTTCACCGTTCTTGCTGTTGCAGCTTCTGTTGCACTCATAGCACGTGTCTTACTCCCAGTCCTAAAAACCTACTTTTCGCCATTACGCAACATACCTGGACCCAAAGCTGCCAGGTTTAGCGATCTATGGTACTTATGGCGTGTTCAGAAAGGCCGGTTCGAATGGGACAACATTGAGCTGCATAAGAAATATGGTATGTCGTACTTACTGAATTTTGTGGTTGCATAGACGAATACACGAGAGCAAGACGGTCTTATTAACACTCTCACTACAGGTGAGATTGTTCGCTACGGACCAAACCGCTATTCCGTCTCTTCCCCGTCTGCGCAGAAAATTATCTACGGCCACGGCACAAAGTTCCCAAAATCCTCGTGGTATGCAACGTGGACGAATCCACATCCCTCGCAGTGGTCGCTCTTCACCGATGACTCGATCCAGCGCCACAGCGAGAACCGCCGGCAGTACCAAAGCACGTACAGCATGTCCTCGCTGGTGACTTACGAGCCCTACGTAGATGAGTGTGCGGATCTATTCAGCCAGCGGCTTCAAGAAGTTGCCAGTGCAGGTGCATATGCGGACATGGGACACTGGATGCAGTGTTACGCATTCGATGTCATCGGATTGATAACGTATTCCAAGAGGTTAGGTTTCCTTGACCGAGGCGAGGATATCCGTGGTGTGATGGCCGCCTTGGAAGATCATTTGAAATACGCCACTTTCACAGGCATCTACTCATGGTTGCACAAATACCTCTTTCCCCTTCGCAACTGGCTGGCTGGCCCAACAGGGACAGGAAGGGCGTATGTGATGAAGTTTACCCAGGACCGAATTGCAGAGCATCAGACTCGGCAGACAAAGGGAATACCGGTGGATGGAGTGGAAGAGGGTAAGACTAGTATGGACTTTTTGACAAAGTTCTTCAAGAAGAATGCCGATGATCCCGAGTCGTTCACCATGTATCATATCATCTCGGGCTGTGTGTCCAACATGGTAGCTGGCTCGGACACTACTAGTATCACACTCTCTGCCATACTCTATTACTTACTTAAAAACCCTCGTACCTTTGAAGCACTCCGGCAAGAGGTCGATGAGCGCCGGCAACAAGGAAGAGGCAGCCACTTCATCACGTTCAAGGAGAGCCAAGAGATGCCATACCTTCAAGCGGTGATCAAAGAAGCTCTGCGGATGCATCCAGCCACTGGCCTGCCCCTTGAACGCGTAGTGCCACCTGGTGGAGCGGAGATATGCGATGTCTTTTTCCCAGAGGGTGTAAGTTGACCGCGGCGGCTGATACGAACTGCAGTATTGGTACTACGCAAGAAGATGGTTGCTGACTACCAATGCCAGACTATTGTCGGAATTAACTCCTGGGTTGCGCATCGAGATACGTCCATCTTTGGGGCGGACGCCAATCAATTTAGACCAGAGCGCTGGCTCACTTCGGATAAAGAGAAATTGAGTCTAATGGAGCGCAGCTGGATGCCGGTATGTCACGAATTCGTCATCCCGATTTTTCTTCACTTTGCCACTCTCAACCCGTCGCCAGCCCTGTCTAGCTTCCCGGCTCCATGTTGTTTTCTCCCACCCTTTTTTTTTGTCTAGAGTAACTTGTACGTCATGTTAGCTAACGAAATGCTTTTTGGCGTAGTTTGGCCTCGGCTCAAGGACTTGCATCGGGCGGCACATCTCTTTTCTCGAAATGTCAAAGCTGGTTCCGATGCTCGTTCGCGACTTTGACTTTACGCTCGCTAGCCATCTGCAGGCGGACGATCAGGAGTGGAATACGACGAATTATTGGTTCGTCAAGCCGCGCGAATTCCAGGTCAAGGTTGCGGTCAGGCAGCAGTAGCAGCAGCGATAGCAATATTTAGCACACGTCGCAGCGATTGGCATAGATTGGCGAAAGGCTTGCGACCAGCGCACAACAACCTACTACATACAGCGCGGCTCGGCCGGACAGTCGAGTTTCCGGGTGCGCATCACTGCTACAATCTGCATGATCAAACAAGCTCAAGTCAACAAAAAAAGAAAATCTGTGCAGAATGCTCAGCGCGGGAACGATGTGGATACGAGCAGTCAGCACGGCATCCTTCGTGTACAAGCAAGCGCAATACAACCATGAAGTTGCATGGTATAGAGATAACAGACCTTGGTTTTTTGTTGGGTGTTTAGGTGTGGGTGTTGGGGGCCCAAAACCAACCGATAGCACCAGAAGATAAACATGCCTGTACCCAGATAATGCATGCACAAGTTCCATGTAGCTAGCAAACCCGTCTGCATTGCATACATAACCGAGGCCCAGTCAATATATTGTTAGAAACACAAAGTGGGCAGTCCAACCTGTTTTTTTGTGATACACTTTCAAGGGCAAGCAGTAGCAGCCGCAAGCCAAGTGGGATGACAGGATGAGAAGAGACGGTGAGCTGTTTTCTTTTCTTCTCTGTGCTGTCGCCGTAAAACAGTCCCGGTTGTTTGGTTGGTTTGATTCCCTGTCCCTTCCCGTCCTCCCCCCTTCTCCTACTTCGGTGCTAGGATTGGTCGGGAGCACGTTTGCGATGGCCAAACCTCGATGGTTGCCTGTCAGCCAATATCGAGCGACATCGGTGCGATTCGGCATCGCAGCACTGATGGAGGGTCGGAGAGAAGGCATATGTATTGTGCCAAGGATCGCGATTGATTGCATTATCTGAAATGACACGCATACTTTGTGATGGCGTAGAAATGGTGGTAATGAAGTGTACCTTACTTTCCACATGCGTACCATAACATGACTGTATTAGCGAAATGACACGATTAAAATTACTCGACGCGTTCCACCCCCTTTAGCAACGATGTCATGGTGTATGTATGGAATAGCCCTTGTGGGGTGGAAAATAAATAGAAAGAAAAGCAAAACGATATGTACGGTACACTAAGTGTGCGGCTGAAACGGCCGTGTAAACATACTACTCGCTCGCCGGTCGCTTGCTCTGACTCTGTTTGTGCGCCCTTGCGCTCTGATCCAGACAGTCGGGCAAAACAAAACGCGCTATGACGCCAGGAAACGTGCGTAGAAAACATTCCGAGGATAAAAAAACAAAGGAGAGTAAAAACAACACCACAGCCGTGGCCCGCAGCCGCAAGCCCTCTCCCACCTTCTCGTTGAAACGGCCCAACACACACCATCTTGTCTAGTACCCTCACATACGTACGATCATCGCAGCCTGATCCCTGCCACCATGCCTCTGTGAGGTGTTCTCTCATCCTTCTTGCACGGAGCCACGTCCGTCCGGGCCGCCTCGAGGCCAAGATCCCTGTCTCCTTTTCTGCCCACTCATTGTCTCCCCACGCCGTCCGTTCCCACCCCCCAACTCATCTGCGTTTCAACTACCGCATTCGTAGCGTGTGCGCGAGCTGAGAAACCAGCGCTAACATGGACAGGGCAAAGTTTCAATAGATGGAAGGTTTTAAAAAAACCAAGGTTACTAAATGCAGAGAAAGCGGTTTGTGCTAAGCAAGGGGGCGCAGGGTGGGGAACGGTCCGCCCGAATGCCAACACAAAGTGTAGGTGTGTACGGCTAATGAGCGTGTGTGTGTAGTAAAAACTTTGGTAGGTCGGTGGTTCCAAAGGATTTGCGTTACTTCCAAGGAAAGCCCACCGAAGGATCGTGGTGGGGATGGTAGATACGGTTTACTGTAGCCATGTGCCGCCCATGCGCTACCCACGCGATACGATGTGCTGCTATAGGGGTGGGGAGGCCGCACAGATTGAGTGGGGAGCGGAGCGGCGCACACCCCCAACTGGCCAGACTGGCTTGATTTGTCGGTCTCGCACTCGCAACAGGGCATGTAGGCGAGCTGCGGGCAGGGGTGCGTAAGCAGGACGTTGCCGTATCGAGGAGCTCAGCGAGTAATGTATGCATACTTGTGTTGAGCCTCGTCCATTCCAGACAGAGACCGCGACCTTTCTGGCGTGACTGACGTGATGAGGCGAAGGAGCATTTTCTTTTTCCGTTCTTTTCTTTTCTTTGGGTTGTGGCGCAGAAGATCTCGCTTTACCCTGTTCAGGGCCTTTGCAGCCCTGGCAAAGCGCGTGTAATGTGTATGTAATATCATGCCGGCAGTTCAGCCCAGCTGAGGTGGGGACAAAGGTTATGCGAGATCGTTTTCGTACCCAGTACCATGTACGTACCCAGCAGCGTGGCCGTATCGCACGGCAGGTACATTAACAAGGCAGGAAAAGGAACGAAGAAATTCCGCGAAAGGTCCGCAAGCAAGCATTCATGGCATTTCTAGGATTGTGAGATGAACATGGATTAAAATGTAATTGTACAACTTAATTTGTAATCTTGCCTATTTTGTAACAACGATTCATTGCGCGGCCCAAATACGCCCAAAAGAGACGCGCCTAATGCGCCTCTATCATCCCAGTGTGCGAAAAACGTCTAACGTGCCGTTACCTGCCAATTACCAATAAGAAAAGAAAATGATAGGCAAGACAGCCGTTGTGCAATGTGCAAAGACACGGGTAGATATGACCCGTGTCGATCCCAGATGTTGAACAAGCAAAGAAAATGCGGCAGTCGGAAAGGTACTAGCTCTAGCACTTGCCGGCTTGCCACATCTTGACCGATTTGACGGTCATGCCGCGCGCGGCACCCTCGCCCCAAGTTGGCAGCCACTGGCTCTTCGCTATAACAAATGTTAGTAAACGTTTTGTACATCATGGTAAGAATATGTGGAGAACTTACCATTCCAAAAGTCACGAGGGGCAAAGTCACTGCCGTCAACCCACGGCTTGTTGCCCTCACCATCAAAAAACCAGCCGTTCTGCGCACCAACAGCGACATTAAGGATAAGGTAGAACTTCTGGTCGAATGGCGCGTTCGGACCACCCTTGGCCCATGGGTTATCGACAAGGGTGCCGTTGCTGGTGGTAACACCGCTGAACTGACCCTTCTTCCAGAGATCGTTGTTGGCGTTGAACTTGGTGTACATGACTTGCTTGAGACGGCTGTCAAGGTACAGGAAGAGATATTTCTCGGTCCACTCAAGACCGAAAGTATGGAAGGATGAGGCAAACGTTTCGCGGCGGAAGAAGGAAGTGCCGTGGGTGTTGATGTAGCCGTCATGCTTGGAATCAGGTCCCCAGTGAAGAGTCGAAGAAACAAAGTCGTTGCCTTCGGGATATGGCCATGCATTTCCACGGAACTCAGCAATATCAATTTCTCCACTGCGAGGCCAAGCGCCGTAAACGCTGTCTTCGGGCATCATCCCTATGTGTCACTGTTAGCACCTGCCCACATATCGTTTGAGAAGACATGGAACATACAAATTGCGGGCCATAGCCAATCACCCTTCGCAGTCTTGGCAACGACCTCAACACGTCCATACTTGATGGACTTCTTTCCCTTGGTAGTCAGACGTGCGGAGCGAACGGGGGGAATAATGGCGCCAGTGGTTGAGTTAGAACGGACACTGCAAGATTTGTAGTCGGTCGAAGTGCAAGAACCGTCGCCGCCTGCCTTGGTGATGTTGAGTGTGTAGCCGTTGACAAGCTGGTCCGCGGTGATGCTCGTGGATTCGGTCGTCAGAGTAGGGACAATGTGAAGACCCTCGGCATCGACATAACTGTTCTTGGGGTCGTCGGTCGTCCAGTCAAACTCGCCATTGCCATAACCTCCAGTCTAAGTGACCCGTCTGTTAGTTTGTAGAAGCCTAGGCTTGATTGTGGCGTCTTACCTGAATCTCATGACCCCAGTTTGCAGGGTCAATTTTTTCAAAATGATCCTCCATAATAAGACATCCTTCAGGTACTTGGGCCTCTTGGACTCCGGTGTATATGATATAACCACTAATGGCGATGCCAATGAAGATGAAACCAAGCGTGATCCAGTTGCCAACCTTGGTCTTCTTCATGCGCGGGTCGTCTTTCCATGGCAGCTCGCGCCTAGGATAGTGGTTAGATAGTGCAAAGGATGAAAAGAAAGAAGTGGACAACATACTCTCCTCGTAGCCTGTAGCTCTTGAATGGCCGCGGTTGTTTCCGGATTTCAGCATTGTTCATCTGGTTGGCGAACATGGGTCCGAGGGAGAGGTTGGAGGGGTTCCTGGGGACGTAGCTGCCTGTTGTTGTAGAGGCGGGGCGCCTCTGTGTCATTGGAGCAGGAATGTCGGGTACATCTTGAGACTGGGCAGCGGGTGTGTCGGCCTCGGGAGCCTTCTTGTTACGTTTGAATATGGACGGCATGTTTGCGTGGTAGAGCAGTAACGAATGTCGAGTACGCAGGGCAGAATAGGTTCAGATGGACCAGTGCGCCGGGCAAGGGAGTTTATTGCCGAAGACGACTCCAAGAAAGAGAATTTGATAAACAGTCAGGGCGGCGACAAGGGACGTTGTTGAGAGCTGAAGTATCAATACCAGCAGCCGAGCGCCGAGCTGACTTTTTGCGGCGCGAAGAATCGATAGTAGGCTGGGCCGTCGTCGGGATGCGCGAAGCGTGACGGCTTCATCCAAGTCTAGATTTAGAACGTTGGACACGTTCGCCAGCACGATTAGCCCTAGTCGACAGGATGGTTTCTGCATGAGCAAGGGGCAGGGCGTGGACTGTGGCTGGATAGACCACGCCCCGATGCAGGTACATCGTCGACGCTAAGATAAGCACGCGGCTAGTGTGACAGCCTTGCAGTCGTGCACCCAGCATCCGACGCCACGCCACGCTAGCCGAGCGACAGAGACTGCACCGCCGCATCAGTTTCTGGTTCGTGCCTGGGCTTAGCGCCCGGCCGATCCCTTATGCCTCCGCGCCATTCATCTCGCTTTCTCGTTCCCCTACAAGTTAATCGAGCACAGCGAACCTGGCCAGCCAGCCAGCAAGAGTCATGCGCGGCGGTCCCTGGCCGGTGTCCTTGGGACCGATACTAGGTCAGCACGTCATGCTCGACATCCCTTGACAGCCTGCATGCTTTCGATAACGCGCCCTTCGCCGCCGTATCTGCACGTTGGTGGCCAGAATCCTGCAGCTCCCACGCTGGCCCGTCGTTGCCGAGCGACTTATCTGTAGGCCGGCTAGGTTCTGCGCTACTGGCCATGGTGCGTCGTACTCGGACGACTCCACCCCTGCCGTCCGACTTTTGTCGACTAGAACCTCGACTGACTCAAAATAGCCCAGGTGGGCATGGTGTCATGCAGCAGACTAGAGGGCTTGAGACAGAAAGCCTGCGACGTGTGGCTGCTCAGTGGCGAGCTGCTGGGTGTGCTGTACGTACATACACACATACAGTCACAACACCAATCCAGACAGCGCACTTGTGCTAATCTTAACAACGGGATATCCGCCAGGGTCCGTATCGCTGGGAGCGGCTGCCAGAACCCAGGGTATCCATCAGCATATTTAGCCACCTGTTATCAAGCCATGCAGAAAAAAACAACTGTGATAACGAAGCAATTCGTAGGGCTTGGTGCCAGCTCGACTGCGTACAAGCATCTAGTAGGATAGTGCATCATTACCCAGCGGTCCACATCTGGCCCATTCTTCGGACTTGGCCTGCAGAACGTCACTGGGAATACAATAGCTTGTCGGGCTTTTCGGGCGGTTTTGGGACGCCAGGTTGTCGGTTCTGGCCAGCGTCTTAGGGCGGTCCCACTCTCTACCATCCCTTAGTCGCCGTCACACGCGAGGCTGGCTGGTAAAAGGCGCTACGTAAAGCCGAGGGCGATAGTGGGCTTTTTCCAAAGTAAATTCTCCTCGTTGGGACAAACGTCGACGCCCAGAATACCAGCGGCTAGCCTAACGAATAGCCTCAGCTCAGTCCCACTGAGCTTAAGCACAAGCGTCGGAGATGCCAGCAACGCAGAAACTCAAATCGGCCTCCTGAGGGACTGCCATCTCCATTATGGCCGCCAACTTGTCATGCCGGACCGGTGAAACACGCTTTTAGTTATTTTCGATGGCGACTGCCAATGGTTCCGACACCAAGGCACGCTGGGCGGAAGAGCGACCGGGGCGTGCGCGACAGGGGAGTGTGATTCCATGTCAGGATGGCGCGGTGCACATGGTGGCCTGCGATTCCGCCCATTCTGGATTATCATGGCTGCACGGCGGCGTTTGTGACAGACGCAGTGGCCTCTTTCGGGACGCTCGCGTAGGCGGTCTTGTTGAGACTCGAACGTGCTAGACCAGGGGCGATGCCGACTATTCGATAGTGCGTAGCATCAGTGTATCTCAGACCTTGGTGGCTACGGGCTGGAGCGGGGCGGAGCCTCGCGTGGTGAAGGAAATTCTGTAGACACTACCAGGCGTGCCGCCTTGATAACCTCTGCTCTTCGACCGCTTCGGCTCGTGTTTCTCACCCTCTTCACTCGCGTCGCACTTCGCAGGGCTCGTTGCCCATTCCTTCGTTTCCTTGGCCGTGCCTGTTGCCTTTTGTCTTTAGGCATCACCTTCGAGCCTTTTACTATCGCTTAGCAATAATCCCGTTAATTTGTACTCACGTACCAAAGTCGTTGCGGCATTGCCAACATGTCTTCCGCCACCCCTTCCCAGGATGGGAACAGGCCCACCATCCCGTCAAGCAGGCAGTCCTTGAGTGAAAGCGTGAGCGACTCACGCTACTCGGTACCCCAGACGCCCAATGGCCGACCTCCCGTGTCAAGGCCCTTGACCATGAAGATTGACGAAGACTCAAGATACCGTGCTGTAAGTATTCCACGTGTGACCCACGTCCAATGACGCTAACTCGTGTTAGATCATCAAGCACCTTTACGCCAAAGCATGCTCCATGCGATGGATGACTGCCGGAGCACTGACACCTGGTTCTTGCGAAGGTGTCTTGATCCGAAAGGGTCAGGGAGAGTATGTCTCGGAACCCGTGTCCGCTGACAAGGACCTTCTTGCTGCCGTCAAGAGAATCAATCCTGGTGTTGCCATCACCATGAGCACCGATGGCACACAGGCCGTCTTTGATGTCCTCGAGCCTTTTGAAACCGAGTTGATGTTCCAGAACGGCTCGCAGATTCAGATCTTTGATTCCATGGCTGAGGTCGCCACCTCTAGCACTATCCGTAAATTCCAGTATGCCGCCCTTATTCGAAAGGAGAGGCTTCTCCTCGTGTGGCATGACGACCTTGGTGCCATCCTCTCCCAAGCTATGGAAGTAGAGTCGAGGATCCTAGGTCTTGTCTGGGGTACCTCTAAGAACCCCTTCAGCGGTTTCGACAGCGCCGTCCAATCTAGCGCAAACTCTACCCTCGGTGGCTCCACCATGGACTTTGATATGGGCAAAAAGGAAGATGTCGAAGTCGTCACCGAAGAGGTTGAAGCCGATGTGGAGAAGGGACAGGGTCCCAAGGAATCGCTGGCCCGCCCCCTCATCTTCACCAGCTCCATCTTTGTCGGCCTCGCCATGGTGCTGATCATCGTCCTTGTCTTTGGACTCGGTAATAGGGCTCTTGTCCTTCAGACCATGACTGACCACTTCTATCCTCGCCTTCTCCTTATCCTGACCGAACCGCTCTGGCTCGCACTGGGTCTCTTCTTCGTTGTTGTCGTCCTGGGTAACATCTTCGAGGTTTTTGGTCCTATCACTGGAGTCAAGACCAACAGTCGCTTCCATTCTGCTATCAAGCCTAATCTCGCTCAGGCACGCGCCCTAGGTTTCACTCCATCGACCATCACCATTCAGATGCCCATCTACACCGAGTCGCTGGAGGGTGTCGTCAAGCCTACTGTAGCCAGTTTGCAGGCCGCCATCTCTTACTATGAATCTCGTGGCGGAACCGCGCGCATCTTCATCAACGACGACGGTATGGCTGTTCGTTCCGAGGAGGACAACGAAAAGTTCCTGCGCTTCTACGAGAACAACAACATCGGATGGGTCTCGCGTCCCAAGCACAACCACGAAGGCTTTGTTCGCCGCGGAAAGTTTAAGAAGGCTTCCAACATGAACTTTGCTCTCAATGTCTCTAACCGCGTGGAAGATGTCCTCCAGGAGCTTGTCAATGAGCGCTACGACAACGGCAACGCCTCCATCACTGAAGAACAAGAACTTGCGCTGTACCACGAGGCTCTCGAGAAGGTCCTTGCTGCCGATCCCCGGGCAAAGGCTGGTGGCAACATCCGTATGGGTGAGATCATTCTCATTGTCGACTCTGATACCGTTGTTCCCGAAGACTGTCTCATGTACGGTGCCGCCGAGATGTACCTCTCGCCCGAAGTTGCCATCGTCCAACACGCCACGGGTGTCATGCAAGTCTCCTGGGATTATTTCGAGAACGGCATCACCTACTTCACTAATCTTGTCTACACCGCCATTCGCTTCTCTGTCGGTAGCGGCGAAGTTGCGCCTTTCGTCGGTCACAATGCTTTCTTGCGCTGGCAAGCTGTTCAGTCTGTCGGTAACCCCCCTGAAGAGGATGGCTACGTCTGTTTCTGGTCCGAGAGCCACGTTTCCGAGGACTTTGATATCGCGCTTCGTCTCCAGATTGCCGGCAATATTGTTCGATTGGCTAGTTACCATGGCCGCGGCTTCAAAGAGGGTGTGTCGCTTACAATTTTCGATGAGCTGGACCGATGGGAAAAGTATGCTTATGGTTGCAATGAGCTCGTCTTCAACCCTCTGCACACCTGGCTCTGGAAGAGTCCCTTCACTAAGCTGTTCCGTACTTTCCTCTTCTCCAACATCCAACTGTCCTCCAAGATCTCCATCTGTGGTTACATCTTCTCGTACTACGCTATTGGATCGGCTGTTCCTCTCGGTGCCCTCAACTATTTCCTGGTCGGCTGGCTCAACGGTGACCTCGACAAGTACTACGTCGAGTCTTGGAAGAGTAAGTAACGTAACTGTACTACACTAGACCCGACCATTAGCTGACATTACCTAGTCTTCATCGTTCTCCTCATCGTCTTCAACGGCATGTCCAACGTCTGCTTCGCCATCATGCGCTACCGTATCGGCGAAGCCAGCCTGCTCGGCGCCTTCTTTGAGAACATCAAGTGGATGCCTTTCTTCATGGTCTTCTTCGGTGGCGTCTCATTCCACATCCTGCTCGCCATCTGCTCTCACATGTTCTGCATCAACATGACCTGGGGTGCCACGGCCAAGGAAAAGGACAACTCCAACTTCTTCGCTGAGTTGCCCAAGATCTGGAAGCGCTTCAAGTGGATGTACATGCTCATGATTGCCATGATCGGTGGCATGATCTACCTTGGCAACTTTGCTCCTCATGGTTGGGAGATTACTGGTCTGACCGCCGTCTTGCCGTAAGTACCACCTCTTGCTCCAACTTACTCGACTTGTCGCTAATGCTCCTCAGTTGGTCTGTTACCGTGATCATGCACTGTCTGCTACCCATCGTACTGAACCCATCGCTGACGGTCTTCAACTACTGAGTGTGTTTTATGATTAGATGGATTCTCTTTTTCTCTTGTAGGGTTCGTGGTTACGGCGTTGGAAAATCGGCGGCCAGTTGGCATACTTGGTCGAAATACACGGAGCGGGTTATCGCATCCAACAGCGCATCGTTTTTCTCATCGGCGCTGCTACTAGAGTCTGACGACTATTTTCCTTAAGGTTAATTTTTATTCCATATATTATATGAAATAGTATCCTCATACTTACAGTCGAGTCAGCTGCTCATCCTACGCCCCGCGTCTTCTCGCCACTCTGCTTTCTCCCCACTCTCGAGGCTCGGTGTGCATTTTGTACAATTTCCGGTGTCGCAAGGATCTAGAAAGGGTTTTGCAATGGACATAAGCTGCTTACAGAATGTTGTGCGGTGTTGCTCAACCGGTCGAGTGGAGCGGCTCTCACCTACTATAAGCTTGCCACGGCAGGTGCACGAAGGTTGGGGCTGGCTGAAAAAGCAACAGGGGAAACCTCGACCATGCAAACCACATGCACACCCACCAACACTCGCCCGCGTCATCCGGAACCCCTCATTCAGCCGTTCGTTGCGCCATGTGGCCAAAAAACCTTTTTTTCTTTTCTTGATAGGCTGGCCGAATACAAATTCAGAGTCTAGACTGACATTTCAGCGTAGTCAACCATGGTGGGCGTTTTCAGCTTCAGGTCTCGGTCTAGGCGCCTGATGCGCTTTGCATAAGCATGCATCCACATTCGACAACCACCATCCATCGTGAATTAGTTCATGACGGACAACCTGCGTATCACTCTAAGAGAGGAGAATCTGACCATCCGTCTGCTGTCCTGTGGTTATAACATCGCACTGCAATGGACAAAGCATCTTCGGTTTCTCGCGAATCCGTGTGACACTGCCACTGACGTGCGCGATCGATTCAGCCTATCGCACGATGCGTCTGACCGGGCTAGCAATTGGTTGCACCACATCCACAAACAGTTTCATTTCTCTCGACCTGTAGGCTTGCGATCAAGCTCACTATCTACAACGACGCAATCTCTATTTCTACAACCAATGTCTAGGCACGATAAGCGAGAAGGCCTGTATCTTAGCTTCAAGAGTACACGCTTCCGCTTAGGATGCACAGAAATGGACACTGGTATGTCCTCTAGAGCTTTAGCTTACGCCACATTGTCGGGTTGTCCGAAGATACAGGACTCGATGCATCCAGATGCTTTGAAGGCCTGTACGATCCGCTCTGTCAAGACACAACTGCTATAGTTGAATCCAATCACGATGAACATAAATTTTTCGAAATGCGTGGCGAGAGTTGCTGTCCTGACAACCTTACAGAGCCATGATAGGACAGGAATGATCGAGACATGGCACACACACCCGCCACTGAGTTGTTGGAGATGATCGTTAGTGGTTTGTTTGTGTCGGCCCAACAAGCTCTCATGCTAGGTCTAGAATCATAATTCGAAGAAATCTGATAAGCTTGACCTGGGCTTCTTACAGAACGAAGAGAGTAGCGATGCCTGGATATAATATCGATTATACGCTGCCTTCGATGCCAATAGATCGATATAGACATGATAAATATCTTTTCTCTATATGACAAAGACCGGATTTTCTGCCACTCTTACTGAAAATTTTAAACAGAAAGACTGTGTGAAAGAGTTATAGCACTTAATCAATGTTCAAAATCTCCAACTTGCCTCAGACAGAGTGTGTCGAAGTTGGCACACTCTCTCTAAGACACTTCCCACGTGTTTTGCAGAAGTCATACCAAGAAAGAGCTAACACGGGCAATCGTCATGCATGCACTTGACTTGTACGAAAACTGGCAGCTTTCAAGGCGATGTCATATCACGTAGGTGCAAGGATTGGTGGAGCGGTAGTAGGCGACTGCCACGTCTGAGAGAGAAGAGGCGCTTTAGATCTAGTCGCGCTCGTGGACATCCGTTCGGAAAATGCGGAATTCGCATCAACATCGAAAACGGGGGCTCTGTAGTGATGGCAAACAATCATTTGATCGGAGAAAGCCTTCCATGTAGCATATCTGGTAGGATGTTGTGCATAGGGACTGGGTTTCTTTCGAAAGGTGCATTGCAATGAGGATTGCGGGAAGAAAAGTAAATTCTCTAGAAAGCGAGAACAGTATGATATACCGTCAGCAAACAAATTTACCTCTGCGTGAGATACGTCACGTGGATAATTCCGAACTAAAAGCCCATAAGTTTAGCGGGCACTGGTGGAACTGTGTAGCAGATTACTCGAGACGATCTCTCACCAATACAAATGATCAGTATGCTGCTCTAGCTGATATTGTGCAGCTTTACCAAGAAATTTCCGGTGGTTGGCCTATAGTAGGTCTATGGGAACGACATTTGACGATATATCTGGCATGGGAAGTATTACGTGACGATCGCTGAGCATACAACGGCTTCAGTTGAGCCAACTAGCCGCCACCCAAGTTGGTCGTGGATGTCTTCTAATCATGGCAGTGTTAAGCTATGGGTCACAACAGAATAGAAATATCTCCCAAGAAACACTTTACGACCAGGAAATTTGGGTGTTGTTCACCAAGTTTGAGTTCTAAATACAGATATCAATGGAGTAGCGAGCCGTTGACATCTGATCCAAGTGGCAGTACCATCTGCATTCGCGGATTCATGCGTCGCATGCGACCGCCCCAGTACGCCCTGCACTACAAAGCCCACTACGCCCGGGCGCTGGGTTGACTGATCAGAGTGGAGGGAGTGGCAAACGACACACTAGCTCTTTTCGCCTTTGTGCGTGATCCTATTTTTGACAAATTTACCGCCCCATGTTACGACTACATGCTTGATCCTTCACGCAGTCGGTCCTGAAGAAGAGCGGCTCTGTATGCGTATCGGATGGGTGGAATTGGCAGAAGCCTTTAATACAGGTGCTGGCGCAGAGCATATACCTAGAGGCGTCCACACGGACATCATGCTTGTCTGATTCGGAAGCAATGCACGACGGTCACTGAACACATATGTTGTGAACGTCTGGGTGAAGAAGAGAAAATGTCTGACAGGGTTAATGACACTATCTAGCCTAGCAGGTGTGCTTCCGGTGAATCAGGTGGGCGTTCCTGTGGCTGATGGACCCTGTTACGTCAGCCCTGAAGCTTTTGGCGGGGCAGCTCATGATCGGAGCTGAAACAGACGCTAGTAGCTCTCAACCATACAAAACACTCCTTCTTGTTGCTCCCACCTCTGCTGCAGTATTTTCTCATATCGCAGGAGTCTTATTATTCTTGTATCACTGTAAGAGCATACGAAGTCATCAACAAGATGCCGCAGATCAGCGACATCTGGCTACCATGCCTCATTCTGCTTGTGTTTTGGGCTCGCCCCACCGCAGCTTTTGGTGCGGGCAACATTGCGAGCCTGAGTGCTATTGAAGGACAGAACTGGCGCCATGGAGACATCGAAGACACCCTTCTTACGCTGCTCATCAGCAGTCGTACCGGCAAGAAATTCAGCAAAATGGACGTCAAGCGTGTCTACTTTGGCAACTGGCTCCGCGACTATTCGCAGGCAGTCGACGTCGGCACTGTCAAGATGGTGTCGGCAGAGGCTATTCGCATTCTGCTATGGGTTCTTGGGTTTATGAGCTTTGGATATGGAACCAAGGAGTTCGAAGTTACCCGCGACCGTCTTGGTTGCTACAGGCCAGAGGAGCACATCGACAACCCCAAGGTTAGCTTCACAGCCTATACGATCGAGCATGAATACTGATATACCAGGACTACGCTGACAACCTCGATGCCCGCGACTACGACCGCCGCCTACGAGGCCCCGTTGACGAACGCCGTGAGCTCAGCGTTGACGAAAGAACCGGTCTTAAGAACTACATTGCTTCAGAAAACCTGGGCATCACAACTTCGGCCGGCATGGTTCGCGACCTGCTCAGACGGTGCATTGATCTAGGTCGACGCTCTGGAGGACGAGGCCCTGACTTTTACGAAGCTCTCCGCCTTCTCGGTACTGCCACACACTGCCTGGAGGACTACGCTGCTCACTCCAACTATATTGAGCTTGCCTTGATCGAGCTTGGCGAAAGAGGTGTCTTCCCCCACGTAGGCCGAAATGCTCGCTTTGAGGTTCGAGACGCCGAGAAGCAAGTATACCCCATTGTCACTGGCACCTTTGGTGGTGTCGATTTCCTACACTCAGTGTGTGGAGAAATCACAGACAAGGCTACGCAATCCGAGCTACAGGAGCTTGAGGGCGCCATCTCCAACGCCAAAAGGAGCGAAAACAAGAGCAAAATCAAGGAGATCCTCGCCAAGCTTCCCGACGGCATCTTTGGCGGCAAAGATGAGGCCGGCAAGGCTGATGAGCTCGAGAACAATGCCAACGCTGCAGCCATGGGCAACGTTCATATCACGCCCAAGGAGCCAGAGGCTTTTACTCAGCAGATTGGAGAGCTGGTCAAGCAGATCTATCCCATCATGGAGTTCCACGATGAGATCATGCAATCCATTGCTGAGTTCATCGAGAAGATTCCTATCTTGCCCGATCTAATTGAGGAAGTCCAGAATCAAGTCACTATCTTCGTCTTCAGCCTGCTCGCTCCCTACGTTTTGCCTATTCTCAGCCAGGTTAAGACTGAGCTTGAAGAAGGCTCGAGCGAGGTCATCGCCAGCTCGCGTGAAAAGCAGCACATCGTCTTCAACGACGACTACTCTACGGACCCCACTCACAGTATGCTTTCTAAAGATCACTTTTCTAACATCCTGAATGAGCCCGCTGGACAAGTAGCTTCAGCCACAATTGCGTGGGCTGTCCCACAGATCGTTCAGTGTTGGGATGGTGAGGCAGACCCTGAAGAGACCATCGAGTCCATTATCAACGGTGTATTCCACCACCCTGCTTGTGTGGGTAGAGCTGAGAGTAGAAGGAGTGCTCAGGGCCGTCAGATCATGTTTGACACGGTGCGAAGATGGTGGGATTCCAAAGATGAGCAAGCAAAGGAAATGTTCCGTGACCAGCTCAGTCGCGAGGGTGTACAGAGTGGTCGAAACCATAAAGAAAACATACACGACAAGGGACATGGCTGCGGCAAGCCTCTAGGCATGGCCAGTAATTTTGGCTCGACCGGCGGGAAGGGTGGTAGTTCCAACCCACAGATCCAACAAGCTTCCGACCATATGGGTAAGCTTGCTGGTGAAGCCGTCGGTGGTGGTGCCTTAGGCGGACTTGTCGGGGGCCTTGTTGGAGGTATCGGAGGCTCCATTCTTGGAAGTGCGTTTGGTGAACAAGAGAAGGAGAGCCACAAGGAAGAGAGGTATGGCAATGACGGTTCCTACACGCAGTCGTATACAGAAACCGGCCACCACCAGGCTTCTTCGTACGGTGACAGCGACCGCTACGGACGCGCTCAGTACGAGCAGACGCAATATCCAAGCGGTGGGCGTCGAGAGGAGTACTCTCGTCAGGAGCGAGACGAGCATGGTGGATCGTACAGCTACCAATCATCTGTCCAAACGTCCACATACAGTGGCTCTGGTGGATATGAGCGTCATGAGCAGCGTCGCGTTCAGCAAGGCGATGAGTGGCGTTCAGAAGAGACGCGTGAGGGTTTCAACCAATCTGGGCAATACTACTCAGAGGAGAACGAGTGAGCAGTTAACCTGTGATACGATGAGTAGGTACTAACATTTGAATAGGCGACGTGGTAAGTCCAAGAAGCACGATGACGATTCCGACTCGGGCGACGGAGATTCATATGAAAAACGCCTAAGGAAAGAACGCAAACAGCGTGAAAAAGAAGAAAAGAAGCACCACAAACATAAAAAACATGGTAGTGGTTCTGGAGACTCGGACGACGATGCTGACAAGCATCGATCAGGTTCGGGAGAGCATAGACGTCGTTCTCGCTCTCACTCTCGTGGGCACGAGCGCCGCCGTGAAAAGAGTGGTAGTCGCTCGCCCAAGCGACATTCTCCCAAGCGTCATTCTGGTGGCTATGGCCAAGAACAACGCTATGGTGAAGAGCCGGGATACAGTCGTCGACAGCAAGACTATGGCCGTGAAGAATCATATAGGTAAGGAAATCTAGGAGATGGCGGTTACTATAGTAATCACAGCCATCAATATTCTCCGTGCACTGCTAACTCTTATAGTTCCGGCGGATACGGACGTCAGGAACAGTCAGGTTATGGCCGCCAAGAAGAGTCGGGCTATGGTCGTCAAGAAGAGTCAGGCTATGGTCGTAGAGAAGAATCTGGTTATGGCCGTGAGGAGTCTTCCCGTTATGGCAATGACTCTTATTCTTCTGGCGGATACGGTCGCTCTGAAGGCCTCGAATATGGGGGTGAGCGCCCTGAGCGATCTTATGGTGCTTCTGGTGCTCCTGGTGGGTTCGGTGGAGAGGAGGAAGAGTACGGCCAGAGGAGGGAGGAGTATGGCTCAGGTGGATATGGTGGTCAATATAGAGGCTCCAGCGGATATGGTGATGAGGGTTATGGGAGGCGATATTAAGTATGACGTTCCCCCAGGTTGGGTATTTCATACTTGTGTGCTGCGCTTAGAGCACCATGTTGACTTCACCGTAGTACCGGAATGAGCGCCTGGCACAAATAGTCGAGGAGCCCACAGGCAAGAACATTACACGATTTTTGAGAAGTATCATTATGCCAAGTGAGACCTCAAATTCATATAAACCACATATGCGGAACGCCATTGCGTACTCTCATTCTTTCTTTAAACCAGACTTAACGTATAGCTAGTGGGCATGAAGACTCAAATACTATACTTCAAGACAGGCTATGGAATGTGACAGCTGGCACATTGTTGTAGTGAGGATCTAAATAGGAAAGACTTATTACGAAAGAGAGATGGGTGTGACATGATACGCGCAGTCCAGACGCGCTAGTACCAAGCTGGGACCATGTCGACCCTCACGTTGGAAAGGTTCACCAGAACGCGCCTACAACACCAATTCTACTTTGCTGCGTCCCTCCTGTATTTCCCTTCATTCAAGTCGCCAGCGCAATGACGAGTATTGATGAGCTTTTCAAAGGGGCAAACGGCTCCACGAAGCGCAAGTTTGAGAACCCAAACGAAGCCGACCCGACGCAATCCTACAAATCCGCAAAACTAAACGGAAACGGCGATGTGAAAGGCTCAGCGCAAGCCTCGGTAGCCGACGATGAAGACGAAGATGAGGCCGGTCCTTCACTACCACCGGATTTCGACGACGGCCCGGGCGACGATGACGAAGGACGATTCTTTGGCGATGGTTTGGATGAGAATGCGCGAGATGCCATGGAATACATTGATGCGTTGGACGGCGACGAAGCGATAAGAGAGGAGAAGTATGATATCCCTTGGGTGCGCAAGTTGGCACTCAATTTTGAGAAGAAGGTCAATAAGAATGCCTCGCTGCGCGCAAAGTATGAAGATGACCCAACGAAATTCATGGAGTCGGAAGGCGATCTGGATGAGGGTATAAAGGCGCTGAGCATACTGTCAGAGCACCCAGAGCTATATGAGGAATTTGCAAAGAGCACAGCGGCCTCAAAGCTGGTAGAACTATTGGCGCATGAAAACACAGACATTGCGATCGCTGCGATTGAGATGATATCGGAGCTCACAGACGAGGATGTGGGAGGAGAGCAGGAGCAATGGGATGCGCTCGTGGTGGCATTCATGGAGGCTGACTTGCTCAGTCTGCTCATCTCCAACTTCTCGCGTTTTGACGAAACTGACGAAGCCGACGCATCGGGTGTATACAATTCGCTGAGTGTAATCGAGAACCTACTATCACAACCTGCAAACACGGATATAATAGGGAGAGAAACCACGCTGTTGAGATGGCTACTGGACAGAATCCAAAAGGCTGAAAAACCAACATCACAAAATAAACAATACGCCTCAGAAATCCTCTCCATTCTCACACAATCCTCCCGACCGAACCGAAATCACGTTGCCGAAGCCAACGGAGTCGAAATCTTCCTCACAAATCTTGCTCCTTACCGAAGAGACGATCCTGAAAAGGACAGCTATGAGGAGGAATACATGGAGAATCTGTTCAACTGCCTATGTTCAGTTACAGAAGAGCCCCTCGGCAAAGCCAAATTCCTCGAGGCAGAAGGAGTGGAACTCTGTCTCCTCTTCATACGCGACGGCAAAACAAGCAAAGGCCGCGCCCTAAAAGTGCTAGACCACGCCTGCGGTTATGCAGAAGAAACAGCAGCAGACGCGTCCCAAGAACAGGACGTACCCTCGTTCAACAGTGCCATGGCCGTATGCGACAAAGTCGTCGAATCGCGCGGTCTCAAACCCCTCTTCTCCACCTTTATGAAGTCCAAGAAATCCGACCCCCAGCAAACCGAACACATCCTCGGCATCTTCGCCTCGCTGCTGCGCTCCCTCCCCGGAAACTCGGACTCGCGCTTCCGCCTCCTTGCCAAGTTCCTCGAAAAGGACTACGAAAAGATCACCAAGCTCGTCTCTCTGCGACGAGACTATGTCGCGCGCCTCGCAGCATTTGATGCGCGAAGCAAGGAGAAGAAGCGTGGTTTGAGCAAGGAGGAGCTGGAGGTCTGGGAGTTGGAGAATATCACCGACAGGTTGAGCGAGGGGCTGTATTGTTTGGAGCGCGTGGATGCCATTCTAGCGTGGTTGGTGGCTGAGGATGCGGGCGCGAAGAAGGCGGTCGTGGAGAGGTTGGCTGAGCGGGATGAACGGTTGGCGGATGTCAAGGCTACGTTGCAGGCGCAGCTGGATGGGGTACTTGCGGTTGAGAAGGCAGAGAGGGAAATGTTGGAGACGTTGGTGGGGTTTTTGGATTGATACGATGAGAAGAAGTGAAGATGGACCAGATTTTGTAGCACCTTTTTATGCATGTCTGCACTAGTATGCTTGAGCAAGCTTTGGAAGCGGAATATGTAAGAAGATATATTGTCACTGTTATGAGGATATGAAGATAGATGTTCAAGCCTCATACAAGCCCTTGCGAATGCGGCGACGCTAAATCATTGGGATATATAGTTGCTCAATAAGAATGCAAAATTGGTGCTTCATGCCAATCAAAGCAGTTCTCACGTCCAGTTGCACTCCTCAAGCCTCTACCCATGCTCTTCTCTCCTCGCTCCATACTTTGTACAACAAGCAAAACATAGCCTTGAATATTCTCTTTCCCAGATACTCTCTAACCTTCTGCCTCAAACTCGTAGGCATTCGATTTATGCTTGGGTTCAAACTTGAAGTTCTCGTGAGCTGGGCCAAGGAACATCTCACTGTGATGTCGTTAGCTATTTGTACCGTTTTAAAAGATGATAATGCAAGAAACATACCTTAATTTTATCCAATCTTTGTAATGCTCACTGGCCATCAAAGTCTCCAGTTCATTTCGTCCCTTGAACCTAGGCGGGCGGTCCTGAATATTCGGCGGTAAGTGCTCGAGCAATCCCACCGGCACATAGCGATGCGCGAAGCTGAGCCACTCGAGCAAGAAGCGGCGTGTGGTGCCGATTCCCATTTCATCAGAACCCCAAGTCTGCAGGCCGTACTTGGTGAATTTTTCGATGTATGAGAGACGCTCGGTGGCGGACTTGTCGAGGTACTGGCCCTTTTCAATCTCTTCAAAGAGCCAGGGCTTGATAAGGGCGCCACGGCCAGCCATGACAGTGTCTACTTTAGCATTCTCCAGGTGGTTGTAGTAATCGACGTGCGAGTAGCAGTCGCCGTTGCCAACAAAGTAAACATGACCACCGTTTGCGAGATCACGGGGATCCGCTTCAGCGATGGTATCGGTTTGAGCATCCTTTTCCTTTCGCAGTCGGTTGATGAGAGCGGAGCACTCGGCTATGTACGACCAGTCTGCGCTCTTGGTGTAACGTTGTTGCTTGCTTCGACCGTGCAATGTGATGGCAGCGATACCTGATGTACCTTTTCCGGACTCCACGGCTTCGTGGCCGCCCAGCACGAGACGTTTGATGAGCTTCTGTGCGGTAGGGTGGTTGTCCTTAGTACCCATACGGATCTTGACGGTAATTGGTACCTCTTTGGAGACATAGGTCATACCGCGGAGAATGTGCTCCAGTTTGGCCTCGCTATCGAGTAGTGCAGAGCCACTTCCCTTTTCGCAGACGAGGTTGATTGGGCATCCACAGTTGAGGTCAATGGCTCGCAGTTTGGGGCAGTGATCGGTTAGTACCTCGACAGTCTTTGTAGCTAGCCATGGCTTGTTGGCAGCAATCTGTGCGCCGAATTTAAGATCGCTGGCATTGTCGTAGCCCTGTACGACAGTGTTCTTTGCTAGGAATTTCGGCGGACTAATCTCAGACTCATGAGCCTTCATGAGCGCCCATTCGCCCTTGTCACCTTGGATCAGAGGCATGCCCATGGCCATCTCGCTCCACGTTACTTGGCAGCCAAAGTCTATACAAAGTCGACGGTAAGGCAGATTGCCCTGGGTAGTCAAAGGAGCAAGCATTGGTGTCTCAGGTCCGTAGTACAGTCGTCGCTTTTCGGAAGGTCTGAAAGGTGCTTCCACGTACTCCGCCCTGCGCGCCTCTTTCTCCTCCTTGAGAATTTCTGGATCCATCTGAGCAGCATCAAACATGTCTCGTTCGCTTCGGCTGTTACTTTCGATCCATTGCAGGTACTGATCAGACCGTGGAGTACCAATCTTCCTTCTTGAGAGACCAAACTTGACTTCCTTGGGCACAATGTTGAACACTTCGGCTTCGGCCTCGTCGTCATCTCCAGATCCAATTAGCTTCGCCTTGAGTTCAGCATTCTCTTTCAGTACAAGCTCCTGTCTCCCATCCTCGGTGGTGCGCTCTTCCGAGTGGCTGCCTACGAACCGACACTTCCAACCAAAATGGCAGAACCCTTTAACAGCATAAATAGGGCACTGGCCATCAAAAGTATTCAGATCTTCTCGTCGGCCTTCTCTCAGATACTTGCGGAGATCGTGCTCGAACTTGCATTTTTCGCCAAACGGACACTCTTTGGGCGAGAATTCGTTGTACTGTGCGCGAGTGCCACACAGTGGTATCTTATCGCGTGAGCTTCCAAAGGTGCGGCTGGTGTTTTGGCCTTTCTGTTTCTTTTCCTTTTTGTTCTTGCCCTTGCCTCTGGGGGCATCACGAGCATCAGTCTTGGCCAGGCCTTCGGATTTGTGATCAGCATCCGCAGCCTCAGCTGCATCGTCGTCTATCACACGGTCTCGTGCGTCGGCCTTGTTGTTATTTCGATGTATCAAAAATCTAGTGTTCTTAGCACGTGAGTCCCTTTACGTTGTTAATGCGGCGTACTCTGCCTTGATGGGTGCAACACCCTTGACTCGTTTCACAGAAGTATCAGCAGCACCCTCAGCTTCCGGAGTGTTAGTCCTGGCTCTTTTCTTTGGACTCGAAGGTGCCTCGAATTTTACATCGACCATGCCATTGCCACCATTTACGCTGTTGGAATCGAGAGCAACACCGCCCTCGGATGGCTGGTGGCCAGGTCCGACCTCATTGCCTTGACTAGCAGTCATGTTATGCAGCGCAACGAGAGGCAAGCTCTGGATATGCGCGTGTTGGTGGTGTTGCCGCTCAATAGAGAAAAGCACTCGCTCAAAAAGTGAGTGCAAATACGGCTAGAAAAGGCTAGACCGGCGGTCCATGCGCTAGTGAGCAAGCCACGGCTGTGACGTAGAGCTTCATAACTAGGCACCTTGTGGCTCCTACATCAGAGCCGCGTCGCCAGTTCCCACTTTCCCATCAACTCTCCTGCAATCCCCTCGAATTCTCTGCATCTTCATTCTCTCATCTGGCTACCGCATCTGTCTGCAAGCCAACTCTCATCTGACACTCAGTCTTGATTCCGCTCAGCCCCGCTCCCACACAAACACCAGCTTGCGTCGTGTGAATATTACCACGTCACCAACATGACGCTCTACTACAGTTTGGTCAGTCGCCTCTATTTCCAGGAAAAAGATGACGCTGGTTTCCCGGTGCTCATTGTTCGCGTGCCATGTTCACAGAACCCATCATGTAGCTTTGTGCTGACTGTCTCCTACTTCTAGGTCTTCCTCCTCTTGGTGACGGAGATGCTCATCTTCTGCGCCCTCATCGTACCTCTGCCATTCACATGGCGTCGCAAGCTCTTTACCTTCATTTCAGAGAGCCCGATAGTAGCAAAACTACAATATGGCATGAAGGTATGGACAGCTATACAGCCTTGCACAATACACGTCTGACATGGCTAGATTACATTCATCTTCATTCTCATACTGTTCATTGACAGTGTGAACCGCGTCTATCGCGTACAAATTGAGCTTTCTGGCTCAGATGACCAGGGTCGCTCAGGGTGAGTCCACAAAACAATGAATTCTGCTGCAAAACTGACTCCCAAAGAAGCGTCGCTGCTGGGGGTATCGAGCGTATGGAGGTTCAGGCTCGCAAGTTCTACTCGCAGCGCAACATGTACCTCTGCGGTTTCACTCTCTTCCTATCGCTTATCCTGAACCGCACCTACGTCATGATCCTCGATGTTCTCCGTCTCGAAGAGGAGGTCAAGAGCCTCAAGGGTGACCCCAAGGCCAAGAACTCTGGTCTCAAGAACGCTGGTGGCCCCGGCGAGGTCGGTGCCCTCAGGAAAGAGCTCGAGGCTAAGGACCGTGACATGGCGAACCTGAAGAAGCAGGTTGAGAATATGCAAAAGGAGTACAACCGCATGGGAGATGAGGTCGCCGGCAAGAAATAGACGAACATGGACAATATCGAACAGATAAGCCACGGCTATACCGACATGGCGGTACGCGCAACCTCGGCGCTGATTCTGCCAATGTTGGAAAGGGAATTGTCATTCTATAACTACGGCTTTTAAAATAAGTGTTGAAAGGATAAGGCGCTTTTCAAGGATACATGTGGCTGCAGTACATTATCTCTGGGGCGTCAGAACTGGTTGTAGTAACGGGGAAACACTAGATTAGCTTTTGCAGTTGGCAAGGGAGATGGTAGCCATGCATAATGAGCGTCTTTCAAATTTATCCAAATCTTGGTAATGTGTCGGAGCTTCCTAGAGGTCGTCTCTCTCATGTGGAATGCAGCGACAAAACGGACGTAAGCCATAGCCATCTACGCTGACGGAATGCGGCCTAGTAATCATGTGAAACCCGGGGTGGTTGCCCCAAACATCCCGAGGTACGTATGTGTAGTCCCATTATGGGTGTAAGCTTCGCAGCTACTTGAAAGTGGTGCCTGCCTAATCCTCTCGTGTATTGCTACAACATCATTTTCCATTGGCTCTGTTAGACGTAGCCAAGATGTCAGGAAGCCAACAATCGTCGCCACGCTTCTTCAACTACCCGAGCCCTAAACCCTGTGACGCGCCATACAAGGCCCCGCCTCCAGGAAAGAACCCCGTAGTCAAAGGGGCGTTGCTGCACCATCTCTCGAATCTGTGAGTTTTCTATCATAGCTTAACCTCTCTGCAATTCACCAACTGACTCGTGCAGTGTTGCGACCGTACCTCTAGTACCAGGAATCCTTTGGAGCAATGCCGGCTTCAGCTCTCTGCGACAATGCACGCAACTCGATGGCGTCGATGCGCGCTTCGACCCTACGGTGATACCACTGTCGCAAGCGGACGACGAGGCTCCGGCGAATACTACAGACAAGTCCAACCTGCGCGCATCGCTCCAACTCACTTCCTCTGGCCGATTCTACTCGATTAAAGATTTCCACGACGCGTACTCGAATGGCGCATTCACACCGTCGGATGTCATAGAACGCTTGCTGCCGCTCATCCGCCGAGATGTCGCGCAGCGGTCCCCGTACTCGACAGCCTTCATGGAAACCAAAGTGGAGCTTGTAAGGCAAGCTGCCCAAGCCTCTACGCAGCGATATAAAGAGGGGAAGCCATTGGGCATACTTGACGGCGTACCTTTTGGAGTCAAGGACGACTTGCGGGTCAAAGACTACAAACACTATGTTGGCACCACGTACGATTACAGCAAAGGCGGCAACAAAGAAACAAGCTGGTGCGCAAAGATGCTGGAACAGGAGGGCGCCGTTTTGGTTGGGACGCTCACAATGCACGAATTGGGCATGGGTAAGGGCGCATTCACTCTGGATTACAACATCAGCAATTGGCTAAAGAATCCTTAGATACCACTAACAACAACCCTAATTGGGGTACACCGCGGAATCCATACAACAGCTCGTACTACCCTGGAGGCTCCTCAGGAGGCGCTGCATCAGCCGTAGGTCATGGACTCATACCATTTGCCATTGGATCCGATGGCGGCGGCTCAGTCCGGATTCCCAGCAACTACTGCGGATTGTACGGCCTCAAGCCTTCGCATTCGCGTGTTTCAATTGCACCAATGCCCAATTCTGGGAAATCGGTTACGGTCCGAGGACCGCTTGCAAGCAACATGGTCGACCTGGAGGTATCGTACCGCGTGCTCGCCCAGCCCGACCCATCGTCGTATCCCTCGTCGCTGTTTGCTCCGCCCAAGAAGGTCACGGGACCCCGCAACAAAGTGCTCGGAGTGTACAAGGCATGGATCGACCGAGCCGATCCCCCTGTGCAGGAAGCCGTCCACGCTGCGCTCCAGTACTTTGAGACGGAGCTAGGCTACCGCGTCGTCGACATCAGTATCCCCTTGCTGACCGAAGGCCAGCTCGCCCACGCCATGACCATCATGGCCGAGGGCGCAACCAGCCATAAAAACTCCATCTACGACCTCACGCCCGCCAACCGTATCCTCATGACCGTCGCACGCCAAACACCCGCCACAGACTTTTTGCTCGCCCAGCGCCTCCGCAACCTCCTTATGCAGCATCTGGCCCACTTGTTCCACACGCATCCCGGCCTCGTCATTGTGACGCCCACGACGCCCAATGCGGGCTGGCCCATTGATGAGGCGGAACTCTCGCACGGCGTGACGAATGGAAATATGCAGATTCGCAATATGGAGTATGTCTGGCTGGCCAATTTCACGGGTGTACCGTGCATACAGTTTCCCGTGGGCTATGTGAATGGTGTCAAGGGCAAGGGCAAGGTGCCGATTGGCCTGAGCGGACATGGCGAATGGGGCAGTGAGGATGCGCTGATTGAGTTTGGATACGATGGAGAGAGGTGGTTGAATGAGGGGTATGCAGGGGGCAGGGTGATGCCCGAAGCTTGGGTGGATGTTTTGAAAATGGGCAACTAAATAGGCTCGTGTGTATGGATTTTGTTGGCGAAAGGGAGCTGAGATGAGAATAGTGGTAAATCTTGTGTTCTTTCTTCATACATATAGTTAAATATATATATATAACTATATATGCATAACTATACATATGCATGTATATTCCTCTTACACACGCACGTACATACAAACATACTACCTCACTGGCCTTCCATCCGTAACCTCACCGTACGCAGGATCCTCGTACTCACCGAAGCATGCGTAATCGTAATCCGCAAGCTCAATCTGCTTCTGCATGACCTTGAGAAAAGTATCCATGTCGCACCACCCGTCGTCTCTCTGCCCACACTCTGGGTGGCTCCTGCCCAGCGGGATTGTTCTCTGGTTGAGAATGAAATGCACATAGCTCGTGGGCTTGCCGTCGAGGTAGATCTTGTCCTGGCCTCGCTTGGGGTTGACGGGTGCAGGCGCACGAATGACTTCAATGTCCAGGCGGCCGGCAAAAGGCTGAATGTGGGAGAGGATAAATTCACGGTCTGACTTGATGTGTGTGGTAGGTAGTGTGTCGTTGAATTGTGTCAGACCAAAAGCGACGAGGATACTGAGGATGCCAGCGTCGTGGCTAAAGTCCAAGTTGAGTGCTTGGTCGATAGGGAAGGTAACGGTGTTATTGTCAAGGGTTACGTTGATTTGGGCCGAGGGCGAGGTCAGGACATGATGTTGCATGCGGGCAAGGACCTCTTGGACGTAGCCTGTGGGGCGTGCTTGTTAGTTTCTTGGGAGGAGGGCGTGGTGTTGTTTGCGGCAATGTAGCTTACCTATACCGATAGCACGGCCAACGGGCGAGCCAAAGCCTGTGCCAGCTTGGAAACCAATGTCGAGAGCATACTCATAGCCCTGCCATTCTTCGTAGGTGAAGAGGCCGCACCAGTGAGAGAATCCTAGCGAAACCGTCTCGTATGAACACAGAGCTTGAGCGTTATCTGCAAAGGATTAGTCTAGAACTCAAGTATCGAGTCTTTGAGGAACCTACATGTGTCGCTGAGAGTCCAGTCGAGATCACCAGTGATGTTGTTCCTGAACCTCTGGTGGGCGTCATGCAGGTACACGCCTACCCAGTCCATGAGCGCTGCGCTTTGTCAGTTCTATGTAGAATTTGATGAGTTTGCTGTATATTACCATTCCTAGCTGTAGGCCAGCTCGAATGGTTACATTGCTTGTAACCTGCGAGGGTGTTATTAAAACCTGGCGCTTCGATAGCCAGCTCCAGTGTTGCATTTTGAGGCCATTGCAGGCCAAAGAATCCCGCAAGGAAGTATTCTGCCGATTCTGTCATGCGCTTCTGCGTAGTACTCCGCACAATGATCTTGCTCCCGTTGTTGGGATACAAGTGGCCGTACTGGTAGTAGTGCAGAGTGCCTGATTGAAACAGCTCATACTTGCCGTTCGGAACCAGAATCTCGGCGCCGAGCAGGAACTTCCAATCGTTGAGGAACGAGAGAGGCCCGTGGCCAGTGAACTTTCCAGCAGCATCTGTGAGCTTCTTGCCCAGAGTCCGCTCGGCGGCCTCGCCACTGACTTCGGGATAGCGACTTCCATGACGATGTACCATGTTGACCCATGTCACGTTAGCGCCAGGAGGTACGGAGTATTCGCTGACCCCGAAGCCGCGGGGATTTGGAAAGTAAGGGCTAAGGTTTGCGAGGCTTTGGAAGATGTTTTTGTTTTCTGGGTTTCCTGGAATAGGCATTTGCGTTTCTAGCGGCGTGTTTGGTATATACGAGACGCCAGCAAAAGGCGCTAGGTTCGTCTGGGCGAGAAACGGGGCAGCGCCAGTCTGGGTTGGGCCTTGGAAATGCCCATCGTCAGTTACGAAATAGTCTGGAATACTAGACGTTGTTGCTGTTGGCGTAGCTGTTGAGCCTGTTAGCTACCATCTTGGGCTCAGAGACAGCGGTTATCAGTCATGTGACCATCACGGTACTAACGTTTTACGTCTTGTCCATCTCGTAGGGGAATTTGGGCTCCTAAACTACCACCACCACCTTGTTGAGGTCAGCAAGCTTTGCTCAGAATTGAAGGTGTCACATTGTAATGGGTTCAAGGCGAAGGTGCTGATAGGCCTGGTATACGCACCCAGGCTGGCCGGATAGAGTGAGTTGAGGAGCTGTAGCGAGAGCTCCAGGATGCCGTGCATGGTGGGGTAGCTGCGAGCTGTTACTGGCTGCTCGGTGATGTCAACGATGTATTCCAAAGCCCGCTGTGAGGGCGGCGTGGGATTGCAGGTGTCAACAAGCCTAGATGACAGTGGCTTGCGCGCGTCACTGCAACTAATGCGGTTGTGAAGGCTTCAGTTTGTCAACAAAGCAGCTTAAGCTCGGGCCATGTGTCTGGATAGTGTGACGCAATCGCATGAGGAGTCCAAGACGGTATTCCACACGCACCCATGTTGAGAGTCGGTTAGCATGCGACAACGGATATTTGAAGGCGCCGTCACGGGAACGGCCAAGAAGGAGACTCGGAGTAAAAATGGATGCTCAAGAAGGCAACGGTGATGCTACCACATGTCCGGGTTGCCGAGGCCGCTGCAGATACGAGCGCCCAATGTTGTGGTACCAGACCAGGATTCTAGGCTAACGTCGCTGCATCATCGACGTATCGATAGCGCAGAGGCGATCAAATGCGCTTGTAACTTTTCAACACTGTTGTCAGATAGCAATGCATACTCGACAAAGTATCTGATACTGTCTCTAAAGGGCAGTCTGCAACCAAAGATCGGTCATAGTTGACGGAGAGCACAGTACAGTGTACCATTGTTTCATCGTTTGCAGATTGTCTGCTGTATGCACTCACTGCAATGCAGCTTGACAGACGAGTTTGTTCGGTTTCAAGTTGTTGGACCCCGCCTCTTTATAGCAGCTGTCAGTCTGTCATACTTCGGCTCTTATAGGGCACCGCACAAGGAGAAAATATCCGCTTTGTACTGCCAAGGCTCGAGTGGGCTGACTGCTTCGGCGTGCCGACGGCAAAATGCTTAAAATGTGTGATAAACACAATATCCAGCTATTGATAGATAGCCAATTCAAGTATTTGGTGGAGTAGGGGGGTATGTGCTTGTCAGGGTGTAATGCAGGGTCGATGCAGACAGAAGGTGGCAGTCTTGGCCAGCAGAAAGTGTACAACCTCGTTTGGAATGGTGCTTCACACATAGATAGCAAAGGGCCAAAAGAGGATACATGCATTTTGCGGCTCCACCGGCGAGATGTGTTGGCAACGGTAATGCATGCAAAGTCGTTACTGACAGGTCAGATAGTTGGGTAATTTTAGGTATGGTAAGGGCCAGCTGTCAATTTGCTGAGGTGCGAGACTCTCCGAGCTGTGGGATCACATGGTAGCTAGCGCAAGACGCTCTGCGAGCAGTTCAGTAAAGCGTTTGCGGAGGTTGGCCTTGATTGCTATAAGCTGAGAGCTATAGGGACGCGTAGTCGTCGGTCATTCCGCGGTGCGTTATGTCCAACTCTCGGGCCTCATGCCCTCGTCATCCACTACTTGAACATGCATGACTTGCAGCACGACAGGTCGGCAGCTTCGCCGGGTGCAGGACCGCGTCCCAAAGTTGCGAAAGGCAGCGTTGGGGATGCAGCCCTACCGGAGATATTGCCCAGTGACCCCGCGTCCAATGGCACAATGGCGCAACAGCGGCCTATTTCTAGTTGGCTGGATAGATTAGTTACCTGATTGGGCAAATTCGATAATTGCAGGTGTTTGAGTGACTTTTGGCGGGTTGCGTGATTGCGAGCTGAAGAGCGGGCGTCGGACCGACTATGGAGTCGGGGTTGCGTGTGCTGGGAAGAACCCGGATAGCGCGATTCCATGAATCAGGTTCTGAGTGCTAAAGAACCACCGAAGAACGAAAAGTGGAATCGACCTAGGGAGATGCCGGACCAACAATGATGCAAAGCGAGCGGGGAGAAGGAGTTAGCATCATGCAAACGCATTGATCTAGGGAATTAGGCGAGGTAGTTTGACCTGTGCACGTGCTACTGACAGCGCGGCAAGAGTGACAGGAGCCGCCTTGGGCGGACAGGGGAGGAGCCTATGGGCGCCACAGTGGGTGCTCGTGGCAGCGCGATACATGACTGTGTCGAAGCATGTGTAGTGGCAAAAGACAACGACATTTTGCAAAGCACGTAGAGTATCAGTTGAGTGAATTAGTAGCCGCGGAAGTTTGTCATGGCATGGGGACGATCAGTGGCCTATAGGAGACAATGTAAGCCTCGTCTGCATCATCCCATAGTGATCGTCGGTGACGGGATGCTTGAGTGTGTTACGCTGACCTGACCGGGACGCGGTAGAAAGGGCGGACCGACTGGCATGCAAGGACGGTATCATGTCGAAAACCGACAGTTGCCGAGCACATGTGCTCCAACTGTGGCAGATTGCATGTAAGCCATGGCTGTTGGTTGTGCTGCTACATATTGCTGGTAGTGGTTGTACTGTGCCATATGTACTACCCCGACGAGCCGTACTCCCGAGATCATCGGGCGGGAGAAACAGCGGTGTCTAGCTGCGTGCTCTATCATGTACAGTTTGAGGAGAGCAGCACCATTAGCGAGATGCGGATCGCACCGGGGAGGTGGGCCAAGTGTGGTGGAAGCAGTGATTGGCCATGGAGGATTTTATTTCTTTTTTGCGTTTGGACGTTGAACGTCATGATCCTGGGGATCGTCATGTTGAGTGCAGACGGACGGGCGACTAGGAGTCGCAAACGTGAGACAATTTTTGCAGCTGGGCGGGGGCGGGAAAGGCGCCGTCCAGTCATTGGGCTGGTGGTTGGAGGAGTTGGAGCAGACGAGAGAGAGAGTCGGCGGAGGCAGGCCAAATGGAGGCACAGCGAGCGGCCGGGTCAGCGTCCGGGGTTGCAGTAGTACTCGGGCATGGTGATCAAACGCACATTTCGTCATAGGCAGCCGGGGCAGGAGGGGGTGCGGAGTCGGGGACGCATGGCATGGCTCCAGGGCGTCGCAATGGCTCAGGAGAGACGGGTACGAGGACGTGGGGGAGCAGGCTGTGGCAATGCAACGGCGCAATGGACAGAGGAGGAGGAGGTGGTGGTGATGATGATGGCGGCGGTGGCAGGCCGACTTGGGATGGTGACAACGGGCAGAGCGCCAGAGGGCCACAGGCACGAGCGAAAGCGGCAGGCGACAGCGGTGGGCGCCACAGGGTCCTTGCGGCCGATCTTCTCGAGATTGGGCGTGCAGCGTGTAGCGTGCAGCGCGCAGCGTCGACAAAACACACAGCCAACAGCGACGGATCAGCGGGGGCCAAAGCCAATGATGGGCGCCAGGCAGTGTGCGCGTGGCCACCATGACCCGCAGTGCGTCGGGCGAGGGAACCAGGCTGTAACGCGCTGCAAATTGGCTGCTGGCGGGGGCCTGGCGGGGGCCTGGCGTGCACCACACAGCTGCCGGCGCTGACATTGAGGCGCGGGCGAAGGAGCAGTGCGCGGCGGGCATCGTCATGGCCGTGGGCGGATGCAATTGATCGTGATGGATGGATGATGGCACACTTTGGGCGGCTAGCGGGACCCGTGGCAGCGTGTCGCCATGATGTCAGCCGCCCGCCGGCCAGCAGCAGTGCTGAGCGCTGTTGTCCGCCGCCGGGAGGCCGAATGCGGGCACAGATCGGCGCTGCCCCATGTCGCGCACAAGGCGCAGACGACGTCATGGCCCAGCGCCGGGTGCCCAGCTCCCAGCAACCAACAACCGCGACCGCTACCGCTACCGCTACCACTACCGCCGCTGCGACTCCTCCAGCCTCATCCCAAGCCCTTTTCAACGGCTGCCGCGCCCCTCCCCCCTCTCCTCCACCCTGCCCACCGTGCCTGTCCTAGCACCGCCTCGCCCTCCCGTCTTGACTTGTCCTGTCCTGTCCTCTCATCTCATCTCGTCGCCTTCAGCCACCACGCCCCCGTGCGGAGCGCTGCCTCGTGGTCATAGTTGCTCGGCCATCTCATACGCTAATTGACCGCTTCGAAGTCATCCGAGTCTTCGTGGTGGGTGCGCTGCCCTTGTCCTTGTCGGTGCCGATCGGTAGTACATGACCCCCAGGGCGTGCGCGGCACCACAGCGACTCAGGCCAGTCAAGACAGCATTGCAAAACAAAAACACGACTGCTGTCCTCTCCCCCTCGTGCTCGACTCACACGGGGCTACTATACTATACTCGACTCTACTAGCACCATTGCGCATTTTACCGCCGCCGCCACTACCACGGGCAGGGATTGTCGTCTCGGGAGACCCTGAAGCAGCATCGGGTTAGCTCGTGGCCAGGGTGACCAGGGCTCCACCACTCTAGCATCCTTCCACATCAACCGTGTGCCTCTCAGCCTTGGCTTGAACCCACCCACGGCATCCTCTTGCCGGCCTTCGCCCACCTGTCTCTTCCTCCGTCCCTAAACAACCTACACCTCGACAGCAGCCGCACTCGCTTGCCCCGTGCAATGCTCCCGCACATTTCAGTCTCCTCGTACCCTCCACCTGCCTGTCCTCCTCACGACCGCCGTCAGTCCTACCCCGACGATATGTCCACCTCCTCGTCAAACTCGTCCGTCAGCGACAAGGACATGGCCGCCGACCCCACCCTCCAGCCCCGGCCCCGTCTCGGGAGCAGAAAGTCGAGCGGCACCATCATAATACCCCGCGACAGCCCCAATGTCGAAATGAAGGAAGAGGAGGAGGAGTACGACGACGGCGATGCGCGCACCATGAGCCCCCGTCGCAGCAGCGAAGAGATTGAGAAGATGGGCCAGGATGCCCGTCAGGCGTTGATAGAGTGAGTGGTTGTCCTGTCCTGTCCTGCACTCTACACCCTCGTTCCTTGCGCCTGCAGTAAGCTAACCCGTTTTCGCCAGACAAGCCAAAGCCCTGCAGGCCAGCCTCATGGAAATCGTCGACCGCGTCGAAGTCGTAAGGTCCGAACACGAAAAGCTCGAAGGCGGTAACAGATTCCTGCAATCGTACGTCTACTCCTCGACAGCCAAACAAGCGCAATCCTCTGTAATGCCCCTTTACTGACCCACATCAGATATATTGGCGAGCTCATGCAAACAAGCAAGCTCACCTCAGCCGGCGCTGGAAAGGCCACCAAGGTCAAGGGCAAGGGCAAAACCATCAAATAACAATCAGAGCTCGTATCCACTCACACACGCTCTGTGAGCCCTTATTGTGTCGGCCTTCCTCCTAATCCTCGACTCATCATGGACACCACTCGTCTATCGAATCCTCACTACCACACAGTCATGATGGTCTATTGTCTAACATACTGACCATCGCAACCACCACCACAACAACAACCACAACCATCCTTCCAATACACGGCACTTGTCTGTTGACCGCGTTTACGAGCATCTGCATAGCGGTATAGGTCTGGGATACTGGCGTTCATCATCATCGTCGTTATCGTCGTTATCGTCATTCCGTCTTCGATTCAGCCTACAGCTTTCTGTCTTACCATCTTACGACAATCTTCTCGACTTGCCTCCTGCCTGGCTGGTTGCTTGTCGCTCAACTTGAATTCTGCGAATATACCACGGCACAATTTGCACCCTCGATGTTGGGTGTTGCAAAATTTGGCTGACACCTTTTTTTTCTGGGTTTTACACTTTTGGGTCATGACAATCCACGGTGTTGTCGGAGTTCTCTTTTTTTTTTATATTCTATACCTCTCGATTCTATACTACACATGGCATATCTTGTATGATACGCAAATCATTTCTTATGAGCTGCGACGGAAGAAGACCATTGTTTTTGGAGTAGTCTTCAGCCCATAGCTGTAGTATGTTAAGGCGGTGACAACGTTAAAGTCAAATTATACATTACTGGGAGTTGAGGAAGGGACTTTTTCTTGCTTAGGCAAGCCAAGGAAAACTTTTTTTTATTCTCGAGATAAGCTTAGTTGGCAAAATCTAAATCCTATTACCGCCATTTCGACTACATGATGCAACATGTGCTCATGTCGCTCCAGCTGAATCCGCGATCGTTTCGGCCTTGTCACGCCATTCCCAAATTTGCTAATTTTGGATGACATGTCTTGATACTTATCGCAGTCGCAATTGCGACATCACTATTTTATTCACTTCTCATTGGAAATTAACCACACGCATAAGCCGAACAGCGCAAGCACCCACCGCCCCATTATAGCCCCCCAATCCGCCCGCACGTCCGCCCGTGCGTGCACGCAGCTTCTGTCGGGTTGGTCTGCGGCAAGGCATTCGTGCCCAACTAGGTCCTTGCACGTGCGGATCAAGTTTGAGTGGGTTACAATAAGGACGGTGAGAGAGACCCATATGAATCTTTTGATTGCGTTTGACCTGCCAATAACATTACCGCTAATTCTATTACAATGCAAGACGAAGAGGAGTAAAAGTGTGTTGCGCATATTTACTTATACATGCATGCCATGTCGGAGGAGCGGAAATAAGAACAAAAGTAATGCAAGAAAGTTGAACCGTTTTCTTCCACACATACGGCTTACTTTTTGTTACCCGCATATGTACAACACATCCATCTACCCATCCCATGCAATCAAATACCAACCCTTCCACCCACGAGGCAAAGAAAAAAAAGCTTAGAAGCCGTGACACCCTCCTCCTCCTCCCGCCTTCGCTTCGCTTCTCTAACCCCACTCCGATCCTTCTCCTCTGATCCAGATGAATCATTACCAGAAAAAAAATCACACTAGCCCATCCTCCCCTTTTCATACCCACACTTACCTAGCACAAGGCCACACGCAAAAACCCGACGCACCGGCGCGACAAACGCCATGCGACGGCGACAACGACAACGTCAACAACAACTCAACAAACAAACCGAAAATCCCATGCCGGATACCCGGGCCCGCGAGCTAAACTAAACTACAACCTACTTACTAGCTAGCTACAGCACCGAACATTGATCCAGGCGGCAATTTAATTTCATCACTAACTCCGCCCACCACTCCCGATGCCGTAT